>JAFBJR010000179.1:5559975-6151668 GCA_016785285.1 Brachirus orientalis | reverse complement strand
ATTATTATTATTATTATTATTATTATTAACAATAATAATAATAAATTAAGGTTTGGTTTGTCCCTGTGAGAAAAATTATTCAGTGTTTCTACTCTAATCAGTGTTAGTTTACGTTTCTAATCAGCGATTATGTATTTATTTGAATGATCATCATTAGTGCGGTTATACCGCTTAATATTAATTCTCAGCGGGCTTTTTTTTTTTTTTTTTTTTTAAAAAAAAGCCATTAAGATGTTAAATAGCAGCTAAACGTTTAATTATGGCGCCTCTTGCGCTGCGTCGTTGCCACTGGGCTCACTAATGAACGGGCTTCTCCGCTCGCCTTCCCCCCCCCACCTCCACTGAAATGATTGCCTATATTTGCCAAAATAAATAAACAGCGACTCGAATGCGGTGAAGGTAAGTGGAAGCCGCGGAAAGAGAGCAATTAAGAGAGAAGAGGAGGCAACATGTAGGCAGGCGAGAAACAGGATACAGTGGGATTTAGGAAACGAAGGGATGAATTTGATACAAAATTAAGCGTGTTTATTGATAATCTATGTAAAGCCCTAATTCCACGCTCTAACAATTCCCCTAATTAAATATTAATGACGTTTCAACTTGAACCTTAGGCATCAATTACTGTTATTTTTTGCTGCATCTTCCTGGTCGAGCCGTCCTGCACATTTAAAGTGAAAAAACCAAACAAACAAAAACCTGTTTCTTGTCAGTATATTGATTCACGCACTCGTTAACGTTGTCACTGTAATAGTGGTCGTTTCACCTTGAGTCTCCCTTATGTGTTTTTGAAATTCACGGAGTCATTTCTTGTCCTGCTCTGTTGACAATGCCTGCTGTTCAGCCTTTAATATTATCACCGTATCATTATCAAACGTCATGATCAATGACAAGTTGCAGCTCCTGTTGCTGTCGCCTGATCTCTGATGTTGTCGAAAAACGAAATAGGCCTGTGTGTGTATATTTTAATTCTTTGAAGACTAAAAAACAGTTTTACAACATCAATGGTATTAATAATGATGGTTAACAGTGGAGTGCACGGGCATTTGGAAGGGCAGGGGCAAAAATTAAAGGAAGTTCTCTTAAGGCAGGCATGTCGAAAGTGCGACCTGGGGACTGAATTTCATGGGGACCTCTATATGGACCTCCACACATTATTGTTTAATTAATTTCTATCACCGAGATGGGCATTTTCTATACAGCAATGAACATAATTTCCTCTAAGGACACCCTTTGGGACACTGTCATGTAGGGACAGAAGGGAACTTTATAACAGCACCCTTTTTGTTAGGAAGGACACCCATAGATTACAAGGGCATCTTATAAGGCACTGCATCACTTTTCTCCTGTAGAAAGACACTCCGTTAGAAACAGTCAATTTTTTTTTCTTCATTTATAATTTTCTTTAGAGGCTACATATAAATGGCAGTCAGTGGGGCACCTCCTCATGTTTTTACCACTCTAGAGGGCACTTTATTGTTAATGTCGATGATGATAATGATGTTTATGAAGAACTGTCAGCGCCAGTGTCAAAAATAACCACACTGGAAAAAAGACAATTCTTTCACCCCAGCTCTCATCAAATATAACCCACATAGTCCTGCAACCGTGGAAATTGAAGTTCAGTTAATATACATGGATATTTTTTGTTAATTTTATATGCGTTATATTTTGTTTGTATTATATGCGTAAAGTGACAACACTGACTTAAAAAACAAAACAAGACACTTTTTTGGCTCATTGAAATTACGAAATGAGTGCATCGATTGCTCTGTGTTGGATTCTACTTGTCTGCGTTCAATCGATGTTCTCCAATTTGACGAGTCGGGGCTTGTGCTCAGTGTATGCTGGAGTTAGAAGCTCCAGGACGATTTTAAAGGTGAGGAGTGGGATATTGCCTCTTTTCCCAGCTAGAACCTTGTTTCATTTGTCTGACACATGCTGTTTTCCGTGCTTCGTTTGTTGGACACATGATACGTGTCTCTCGAGCGGCCAGGACAGAAGGCTCCGGTCACAACCACGGCTGCAGCTAAACATCACTTTAGCTGCACAGCTAGCTCATTAGCTCGTCTCAATGAAACACGTTATTTTACATTTATATTCCTTTATATCTTTATATTTATCCTGACGGAGTGTTACATCGCATATGGTGTTTAAACCAACTGTCACTTCCGACATGTCGTGGATAAGCAAAGCTGCACGTGTCAGATCCTTCACATCTCTGCTGTTAACGTGGCTACACTATTGTAATAAACCATTAAATGTGAGATCTAGGTGTATACAGATGCACATATTTGCTTGAATGGAATAGTTTAACTTGGCGCCGTCGATGCTCTTTCATTTATTTATGCCGATGTGTTTAGGGCTAAAGCATTTAATCGATTACCAAGTTAATAGCTGACTATTTTGGTAATAGAGGAATCAGTTTCTGTGTTTTCTGATTTCCAGCTTCTTAAACGTGAATATTTCCAGTTTTTTGTTCCATATAGCAAAGAAATCATTGAAACTGAATAATTTTAGTTTGAGGTCAAAATCAAGACATTTGAGAACATCATAATTTCCTGGTTTGATAAACATTGATCGACATTTTATGGACCAAACGATTAATCGAGACAATAATCGATAGATTGATTATGAAAATAATTGATCGTTGCAGCTCTAGATGTGTCAAAGTCAGAGAGAGACAGATCTGTGTCATTAACCTCCTGTTCCTCTTGTTTATGTGTGTTTTGCCAGCTGAGAGTCTCAAAGAATGGGGCGGCGCTCCTCTGACAGTGATGATGGCAATCGGAGCAGGAGGAAAAGAAAACAGCGCCGCCGCTCGTCCTCTTCATCCTCGTCTTCGTCCTCATCCTCCGGCAGCAGAGTGACCAGCAGCCGCAGCCGTAGGTCCAGTCGTCGGAGTCGATCTCGCTCCAGAGACAGAAGGTAAGAAACATGCTTGTCTTTATGAAACAGGGAGTAGTGTTGAACTCTGTCCTACTAAAAAATACCCATGTTCTCCAAGGGTTTAAAACTGAGTCCATTTTTTTACGTCCAAGTCATTTTAGTCATCTTATTACACCTGTTATCATGGTTAATTAAGGCCCTTGCTCCAACATCTCAGTTGTAGTCTGAGGTATTGTTGAGTTGAGTAGAAGTCACAACACCTGTTGTAATTCAAAGCACTCGAGCTGAGTAATCGATTATCAAAATGATTGACAATTCATTTAGTAATCAAATAATGATCGATTTGTTATTATGCACAGTTACTACTTTGTCAGTTTTGATCAGATGGCTTAAGATATTCCCGTTTTGTCTATTTTGGAAGTTTTGTTCAGGATCATCTGAAACACCTGCAGGACAGAATATTTGGTTTAGTCATCAATGAAAATGGAATATTGACAGTGAAAGATCCCTGTTTTTTTTTCTTACAATGAATACCAAGCCATTGCCACTTTAAATGGTCATGTGGTTTTTAAAGCTGAAACAGAAATATTACAAGCTCATTCCTTTTTCCACCTGCTTCTTGTATTTATTAAGTAACACAGCATACACAAAGGTTGCATCATGTCACACAAGAGGCTCAGTAATATTCAGGTATCATTACATGTGGCTGTGCCAGTGGCTGGACATGGTATGTTCCATTCATCATCCATCCATTCCTGCCACTGGCTGTGTGTAGCTGTTCAGACAAGGCCAGTTGATGGTAATTATTTATGAAGCTTGGTCAAGGTCCATTACTGCTGATGGGAAGTCATTGCCTGTCTGTGTGTACAGGGTGGGGCTGGGTGGGCAGTGTAAACCCTAGGACCATGATCTCTCATCTATTAGACAAACGTTTTGATCAGTTAACCAAGACTGTGTGTGAGTGAGAGAGAGAGAAAAAAAAGGTTCCTTTAATCGGCTCATCTGAAATACCAAAGTGTGAAGAATTTTAAACCTGCATTCATACATATGCTATAGCGATACCTCACATGTGGAAAACAGAGGGGTCCTTATGCTCTTGGCCCATGACATAATGACCACATAATTAATGAGTATGGGCAAAGAGAGTAATTTTGTCCATGGATGTGTGTGTGTACTTAACTCAGCTGAACTCAAATTTTATTTTTAAATATAAAATTTATGTTTAAAACCAAAGTGCTGTACAGAACCACATCAGTAAAATAGCAAGAAAGAATACAGTAACTCAGGGAAAAAAAATATTTGTATGAGTGTACAAGAGTCTTGAATTCCAAATTGTACTTTGAATTTATCCAAAGGGCACATTGGCATGTGTTGGAGCCATCTTTTTTTTTTTTTAATGTTACACTGCGCAAGACTTCTGTGAAAATTTGTGAGTTAACACCACGTTCTAAAAACCCACAGCTCACTACCTTGTGTTTCCTCTGTGTAGTGTATGAAGTGGTTCTATGAGGGCTGTGAAAATGATTTCATAAGGTTCCACTCATGGGATCTATCCTTTAGCATACTAATGGATCTTTGCTGTGCTACTCTAAGCGGTACAAATCTGGTTTGATAGTTCATCCTCTGTGTTATTTGTATTGCTTTTCCTTTTTCCTTCCCTTCTATCTTGCACAGTGTTCCCATAGGAGTGTGCATTTTTGTGTGTGCTAAAAGATTTGGGTTAAACAAAAGAAGAGATTTTAAATAATGAATATTGCTCAAACTGTTTGAATAGAGAATGGAGGGCGTCTGCATTTACATTTACCCTTATAAATACCTCCTGGTACAGGATATCAATAGAAACACGGTGTGAGTGGTGCTTTTTTCTATAGACACACACACACACACACACACACACACACACACACACACACACACACACACACACACACACTGACTGTTGTAGCCACATTAAAGAGCAGCAGCGCACCAAGGGGCTCTTGTAGAGGAACTGTAGGGCAGCCTGCATGGCTCTGTTGCTCTGGGCCATAGCTAGATGTGTTCACTGTGCAAAGTAGCCATCAGCAATGCTCATAGGTGAGTTTGTTCGGAACATTAGGACATATTTGCTCTTGAGTTGAACAGAAAAACAAATTACATATACAGTATTGACTTTTACCAAAGAGAGATGAATTCCAGATGATGTCTGAGCTGCTGTGAAGTGGTGAATTTGTAGACAAATATGTGAGTACTTGTAACAAATTTGTATACATTCCCATTCACTGGAATGGGAGGATGGACTCAGATGTTTGGACGACACTAAAGTCTCAGCAATTTTTTGAACCGAATTAACTCGCCATTGTTTACCAATAAACCTATTTACATGTTCACAATTGCTGTCTATACCACATGCTAATGATTATCTATATAGCTAAAATACCTGTTGTTTGAATGGTGATTTGTTTTAAGAATCCTGCAGAATTACATTTATACACTTGTGTGTGCGCGCTCCAGGAGAAGACGACACTCCAGCAGCAGCTCTTCCCAAAGTTCATCTCGCAAGAGGAGGAGTCGCAGTGGAGGGAGGGACAAAGGGAGGAGCCATCGTTCTCAGAGGTCACGCAGCCGAGACAGGAGGTAATGCCATCACATCAGCATTGTTAGTTTTTCCTTTCGTGAAGTTAGTGCTTTAAAATATGAATTTCTTGATGCTTTGTTGGTTTGATTTAGTTTTATATTTATACTATCTGGTTTCAATGATTATTGGAAAAATTTTTCCTACATAGTTTTTGTTCTGAGTTTCTAATGGTGTACGTTATTTATAGTAATAATCATTCTGAGATATATAGATCTATATAGTATGTTAAGGAAAGAGGAATGGCAAAAAAGACTTGAAACACTTATTGGTTTCAAATCAGTATCTACAGTGCCATTGCAGACTTTTCTTGTTAAATAAGGAATACGAATTTTGGAAGTTTACTGTCGCATAAACAAACACGTCATTTTATATTTATGTCTCCTGTCATCATTGGAGCCACATGGAAACTTGCATCTTAGGTGTGGATTGACATATCACATGTGTGTGTACTCATGTCTCAGTTAACCCCAACTATCTGTTTTTATTATGCAAGTTCTAATGAAACAGAGACCCAGAGACACAGCAGGTCACATGCAACCACTGTCCAGTTGTTCCCAAATCTCTTCTGGAATTAGTTCTTCTTTCACTCATTAATGCAATTAAAGAACCATTACCCATACCAACTATGTTGGATTGTGAATGTTATTGATGTAGCAAGGGACTAAGTTATTCATGCAAGACCAGTGTGTACACACCTGCTGTACACTACTCACACACACACACACACACACAATCAGCCATGCTCTCATGCAGCCAGAGCCATTTGTGTATCCTTTTCAGAAACATAAAAGCAAAGTCTCTCTGTGTGGTGGGCCCTGTCATTAGCATAGCTAATCTGGTGCTAATGAACCAGTAAACTGCTGCTTTTTTTTTTAAATCCCTCTCACTCACACAATTGGACACACATGCATCTACACGAACAGATGCACAATTGAAGAAATGGTCTTCTTAATAAATGCATGAGCAAGACCCCTTGTTTACTTGCGTATGGCTGCAGGTTAGAACACACATTTTAATCACAAAGAAACAAAAATAAAGTTTTTATTACAGAGGTGATGTGAAACAATGAATCAGAGTCAATTGTGTCAGAGATTTTCTGACAGGGCTAGGAAATTACCTGACAGAACATTTTTGTGGCTTCAGAACCAACGACTAATTCCAGTCAGTACGTTTCCATACACAGTCCATTTGTGCTACAGCTGTAGCCATGCTTTGCACTACTAAGACAACAGTGTACAAGTACTAGTGGGTACTATATTTTTTGAATGAAGTGTATCTGCCTCTGATCAGCTCGGGGGCAAAACACCGCATTTCAGCTTGTTAGTATGTGAATGTGAAACCAATATCAGGTGGTTTCACATTTACCATGGGCTAGTTGTTAGCATGTCAAGTGCCATTCAGAATCTTTCTAATCTCCTCCATTAATTTAAGAATTATTTAAGCTGACAGAGCATAAAATCAATTTCTCACTGGTTCAAAAAATGTACTGGCCTGAATTTAGCCATGTTTTTGTTGCTATGTTGTTATTCTAGTGGCTTTTTCTACGATTTCTGAGTATGAGCCGGGGGTGGGGACTATGGTGCAGCTTGAGTCCAACTGTAGTCCTGTACATGCATAATTAATAAAAGATTAACACAATAATTTATTTATTTTTGTCTAATTTCATGTAAAAGTACTGAGTGTGAAACAGTTATAAGCTGAACAGTTTTCACACATTCCCTGTCTACTCTCTGCCGTACAGCGGCAATGGTGATTAAAGCATCAGCCGAAAATCGCGGTACTCGTGTGGGTGTGAGATAAAAGGTGGAGGGGATTTGGGAGATTTAGAGCTACAGTCGATGACATTGGTGTTTACAAACAATGCCCTGTGATTAGCAGGGCTGCGTTGCATAATCGGCTTAGTGGTAAGCGAGGAGCAGGTGGGTTGGGCTGGCATTGGAGGGTTTACGTGGTGGGGTGTTAGGAGGTGGAGGTGGGGATGAGCAAAATGATGACATTGATGAAAAAATGTGTGCAGTTATGTGATGTGGCAGCTGCAATTTGTATCTGTAAAACCGAGTTGTTTGTGGCCACATGTGGCCCCCTTTTCAGCCTTACATCAATCAGTTTGGATTTTTGTGGTGTATGGATCTTAAGCTGAAACGATAAGTCAATTAATTGACCAGTGGGGGAAAAAAACACGACATTTTTATCGTTTATGAATTATCAAAGAGCAAAAAGTGAGGTAATTCTCTTTATTTAGCATCTCAATTATGTAAATTAGCTTCTCTTTGTAAAGTGTATGAATAACCTGAATGATGTTGCCTTGGAATCAATGTTGTGACATTTGCAAGCCCAAGCATTAATTAGCAAAATAATAAGCAGATTGACTAATAGTAATGAGGTTTGATTTGCGATGCACAAAGTAGGATGAATTAAGAGACACTAACTCTTCTGCCTCAAGTTTTTTCAGTGTTTTCTGCAGCACAGTGGAGCACTGTTATAATCTTGCTCTATTCTGTGTGTGTGGAAATGCGTGCGTTTGTGGGGGGGCACTGCATATTCTACACCTGCTGAAGTCATAGAATGAAAGCAGGTTGGTGTGTACGGTGCACAGGTGCTCTGACGGTCATTAGTCAGTTGTGTGTGAAACTGGATGAGGTTGCCTGAGCTGGCTGAGATGCTGGCTGATGGATCAGAGGAGGATTGAGTGGACAGGACCTCATGATTTATACGCAGATGGGATATGAGGTACTGCCCCCACCGCCACCCCGGCCACACCAATATGGCATCAAAATGAGAGAGAGAGAGAGAGAGAGTGAGAGAAATGAAAAGTTAGAAGAGAATGGGAAAGTCAGGAGAGAATAGGTTGAGTTAGTGCAGGGCAGGGGGCAGAGAGGGTCCTTATGGAGCAAAATGAAGAGGAAAGACAAAAGCGAGCATTGGTAGAAAAACAGGTTAAGGCATGAGAGACAAATTATTCAGTAGAAATGGGAATAATAACGTCTGTATCAGAATATTGCAGCGGGAGAAGATTAGGCCCCTTGTGGGTTGAAGGGAGAGAATATGATCACCTTATTTTCAATCTCTTAGGTCTAAATAAAAAATAAAGATATAAATGCAATAAGAGTAATGCTCTCTATCAAGTGTTTACATCTATCACTACTTCCTCCCTCTGTCTTCTCTTTCTCAGTTTTTTTTCCCTGCCCTCAATCAGAGAAGGGCTAGGTCCCCCAGAGGCAGTCAATCTTGCCCTGAAATGTAAAACAGACAAGAGCAGCAGATTACCTATTTGCCATTAATGTTTATTCTCTTTGATGTGAGCAGGCATATCAAGCTGTGCGTGTGTGTGTGAGTGTATGAGGTTGAATGAGCGTATGCACGTATGTGCAAATTTGTGTGAATGCATGTTCATGGGAACGGGGGTGTCATGGACCAGTCCACTGGGGGAGAGCGAAGTGGAGCACAGTGGCAGCAGTGTACAGTGATCTGATGCGTTCCCAGTCTAACAAAGACGACGCGGCCTCTCATCACTGTTGGATCACAGGCGCATCTTTAGATGAGCTCGGTGGAGCGGTGTAGTGCTGGGCTTCTGTGGGCAGACACAGCAGGGGTTAAATGTGTGTGGCTCAGTCAGTCATTCTGTCAGACCTTGACTGACTTAACGGCTTTAGAGCCACTGTTGGAAGACATACAGGACTGGCAGGTGTGACAAGTCCACCACTTGACCCATCAAACATGCTTGTGTTCACACATGCACGCATAGATAAGTGAGCGTAAACTGCAGCTACGCACAAACGCTTATATTTTCCTCATTAATATTTCAGGGTTTTGCGGTGTTGAGTTAGCAGGGCAGAGTGCTAGCGTCAGGGTTTGGCCCTGCTAACACTGGAACGGTTTCATTACTGGGAAGAAAGAGAGTGAGACCTCTAATTATCTGCTTTTAGCCGCAGAAGAGATAAACTAAACTAAACCCACCACCCAGCTTTTGGGGTTAGCTGACCTGTGTTGAGATTATCTCGGTCACAGTGGAGCCACAAAGGTCGGGTTGAATCCAGAATGGTCAGGGCTTGGGAACGGACTGTGGGTGGGACGTAGGTGGACAGTGTGCTAATGATCAGTGGTTTTTTTAGTCGTTGATTAATCGTATCAGTCTTTTAATATGGCATCTATTTTTTTGATTTGTTTATTGTTGTTATACATGTGTTTTTGTATCTGGTAGCATTTTTAACTTGTGTATGAACTTGTGTGGGAGTGCTGGCTCCTTTTGTCAGGTGTGATGGGTAACTTTTAAATATTAACAAATGTCTCATACATGCAAACCATTGCCAAACACCCATGAAAAAAAGTATTTTGAATTGAATTGAAATTTATCATGGTGTGTTTCCATATTTTTATAGGGGTCTTTGAACTTAAACTCAGTCTCCCACTTTAAAGGATTAGTTTTACGTTATAAGGCAATTTCTTTATTGGTTAATAATAAATAGTTTTGTTACCTTTTCATAAAACTTCTGCTTGCCGGTATAAAACTTTTTTAAAACCCTTTTGCTAATGCTGTCTGCCAGTTGTAGCTTCATATTTACTTTACAGACATTAAACTGTTTTCAGACTTTTCTATTGGTTGTTATCAGGAAAGGAATTTGTCTTCCAAATGTCAAGTTGTTTCTTTAAGGCCACTGACATGAAACATAGGATGTAATAATAATAATGATGATGATAATGAGACACTTAAATGACAGGAACATTCTCTTGTCTCCTTCAGAGTTCAGAGGTCAGGATGAGTAAAGGTCAGTGCCCACAGCAGAGAATTTCAGTTTCTTGGCCAGAAACATTTAAACAGTTGCAATGCCACTCCTATCACCACTCTGCCACCCTGCTGTGTCTTTGTGGCTGCTAGAACAATATTCTCTGTTTGCAGGATATACACTCTCCTTTCATGACTGGAGATCAGCCTGACTCCAGGCACGGGTGTGTGTCTGTGCACGTGCACATGCATACTGGCATGTACACATGTGTGTGCAGTGGTGAGCAATGACCTGGTGTTTATTTCACACAGCAATTTTCGAGTATCAGATGAGGTGTTATACATCTGCTAGATAGCTTATCCTGCTTCACACTAAGATGGAGTGTACACAAGGTCATGCAGACAGCTGTGGAGCAGGGAGGGCTGAGGTCAGGAACTGTAGGGAAGAAAGGACAGAAAGGAAGGCATTTTAGTTGAGTGCAACAAGACAGAGGTTGAATTATCCAAGGTGGAAAGTCCAGTGTGTCTGCACTGCTGTTTATTGCACCTTGATCAGTTGGCAGGGTGGGAGATGGATATTAATTCACAAAGTTCAGAGTATGTGTGTACGCAGATATGTAGTAGGTGGTTTAGGGTGTTGCTGGCTACATAAGGGAAATGTTCCTGAGTCTGTACGATGACAAGTAAAATCTGGTTTCCTTAGCAAACCACTGAGATGTTGCCATGATGATGGAACCATAACATATGTCTTGTTGAACTGTTGAAAAAATAAGATGAGAAAGAAAGCAAATGACCACTAAATCAATTTTCTATAGGTTTGCAGTTCATCACATCGGGTTATTACACTTTTGTTCTTATCTTGTGTTAGTCTAACTGTCTTGAACAGATTTTTTTCTATCTATCTGTTATTTCATGGTCCTCACACATCCTTTCTGCACCCTCTTCCACAGAATGACAGTGTGTTCTTTTGTCCTTCTTCCCCTATTACCAGATTTGCAGAGTGTTGATTTAAACTGAAAGATGACCTGGTTTAGTTTGGCTCCGTCTTCTACTCCATAAAAATCAACACGCTTCCAGTCGTGAGATCTGAAAGCGTTTGTTGTTGTGTTTCTCTCTCTCTCTCCCTCTCTCTCTTTTTCTCACTTTCTCTGTTGTCTTTTTTATTTATCCACTGTAAAGGCCAGTCAAGCGCTGCTCAGCTTTGTTGTCAGAAACCTTTATTTACCAAAGGGAGAAATAAGTGACTGACACAGACAGCCTCTTTCATCCCTGCCTCGCCGCGAGCAGTGTTCCCCTCTACCACCAGAGGAACCCTCCCCACACCCCACACCCCTCACTTCTGCCAAACCAGTCCAACCACACACCCCACTCCACTGCCCCCTCCATCCTGCAGCCTCAAAACACACTAGCCCACTCCCCTGGGTAGCAGCCGAGCTGTAGAATCTGCACTGAGTAACAAACACACCTCACAAAAGACATCACAACAGTCGTCTCTCACTCAGACGACCATAACATCAAAGTGTGGTCTCTGTTCCCTTATTATCCATATGTTTAGCAAACAGGGAGCTGTGATGGATAAAACCTGTGTTTGAAATCAGGTTTTGAATTCTTAGTTATGTTAGAATGAAGGGAAGGGACAAATATTTGTGGCATCAATAATGTGTCATTCACTGATTTGTGTTTAAATAGAAAACAGAAAAAGTGAGGTGAGATGACATAACTACAACATCCCCATTAATATGGTTGTAAAGTGATGTAATACTGTATTTACCATAATCCTCAGTCTACCTGTTTAAACAGAGGTAAATTATTAAAAATTAGCAGGTTGCACATCCTTTGAGATGCAAAACATTTCTAAGTGATTCTTTATTTCCTTGTATTTATTTGTGAATGTGGAGGTAGGAATTCATATCCTTTGTTCATGAAAAGGTCTGTGGTGTGAGTCATTTTTTCTTCATTTTATATTATTTAATACATGTTTTGTCCTCGCTAATAGTTTATATCCGTTGGCTCTTTGCAAGTATAATTTAATACACTCACAAATCAAAAACGGACAACAAAAGTCATACGTACAAATTAAATCTAACTCCCTTTAACAGGAAGAAATCTCTGACAGAACCAGACTCGGAGTGTATGAACATCTGCCTGGACCGGTCGGGATAAGAGAGAGGAGAAGATAGAGGACAAACAGAGACCAGGAACAGTTGTGTAACAAGTGTAGCTGAAAAAAATGTATTAATTTATTTTTTTTACTTCAGATTTGCATTGCGCATAACTTCTATCCAGGGCTTCAGTGTATTTTAATATAGACAAGTCTGGTTTCACCTAATAACTATTCACCTAATAACACAAATTCCAAAACCCTGTAGGTTTTGGAATTTAGTTTTTCCTTTTTTTAGAGTTGACAGTTTTAATAAATGAAATTTCTTAAAAGAGTAAATTCCCTTTTAAGAAATCTCTTGGAAGAATGTTAATGTTTGTATCATAGAAACCAGGCGAGTTACTTTAAATGTATACCAAAGACAAAAAATTGGTTTGTTGGGTGATGGAAACCCTAATTCAAGTGCAACACTCCCTTGTTTGCTTCTTTCGTAGAAAAGCTGTTGCACTGTTTTGTAAATAAAGACTGTATAATGCCAAAGACTAAAAAAATGTACTCAGCCTTTATTGTCTTCACTTTTACGATGCAGGAAAAAAAAAGCTTGTCCTTCTGGCCAGACCAGGGAAAGAGACAGAGAGAATGCTTTCAGCTCTGGCATAGGAAAATGAACACCAAATGTATCTCTCTTCTCTTCTTCCTGCCTTCTCTGTGTCTCTCTTTCCTATTTAAGCTTCTTGAAGTTCTTCCAAATTGGGTTTTAAATGCCAATTAGGAGGTTGAATGTGGTAAAATAAAAGCAAATGCAGGCAGGATGGCCTCACCTTCTGGCTGGTTAGGCTTCAGAGAGAGCCAAGTCGGACCTTTGGCTCCCAGCGAGGCTTTGAGAGAAATATCCTGCCTAATGAACACATTAATTATAACCATAACTATTTATAAGATGGTAATTAGAAACGAAGGGAGGTAAACTGGGCTTTTCCTGCAATTAATGGAGGATTAATTACAGAAGCTAATGAAGTGGATTTTTGAAACGTGTGGAGGTGAAGTACAGAGATGTGCAGCTCGCTTTGTGATCACTGGCATAATTATTTTCTCCAGCACCAAAGCGTTTGAGGCCCCGGTCCTCACTGGCTCAGGCCGGCTAATAAGCATCATTGCATCGTTATATATGCACTTAAAAAGACTTGCCACTGAAATGACTGTCTAATTATTTCTAATTGGCAGGCCCTGTGTGTTGTCATTGAGCTGTTTGGAGCCGCAGCGGAGCCCTGGGTCTAATAATGCTATGGGCGGAGAGGCACGGGTGGGAGAGAGAGCGATAGAGAGACCATGATGCACACACAGAGAGAGAGAGAGAGAGAATGAGAGAGTAAGAAGGACAGAGGGGCCTCTACCAGTTGCCTGCTGCTTATTGCCGGACCTGCATATTGGCCCCCCATGTCATTCGCCCAGCAGGACAGCAGGTCCTAGTATGATGGCAGGTGCACTGAGAGGTCACCTTGCCAAGTGGCCAATTGAGCAAAGTTTTATTCTGTCTGCTCTTATTGTCCCTTTCAATTAACTGCTTTTGCTCTTAATTTATGCACAGATAAATGCAACCGTCTGTTCACAGTTCTTTTTTACTCTTAAAGATACCACATGCACACAAACACAGTGAAGGAGGGAGATGTGGTTATGTGCTGTGTGTGATTCAGTGGCCAGTTTTTTTTAGCTAGTCCGTGGAGACCTGAGCTAAGAGAGCATTTATGGACAAACCTCAGTCAATCGTGTTTACTTGTTCTCTTGTTTTGCTCAAACCATATGGATCCTCAATGGACACTATATATTTTGCCAGTTGTAAACAAGTTAGTGAAAATCATTTTATTGCTTGTTAATGTAAGCTTTGACATGTTTGTTCTCCTAAATTCTGCTAAGTCACTAAAAGATTAGTTTTTTCATCCAAAAGTTTTCCACAAATTTAGGTTTTATCTTTGCTTATCATATGTAGTCTTTAGTTTATGTATTATTTAATCTTAAAACATATAAGTGCACTGCATTTCAGATGCAAAATGCAGATTGGAGAGAGACAGACCATACATGTTGCTGCCCTTTGACATCAGCCACAGAAAACCTTTACACACATTCAGAACTGATGCTGACTTCACATCACAAATATGTTTATTTTTTAAGAATAAGTCATGTCATCTTAATTAAGTCATTTTAATGGGACACTAAGGTTAATTGGACACTCTAAATTTATTGTGTGTGTGAATGTGAGTGTGAATGGTTGTTTGTCTCTGTATGTTTGTCCTTTGATGGACTGGTGATCTCTCCACAAACCTCATGTGGAGGATAAAGCAGTAGAAAATGAGTGAGTGTTTTATATTGTTTTAGGCATTGAGCTTCATCTCCTTGTCTGAGTGTGTCTGTGTGTGTGTTTGTGTGTGTATGTGTTATGAGAACGTTTGAATACTTTAGAATTATGTGTGTGAGCACCTCACTTAACTAAACAGAGCCATGTGTGTTCTCCTGCCACAAAATCCCTCTGTCATTTCTCCGCTCCCCCCAGACAACTTGAGAGCAAATTGCCAACTAATGGAACCACTTCTTGCACTTGTCGGTTCACCTTGGACTGACACACATGCACACATATGCACACACCCAATCATGTGGTTTCACTCACATGTTTAGGAATATATTTGTTGAAAAGGAAGAGAGAATAACCGTGAAATGAAACAAGGTTTATCCCCGTCTTGACTGAAACCTCAACAGTCTTTTTGAAAGTTGCGAAACCTTTCCCAGTATGAGCACATGGCTTTGTATTTGAAAATTTTCTTCCTGTTTCGTTTCTTTCTTTCCATTTCAGTTTTAGAGAAGTAGAGGACATGAGGAGGAAGTGGAGAGAGAGACTGATTGGCCGAAGGATATGTGGCCAGCTGTCATATGGCTGAACAAAGAGCAGATAACTTCTCTGACTGATTGAACAGACAAGTCTATCATTATCTTTGGCTTCAAATCAAAGCAGGAAAAATTTAATTATTTTAAATATTGTCAACAGTTTTGTAAGAGTGGAAGTTTGCCAAATGAATCTGTTAACTCAGCGGGAGCTTGATGAAAACATGAGATAAATAAGATAAGAGTGTGCTCCTTGTCTCTCATGTGCTACTGCAGATTTGTAATGAGCTGCATTAATTCCATCTCTGTCACATGTGTAATGATGGTGCGTAGCACCTTTGACTCTTTCATCTGAGTGTTTGGCAAGAAGAGATTGAAAAGATGGTTAGAATGAATATAACATAAAAAAGACAAATGTAAAGATAGTGTATTACACTATATACAGTGCTGCTTCATTTTACTCCCATCCAAACGCAGGACAAAAAGTCAAATCTGTGTCCCCCACCCACCAGAGACAAAAACATCCACAGGACTGCCTACAAATTAAAAACTCCATCCAAAAAGGTTACTCTTTAGAGAGCTTTCTTTAGTGATCTATTTTGTCAATAACAACATAAACACATTAACTTTGTGATAACAAATTTTTGTAGGGAATGTATGTCTGTGATGGAAAGAAGTTTTACCTTTGAAATCTGTAAGAATTAAAACTATATACAGAATATGTCTAAAAGCTACCAAATTTCATCTCACTCTTCTCTGAATGTCTTATACACAGAAATGTCATTTCTACAAATAGTTATTTTTTTACATTTATGTCGGAGCTCAGTTATCTGCACTTCCTGTGAGTGGTTAAAAATCAAGGTAACATTGACCCTCTTTATGGGCTATTTCTTGTTCTGTGCATTGGACATGTACAGTAGACTATAAGAAGTGACAGATTTTTATCAACAGAAGTTGATAAAAAAATAATTTTTAGAAACTTCTTCATGAGACATGCCTCTGTTCTGCGGGAAGACAATTTTATGTTATTTTACTGAAGAGGGAATACTAATAGCGCTATGTTTTTTATGGGGCACTATACCAATTTTGTCTTGGGTGTTTAATTAAGTGTAGTTTCCCTTTAGTAGCGGAATGTGTGTCTGCTTTTTGTCGGCCCATTCCTCTGTGCCTTTTACAGTCCACCCACATGGTTTGTCTCAGCGTTTATGATTTTTTCTTATACCAGAGTTGTGAGGTTCCTAAATCACTTAAACACACGGGACTGAGCAGCCACATTTAAACAATAAAAGCCTGTTTTGCTAAAGGTCCTCAGATCTCCCACCACTTCATAAATACCTGCATATAATGGCAGAAATATACATCTTCTGTGACCAGAGAGAGGGAGAACAAGCGTCTAAGAGCACACCTGCTAATTGGAGCCAGCTTTATGTGAAGCATGGCTGTCTGCTCCATCTTTTCTGTGAGTCCCAATCCTTTTCTTTTTCACTCTCACCCCACCATTAAAAATCCTTTTCTGTCTTTATCTCATCTTATTGCTCTTTTTACTTCATAACCTTTTGCTGTCCTTCACCTATTTTCTTTGTCTTTCCTCCCTCCCTCTTTTTCTTTTGCCTCCTCTGTCCACAATTTTTACCTCCTTGCTTTCCGTACTGTTCCAGATGGAGGCAATGGCAACCAAAACAACTCTCTCCTAGCTCAGACTAACTAATTATTTTGTGCCATGATGGATGGAAAATGTGGGTTTGAATTGCACGAGTTGCTGTGAGCGAGTTGGCAAGTTAGCACCTAGTCTGCTTGTGACCTCCACTTGACCTTGTGTCAGGGCTGAGTGGCTGAGCCCGGGCCCCCCTTGGCTCCAGCTGTTAATGGGTGTCATGTCGAGCTGCGGCTGCATGGAGGTCAAAGGTTGTGGGTGCTCACCAGACGGCCAAGTTTAGGATTGCGATGAGGAGGCTGAGTGACACTGGGCATATGTGCCAACGAAGACACTGGATAATCAGCACATGCACAGTGACACACACACACACAAAGCCATGCTCATGATATACACACATGCACACACGTTGAAACCACATCTTGCTGCAGAAAGTTATCTTTTCCTTCACTGTTGGCTGGCTGTTGTAGGTTCATATAGATCTGAGGGGCTTTGAACGCCTTTGAACTTTGCTAAATGGCTTGACCTTGTGGCTTGTGGCTGTAACTGTGTGTGTGTGTGTGTTTGGGTGGGTATGGGGGTGCAATGAGTGGGTGGCCTGCATGGGGTCTCATTTCTGCTTCACAGCATAGCAGGGCATAGCGGACGTTTTGTGGGTGACCGCTAAATTAAAAGCAAACTCATGATTACGAGAACTCTAAACAATGCTTTTATGATGGGGAGGAAAACATATCTGTGGATATTTCATGCTCTGTCTTTGCTGTGTTAATTGTGTTCACAATCAGCTTCTTTGCAGTGACTCCTTATTTAGTGTGTGTATGTATAGTTAAGTCTGTCTGCATGTGTGTGTATGTACTATGAACTGAGGGAGCAGATAATGTGGCTGCTTGGGAGGAGGAAGCAGCTTGGGAAATTATTTCAACAGCTATCATAATTAGAGGAATATCATAAATTAAACTTGTGTCTGCCGTTGTGTTTGAAGAGCACTCAAAAGTAATAAATTCTGGATGGTTAACATATTTGCATTCCATTCAGCAGGCAGCATCGGGCAGGAACAGCTGTTTTCCACGTCTTTTGGCAGCAGGAAATGCACATTTCTCATTCAAGGTGCTTTTAAACACATTGAGATGGCAAGGAAAAAAGGAAAAGTGACTTTTAACTTGAACATGAAGCTGCTGCTGTATGCTCTGTCACTGGAAATAACTCGGCAGGGAACAGCACATTAATGAAGTTCTTCAAATATGGATTTTCATACTTTCAATAGGCCAGTCTTCAATCTTTGTGTTGCTTGAAAAAGTCAACTGGCAAGCTTTTTGTAGTGTGTCTGCTTGGGTCTTGTTGTAGATTCAAAGAATAAATACCAAAGATTTTAAACAAATTGAAAGATTTCAAAATGTCTCCACTTTGGTCACAAAAACACTTTTGGAATAACAAAACTGATTTTTTTTCATCATGTTTTCTTGGCCGGTTCAGGTCAAACACTGCCACCTTTTCTTTCTAATTAATTAGATTTGGTATGTCCCCATCTCTGGTCAATCCAACTTTATTTAAACCATGCTTAAAAGGCAAGATGTGTTTTTAATTCTTTTAATTTTATTACTAATTATTGAATCAGTGTTACAGCACCTTGTGACTGCCTCAGTTTCTCTGGCTTTTGTTGTCCTTTTTTTCCTCTCTCTTCATTCATTTTGAAAATCTAAAAGCTAGTACAAGTTTTATTTTTATGAGACACGTTAAGCATAATTGGTGTCTAACTTTGTACTCTATGGAATCTGACTTGCTGTCTGTTTTATAAATATTGAATAATAATATGCAATAATGCACCTGTGCCTTAGACCTACAAATGTTGCAGCAGTTAACCAAATCATTTTGTTATGTCAAAATGATAAAGTGCTTAAATTCTAATAGCAAGCGCTCTACGAGATAGCCTTTTAGCTTAAAATAGAAAATGCACAGATAACTCTGGAGTCACATTTCAGCTGTTCAGAAAGATTAATGAAAAAAAGGCAAATGCACTGTAATGTAGATTGTAGTGGCACAGAGGACGATCTGCAGGCTAATTTGAAAGTGGAGCGAGACATCAGCCCCCTACATGGACTCTAAACTATTCTGATTTGACACTCACATTACTTATTTAAAGTCTTTATTATGAAGACAATTTCCTCCTTAGAAATTGAGATTCTGTAGTAGAATAATACAACTGTATGTCTAGGTCCTGTGACTAGTCTTTTCTGGCTTATTGTTGGCAAGAACATCTGGTCAAACTGGTGTCAGTATCTCCAGCATCCACTGAAATGTGATAGGGTTAAAGTTACTTGGTCATTATTCACTGACGAGCAATATTGTCCTAATGGACAGTGACGCTGCTTGAGGCGTCACTGAGAAAATCACTTGTATTCTCAGTACTTATGCGGGTTGTGTTTGCCTTGGGCTTAGTACAGTAACGTGTACATTACATTTTTTTTTTTTCCTCATCACTGGTTGTGTTTTGGTGAATAAAAAAAACAATATGAATGTTTGTCACTGCTGCTTGAATAAAGGTAGTAGGGAAGATTGCTCTGTGTGTGTGTGCTGTGTGTGTTTGTGTTCATGTTTTCCCCGTCCCTACACTGCGGAGTATCTATAATGATTTGACTAGGGTCAGATTCCTTTGGAGATGTTCACCTGTATCTGGCACGAGAGGTATTGTGTAGCTGCCATTAATGTCCTATTTTCAGTGAAAACAGAAATAGAATGCAGACTGATAAGGTTAACACACCATCCAGCTTCACACCCGGTTGCATAATTACCCCAATGGGCTGTGGTGAGGGATCATATCCTGGCTCGCAGCGGGAGGTCAGTGGTGATAAGCTTCAGCCCGACTCCCAACATGCAGCATAATTACTCTATTGATAATTCACCAGGAAAATGGACCCGGCCAATAGCAGAGCTCCAATTTAATGGACTGGACAGTGAAATGAGGAAGAAATGGAGAAAAGAGAGTGTATGTGTGGGGGGGGGGGTTATTAGAAATGAAAATATGTTTAGGCCATAGGGGGACCCATTTTCCCTGGAGATAATAAGGCCAATAAAATGTAAAGCAGGGGAAGGACTTGGCATGAGGTCCGACTGTGGCTGTTTATCTGTGTGTGTCCTGCATCAGTCCATTTATCCACTGCCTCAAATTAGCTAATCATTCTCCAAGGGGAAGGACTTGGTCAGGAAATTGACATTTAGCAGCATAGGCTCACTCTATTAACTACAGTAAATTTAATTTGCTGCACACCCCAGAAGTGGGCTGTTTTATTTGCCATCAGAGAGAAAAAAGGGAGAGGGAGGCAGAAACAGAGGGAGAGAAAGAAAGAGAGTGTGTGTATATTGCATCTGCTGCTTCTGGCCACAATTTGCTTGGCTGTAAATATAAGACTTAAACTTGGAAACACTGCTACTCTGTTGAATTTCCCCTCATGTACTGTTGATTACAAACAAACACAGACATTGTCAACACATAGATTCACTAATTCCAAAGTCTGTCTGGGCCATTGATTGATAATCTTGCCTGGAAACCTCACACCCCAAAATGCCAATGTTTTTCTTTTTTTTCCATTAGCTGTGATTCTCTGACTATAGCACAGAAACACTGAATCAGATATCATGATAATCTGATTATCACTCTGGGGTGGCTGCTTTAGTTTAACATTGTTTGGCAAATGAGACAGAATTTATTGTGGGGGGGAAAAAGGATTTTGGTTATTATGGTTATTGGTTAATTGTGGTTAGATGGTTATCAGGTGCCACCGTAATTGTAATACTTCATTTAAAAAAAATATGATAAGAGAGCATGGAAATCTGCAGATTTAGTCGAAAATCATCTCTATACTCTGTACTAAAATATTATTTAAAAATACTTTAACCCTGTGCTGATTCTGTAATATTTTCTGGTTCCCCAAAGAGACTTTCAGAAACGTGGAAATAGCGCAGCTTACTCCCCAGAGATCAGGACAGCCCCAGCCTAATTGATTGCAACAGTTGTCAGAGTGTTGTCTTTTAAGATGGTGACAGGCTTCTGAAGAAAATGATTAGTTTTCTGTCAGGAGAGAGACAGCTCTGGATGTCCCAAACTGCAAACTAATAAAGGGGGGAAAGCAATAAAGCTCGTGGACACCAGGTTTGACTGCTTTTATAGACAAATCAATAAAGTGATAGATGATGGAAAATAACCGTATCTTAGATGCCGATTTCTACTGGGGTTTCAATAAATGGTCACACGCACAGGTTTTGCAGCTATTCTTCTTAGGACTCTGCCTTGACATCCATTCCTTTGAACAGCCTAAAGAAAGCATTCTCACTAACCTTAACTATAACCAGTTAATGCCCAACCCTAACCTTGACCTCTCCATAATCTAAATCTTAGCCCTAAACTTATGTTCTGCCTCATTAAGCTAATTTTTTCCTGCATTCATAGACTCATGTACAGTGTCATATAAATAAGTAGTTTCTTTCTTTATTGAGATATGAATTTCATTTTCAATTCTCATTTTTCTCCGTGTGTGTATTTATGTTTGTCAGAACTAACAGAGTAAATCTCCCATTGTAAATCTTTTTTAGACCAGAAGGCCAGTGTCAGGATCAATACTGAGGACAGGGCTTCCTTTGAGCCCACCACTAAGTGGCTTGATTTCCTCTGTGTGTGTGTGTGTATGTTGAATGTACACTATACAACTATATCCTATTGCCATCCTGAGAAGGATGAATTTGCCCAGTTTAGGAAAAGTGAGTTTCATTTTCTTGTAAACTTTAAACGCATGCATTTGATTTGTTTCTTTGGGCTAATATGAAGCTACTGCCTTTTTGAAGTTAGTCTCACATCGGGTTGTCTTTGTGACTTATCGTGTTTGGGAATTTGATGTTATTTTTTTCTAAATCCCACTTGCAAGTGTTTATTTATCTTATCTTATGTAATTTGTATGCGGACATTAACATTTTCAGCTGACAACATAAAAGGCGATCGTGTAAAATATTAAGAGAATAGTATTTGATGTAGAACTTTTTTGTCAGTGTAGTCAATGAGTTTTTTCAATACAAACTTGGAATCATACAAAAAACCAGGGATGACAGAAACAAGTGAGAAAAGTGAGTCACCTGCACTGCAGTGCATCCACAAAATGTGTTATCTTTCAGTGGAAACATCATCTTTTCTTCCTATACTATTTCTGTTTCATATCACTGTCGCCACATACATAGTTCAACAGACAACCTCGTGAAACAGTCTCATCAGTATTCTTGAGGAAATGTAGACAGCTATTAACAGTAGCAAACAATGCAAAAAAAAAAAAGAATGTAGATGTAAAAATATTTTAGAAAACTATACTTAAATCTACAAAAACTACTTTAATCTCATCTCCTGTTTATTTGGGAATTTATTATTTTTTTTTTTCAAATTATCAGTAGTTTCTAATCTTTAATTTCTTATTTTCTAAATTTCTTTTATTTTAGGTCACATTCTCGCCACCGAAGGTCTCGGAGTCGGAGCGGCAGCCGCGGCCGGCGAGGAAGTCACAGCCGCAGAAGGAGCCGCAGCCACAGTCGCCGGAGGAGTCGCAGCCACAGCAGAGAGCGAGACCGCAGCCGACGCAAGGGCCGCGACCGCGAGAGTGAGAAAGAGAAGGAGAGGGACAGAGGAAGAAACAGGGACAAGGACAAAGACAAGGACAAGAGTAAAGACAAGGTTGATAAAAAGGGGTAAGTGATGAATGACTCTATATGGAAGCACACTTTACAAACACAGGGAGTCAAAAACACAAGCGTTAGGTCGGCCCAGCTCAATCTAAACCACTGCCTCCACAGAAGAACAGAATATTTTGATCAGTATAATACAGACTTAAAAATGGAGTTCAGTCTCAACTCCTCAATCTGTCCATCCATCACTGGATCCTTCGATCATCAACCCATCAATCCCTTTCTTTCTCCATTTCTCTCCGAAATCAAGCATGTGGAAGCTCCAGACTTGTAATGAGATATGATTCCCTCTTGCATGAGATGACGTCATGTTGATATAAGAAAAGTTGGTTGGTGGGAGAATTGCACATTTTGTCACCAGATGATTTTTGATGTCTTTAACTCCGATTGTGCCCTTTGGTCCCACCTGCAATAAGTCTAGAAACATAACAAGATCATATGCATCTCCACTGCCACTGGTTCTAATGCCAGCAAAATGAGAACTCCTTTTTAAGATGGGAAAGGATGGTAAATTACATCTTGCAAGTGTTTGTATGCACTGATATACACACCACAAACACGTTCAGTGTGGGTCATATTTTAGAAGTGGTGCTACCCAGAATGCTCCTAACTTCCTTAGAGGCCTCTCTTTGCCTCTACCAGAATAGCACTGTCAGTCCCTCCCCAGTTTTCACACTCTAATGTGGTTGGGGCCCATTGTAATTTGACTGGTACCCAGTTGTTGTGTGTCATATTGAATAGTGCAGACTTGTATATATCTCAGGAGGGACTTTCTTCCCCCAGTATTTAAACCTGGGGTCCAGGCTTTATTGGCCCTAGTTATTTGACAGCTAACTTTAGACTTAGGTGCATGTATAAAAGTCTGTTTCTGATGAAAATGCTACTTTGGGTATTAATTAAGCTGCCATTTGTCTTTACAGACAAAAATGAGTTAAACTTGTAAAGGAGAAAACAGTTAATAACAGTTTGTAAAATAAAACCAGTGTTCTGAGGATAGAAATATGTATGTATATAGTAATTGCCAAATGATAACGATTATTTTGGATTGATCCGGCAGAAAAATGATCATCATTGTCATGGTATATTTATTAGTTGATGACATAGATTTGTTAATTAAAAAAAAGTCTGTACTTTTGGATTTAACATTTAGTTTCTAATCCTTAAGGGTGGTCATGTTGGTCATTGCTGAAAACCTCAGGTGTTCTTCGTGAGCAGGACGTGGCGCTTTGCTTTTAAAGGAGAAGTGCTGCCTTTATTTGAAGCTATTACATATTGCCTTTCTTAGATTTGTATCAGGAAAACAAATAAACCTAACAGTGAAATATAAGGCCAGCAGACTATATCTATTTTCTTATTAAGGCTTCAATATCCTTCAGCATAGATAGAAATCTCTTCTTTTATCTCTGACCTAGCTTT
Source organism: Brachirus orientalis (assembly GCA_016785285.1). Taxonomy (NCBI): domain Eukaryota; kingdom Metazoa; phylum Chordata; class Actinopteri; order Pleuronectiformes; family Soleidae; genus Brachirus; species Brachirus orientalis. Next base: position 6,127,682 of record JAFBJR010000179.1, on the reverse strand, counting down.
AGATTGTCTGTGTGCAGGTTTGTTGATATGTGTGTGCATATGTACATTTCTACCTGTGGCAGCAATATTACATTTAAACTGTCTATACTTGCAAATTACTTAAGGTAGCATGGTAATCTTGTCCAAACCATTTGGTGCTGCTGACCTCATTACAGTTTTTTATTTATTTTTTTATTTATTTATTTTCAGAAACAATTCTATGGTCATTGATATTGTCACTCATAGTTTATCATTTTGAGAAAAACCACTATGGCAGATGGGTTTGATAGTTCAAACAATTAATTTTTGTAATTTTAATATGAAATATTTATTTACTGAGACAAAATAATAGGCTCTTAATTTAAATTGTCTAAATCTCTACACTTGAAGTGAAATGACATAATGAATATTAAGCTAGTCTCATTTTGTTAAGCTTGATAATATGTTATCACTGTCCAAAACCCTCCCGACAAGGATTTTCCGGTGTCTACCAAGTTCTCCTTCAGTAGAAGAAAAGCAAAAGCTTTGAGACGTTTCAGGAATATGTAAAACATGGTGTTCTGCAGTATGACATCTTTTTCCATCTTTTCTCAATGGGGGGAGGGTTTTCATTACATCCCCCATTCTCACTTCTTTCACACAAACACCCACATATGCACTCCCTGTAACCCTCCATACTCATTTATATCCAGGTTTTCTCACTGGGTGGTGCAAGAGGAGCAAAGCAGTGTGATGTTGATGATGGGGTAGGGTGGCGAGGAGGCTGAGGAGCTTTATAGTGTCTGTCAGGATGAAAGAGGGGCTCCTCAGTGCGGCACCCTGACACTGACTGAGTGTGTGTGGTGTTGTCGTCATTAAACATTTAACACTCCTCTAGTATGACAGCAGGCAACTTGGTGCTCCAGCGGCATGTTTTCATGCAAAATTTATTGAAAAAGACGAGCTGTTGTTAAGAGATCTTGTTGCCTTTCACTAGTGGCAAAGGGTAAGTGGATGATTGTCGGGTTATGTCTCTGTGTGTTTGTGTGTGGATGTGTGCATGTTTACCCAGACTTGTGTACAGGTCATTGGGTCAGCTTTGGTCAGTGTAATCCTCTGGTTTCATATTTGCAGAGAAAATGTAGACGCTTCCTTTAAGAAGTGAGCTATTTGTTAAGTATTTAACAACAAACAGATATTCATGTCTTGTAGATAAATTGATGATAAAAAAAAAAAAATCACTCTTACACTTTTTTGAATGTTTGTGCACCCACACATCAGTCCAGTGTGATCAATGACCCCTTCTTTATCACCACCTGTTATGCTCCAAATATGAAAATATTAACCTGTTAACATCATAAATTATGTAAAACTGGATATAGTTGCAGTACTTTTTCATCCGAGACATAACAAATGTGTCGTTGAAGTTGTTTTATTTGTGGTCTTTGTTAGTGATTCAGTTTTTATGATTGTAAGGCGCCCCAGCTGAAACTTGCTAGTGGCTAATTGGCTGTTGTGAACAAATGAATATGAATTTGAATATGAACCTGGCACCAAATTGTGAAAAAAAGTCCTTGGGATTTACATTAATATACCATGGACAATTTACAAAGGTAGTCTTCAAAGCAATTACCATAGCAGTGTGTATTAATCAAAACCATTGACCCAGCTTAGTATGTTTTCTTTTTCTAAATTAGAGCAGGAGAAACAACCAGTGTGTTGTGTTCATGTGCCCCAGGCAGATAATTGATAGAAGTGTAATTTGTATGAAATGTCATTTTCACTTGATGTTTCAACCTAATTCCCACCTGGAATTAATGAGCAGGAATGCAGAATCTACATTTAACAGATGGCTCTTTCTCCACACAAAGTGACAGGTTTTGAAAAATATCTTTCATCTCATGTTAGTGTTTGAAAAGAGATTAATTGTTATTGTGGTTCAGGTATGATAATTTCTTAAGATCTTATGTTAGGGTCTGGTTGAGGTCCAATCATTACCCAGTTTTCAGTTTTGGCTTTTCCTCATAATGTTAATGCACAGATACACACTGGTATACATACTCATTTTTGTGCATTTCAATAATTGTTAGTTATATCAAACTCAACACCCAGCAGAGGTTTTCTTCACCCTTTGTGAGGTGTTGACCTCTGTCCTTACCTTTGTAACTAATCACTGAAATAGTGGAGGAATATGGCCAGGTTGCCTTCCCATCCTCAGTCAGAGAGTCCAGTCCAGCTAGGATGAACCCCTTTTCTGTTCCCAATCACAGGAGACGTACCAGTCCATCTGACTCAGCTTTATGTCATTAGAGTGAGAGATGAGCAGAGGCTGTGGAGCAGCGGCACCTAGAGCAGAGTGAACCTCTCATGACAACAGGAGCCTTCTTTTCCCACGTAAAACTGAAGTCGGTATAAAAGTAGGGTTTACGTTTCATTTATTCCTTTTTGATGTCTTTGTCTGTGAAATAATTCTCCTTCAGTATTTTTTTTCCTGCTAGCACAAGTTATTACTTCAACAGCATCCATTGTTAGCACTTGTTTAAAGGCTTATTAAATGTAGGTGGAGTGAAAAATATAATATGTAAAATCTCTGCATTCCAATGTCTAAAAATGACAACGCTAATGTCAAATATTTTTTGACAACTGTATTTCCATTGGCAATAATCCACAGAAATCAATGTACTGTATGTTCTCAAGGTAATGGGATGTTTCATTTTGGTCAGCTTTTAATGAAGTCATCTGTTTTTATAATTACTTCTATTATGAAATGACAAAGGAAACTGTACAAGGACTTTAATGATAGCCAGAACAGGCAACAACATGTGCAGCATATATTGACTTGACTCTCCTGTGTATCACACAGCACTAGCTGCAATACTTCTGGTTACCTCTGTGTCCACCAAATGCAAATGTGCAACCATATTTTTATACTACCAGCTATAACTTCTGGCTCAAACACCTTATATGAAACATCATAGTGAAATATGTGGTTTATGTTGTAGCCAATGTGTTGTCATTTATAATTTTATAGTGAGTTTTCATCTGTAATTGATCACGACCACTCATCGCTGTTTGCTGAGCTTTCCCTTCGAAAACACTCCCCACACAATTATTCCACGCTGTTTCCTGACATCAACAAACTAGGTCTTTAGTGAGTGTTTTGGTTGATAGCTGCAGAAATTACATACTGGCCTTTATTTTATAGCGTGTTTTTCAAATTTTGCCTGAATAGGGGTTCCCAGCAACTTGCCCGTTCCTGTTTGTTTTTATGAGTGTGATTGTTTAGTAGTTCCTCTCATTACCATGGTTCCCCTGACCCAGCCTCACATCAGGGATCCTGGCAGGACACACAGGCCTCAGTTTGACTTGCTGTGTTCCATCGCTCAGCTTTAACCCCTGGTGACCGATATGCTGTGAGGTAGAAAATAAAATGAGACCCTAGATACACACACACACACCTTACACCTCACTACTGTTGATTTTCCCTCCTTGTCTCAGTGTGAAGAAATGACTGTGTGCTTCTTTACCTCTGTTGAACTTCTGTCAGCTCATTAGTGTTGGTAATACACAGAGAAGTACTGTAAGTGTGATTGTGTGTGCTTTCACATTAGTAGCCTCTGCCTGCGGCATCCTCTCAGCCATTTGGGAATATGTTTATGGGTGGTGTGGTTGGGACCACTACCTGCCTGTGTGTGTGTGCTTGTCTGTACTTCTGTAGGACTCTAGGCTGTGTCTGGCTCTGGAAGTGGGTCTGGGGAGGTAACAGGGAATTCAAACACCGTCCTTGGAAGGTTAGGATACACTCGCATTGACTTAAATCAATGAGCTGTAAGTGTGTGTTTTATTTGTGTGTGCATCAAGAGGGGAAGCCGAGTTGCTAGGAGCAAGACCAGACATAGGTGAAGCTGAACAATATTTAGTGCGTGTGTGTGCGTGCATGTGTGTATGTGTGTATGTCTGTTCAGTTTGGGTGAGGGCTTGGGGTTGTTGTTTGAGAATGGGTGAAATAGGAGTGATGCCTACATGCAAAGTCTGGGCAGAGCGCACACACACACACACACACACACACACACACACACACACACACACACACACACACACACACACAGACACAGACAAGTCTCAGTAGACAAACACATGGACACACCATGTAGTGCAGCTGTAGTTTTTCTTGGCCCATGGCTGTTTGTAGTCATTAGTTGCTTTTTTGCTCACCAATAATGAGCTTAGACTTGGATGGAAAACAGCTGGACATGTAAACTCGTTCTTCACTAGGAGGAAATCTATACGTGCACAAACAAGATTTGAAAATTACACAATGTATAGTAATGTATGCAGCAAAACACTGGACTAAATGGGATAATTATCTGTCTTTTGCATAGGCTCCTTGACCCTCCTCCGAACCTGTCTTGAAGTCAGAAAGAGTGAACCCTTTATATCTAATTGTGGATTTAGTAGAAACACACGAAAGGTTAAGGGAAATTTAACATAAATTAAAACTGGATTTGGCTGTCATATTGAAACTCTGCATTTTTGCATTTTGCGTATCAATACATTTTTAAATTGCTTTGTACATGCTATATCCTGCCAGAGAACAACCTTTGTTTCTGTGAACAAGTTTGTGTTTTTGTCTGTGTGTGTATTTGTTTTTGTTACCTCTTTTAAACCACTGACCTTGTCTGGACCAGTACTCCTCATTGAGACAAAATCTGGTCCTAATGAGGAAAACCTTATTTCTTAAGAAGTTTTTTCATTTTAGTACTTAGATTTAAATCATGGCTAAGTTGAGGTTAGGGTCAGGCATTAATATGAGTGTTTTTAAGATATGATAGTGCTTTGTTTAGGCTGTTCAAATCAATGGAAGTCAATGTGAGCCCTTAAAAGAATAGCTGGGCTAAAATGTGTGTGTGTTTGCATGTATAAAAAGAGAGAAAACCTGGCCACTTTTAATCACAGTAGAGACAGTGCGCCTGAGCGATAGAGAGCTGTGACAATCCACTTAGTGTGCTCTGTAATCTGTTTAACCATTTAGCGAGTTGTTAAAAGTGTGCACGTTAGAAAATCTGCAGGCTTTAGTGGAGCACAGGACAGTGTGCCTCACGAACTGGGTAGCAAATCAGTGCTAACACAGTTGAGTTGTGTTTGTGTGTGTGTTGATGTGTTTGAGAGCTGCTGTAGGCACTGAGAGAAGCCAGGCCTGGAGCGTGATGACAGAGACCAGACCTGGCCAAATAGAAGATCCACCCAATCCAATTACCCTGTTCCTCTCTTTTATTCTCTTCTCCCCTCCCCTCCCTCCTCCTCTCCTCTTTTTACGGACCTGTCTAGGAGGAGGTACTGATGGCAGTCCTGGCTGCTGCTGAAGTAGCTGGCTGCCCTGCTTTATGGTTCAGAAGAGTACGTAAGAAGGATTATAAGCAGCAGGTTATGAGCAGCAAACATGACAGACCAGCTTAGGAGGGTTATGTAAATGTGCCTGTCGGCAGGATATGTTTTTTTGCCCTCAGTATCTTCTCTCTCTCTCTGAAAAAGGTGGGTAGTTTGGTTTTGGCGGAACAGAGTGATGTTGAAGGCAGTGAAGAGAGCTAAAAGAGAAGATTGTTATGGAGAATGATGTGTAAAAGAGACACACCATTAATGTTTAATTTTGTCCAGGCTCCAGTGCTGCACCAGGGGCAAGGAAAAGTGTTGACTGAAGTCTTTATGAGAAAGGCTGAGAGTGAGAATACATTATAGAGAAAGAGATGTTCATTTTTGGAACAGTAGACAAAGTAACATAGAGAAGATGAAGAAAGGCAGGACAAAGAGCAGGGGACAGTTTTCAGTTAGTAGAGAGCAGTCTGTCATTCATTTGGCCTCTGCTGCTCTGAGACAAAAATACAGCTCTGCCGGTCTTGCCTAATGGCATTGATCATTACAAGAATACCTCTGTCAGATGGGCTAAGCAGGATTCCAGACGTTCAGTTAAGTACCATGACTCAGTTGTGCAAGCAAATATTGCCTGTGAGTAGCATATGATAATTATTCTCCATGGAGAGTATACAATAATCAGCATTTTTTTTCCCTCTCGCACAGAAGTGAGATTAAAGAATAGTTATAAATGCAGATACAAATCACACAACGTGTATGTGTGAGCATACACTGAGGACTTTGAATCATCCTGGTCTCTGTCTTTCTTGTCTTTTCTCTCTGTGAATTTTTGATGCTTTGTTTGTAACTTGTAACTGCTGAACTTGTCTCTGCATATGTGACACCTACTGCATGTCTGTCCGTCCTGGAAGGGGGATCCCTCCTCTGTGGCTCTTCCTGAGGTTTCTCCCATTTTTTCCCTTAAAAACGGGAGAAACTTGATGTGAGGGTCTAAGGATGGAGGGTGTCACATGCTGTACAGACTGTAAAGCCCCTTCGAGGCAAATTGTGTTTGTGATGCTGGGCTATACAAATAAAATTGACTTGACTTGACTTGACTTTGAGACATTCCCATCTGAACCTCTTTCTCCTGTCCACTTTCGAGCTTCAAACTTCCCTCTGCTTCTGACATAGCCAACCTCATCAGAAAAGCAAGCTGGACCCTCTTCCACCTAGTTTAGTGAAAGCTTTTGTTCATTCTTTGGCTCTCCTAATAACTGCCTTTGTTCATTTATCCCTCACCTCTGGTATTGTTCCTTCATCTCTTAAATCAGCTACAGTTACTCCTGCACTTAAGAAACCTAGTGCCGACTTGAATAACATCAATAACCTCCGTCTTATTCCCATTCCCTCTTTTCTATCTAAAATCCCTGAAAAACTAGTCACATCTCAGTTCCATGTTCACGTATCTGACAACAATTTATACAAACAATTCCAGTCTGCACTACACAGCACCAAAACAGCAATGATTTAAAATCTTCAATGATCTCCTTATTGCTGCTGATTTTGGACTGCTTACCATCCTCATCCTCCTCAATCCTCCTCCTCCTCTGGTACGCTTTCCAACAAAACATTAGAAACTCAGATTCTCTCATCACCTTCAAATCACAGCTCAAAACTCACCTCCTCAGAGAGACATTTTCTCTTTAATAGAACATTTAGCTGTATTCCTGTTGCCTTTTTAGTATTTTTGATATTTGATATATTTTTTTACTGTTTTGTATTTAATTACTTCTTTATTTTATATTTCCTTTTTCTATGGTGACCTAGAGTGTCTTGAATGTCACCTATAAAATAATAATAAGTATTATTCTGGATTTGGTGGAGTCACACTGCTCATATTGAACAATGTGGAGCCAAATTTAGCATTTGGAGCCAGTGTTTGATTTAGACTCATGTCTCTCTCACTGTTTCTCCTCTTCATTTAAGTTCACTGTCATATTGTCTTGGCTCAGTCTCCTCTAATGGAGTTATTTAACCTTGTGTCTCACTAATTTTACTTGGGTTTCAGCGATATGGTGGAAGCCAACTTTTAACAACATGAGTTGGTCACAATAAAAAAGAATGATTCATTTTTATTTGCCGCTAACAACTTTTAATTAATTTGTGTAAGTCTTGCACTTTCCTCCCATTATTTCTTTCATTCATTCTGAGTGATAAACATTCAGTATCATTGAGTCTTTTCTTTTCTCCTTCTTCTACCATGCCTCTGTGTCTTTGCCTCTTTATATGCCCCATCTGAGTGTATGGAAACTCTACGGTTATGTATACATATCTTGGGCAGTGCTGTCTAATCAGCAGAGTGAAATAATTCACTTCCTTTTATGTACACACTCATCCATGCTAACCGACTGAAATCTGTCAGTGCTGGGCTCTGCGTGGAAAAAGTTTTAAGAAGGAAATGGTCTTTCAGAAAATGAAAAAGAGAATAAATCTTTGCGTTATATTTCCAAACACATTAATCAGAGTGAATAGTGCTATTGGACACAATGTTATGGCAAGCAGGTTCTTGCAGGTATACACACACCACAATTACAATATGCCGAGTGTGTGTTTGAGTGGATACGTTTCTGTGTGGTCAGGTTTCATGTTGGCATCACTGAATGAATGCAATGACTGAATCTTTTATTCTCAAATCTTGTTTCGTCGTTCTGTAAAAGTTGACAACGTTTCTTCAGGTAAACACTTACAAGACTTACAAAAAAATCTGTCTGTATTTAAATCTACCCTTACTTGTTCACAGTAAACACATTTTTGAATTTAAACAAAATACATTCAAAGCAACTTGTTAAATGGTCTTTGAAGTCTCTGATACATTTTTTTTCATAAAAATATTTTGAGTTGATAGCCACTGTCATTGTTAGATTGAAGGGATTAGTGCCAGGGCCTTCAGACTTGTTTGCATGGTGTCAAATATCAGTCCAAGGCACCTGTGTGTGTGCATACTCTTCTTTACTCTGGTCTTTGGATAATTTGTATTAGCATGAGACTTGGGTTAACTTTTCTTTGTATCCCTTTTCCTTGAAGTCAGCAGAGTCACACACAGGCCTTATATCTTTCCCTGTAGGCCAGATTTCAGAGCGCTTGGGGCCATGTTGTTTTGTCTTCTGATGGACAGGCACAAAGAGAGGAAAAAAGACAGACTTACTCTGCACAGTGATTATGCCAGCTTGACACCACAGACATGGAGGTTGTGGGGGTAGGGCTGTGGGGTTCCGCGCATGGAGAGAAGTGAAAAAGGTAAGGTAGAAAACGTTGTGTAGATGACATGAATAACAATGTTCGTGGTGTGTCTCCCTGGACCCTGATAACCCTCAGACCAGAGCCTAGTCCCTGTGACAGGCTGGCCTTTGTGGCCATTTTATCCCGCCTGTACACTTGCAAGGTAGAGCCGGGATAATCGCACCTAATCTAATTAACGCTAAAGAGGGCCATGACTGAGGCTGGCCAGAAGCAGACTGGGCATGTGACACACACATACACACACACTAACAGACACAGCTCAGCAGCAAAATCCTGTTTGCATCAGAAAAATAAGGTTGTCATATTGATTATGCAGATGAGGCACTAACTGAAGCTAACTGCCTCTTGGCCAGCCGGGTACTGCTGACACAGGCTGAAGAGAGAGATACAAGGAGAGGAAGAGAGGATTAGCTCTCTGTTTAATTTTTACCTTTTCGCATGGACCAGTGTTAGGTTCAGAGCAGCTTTGTCCTCTCTGTCACTTCTTCACTCAGTAAGGGTGAGGCTGGACAATAATTTAATAACACCGTTTTAAGTGTTTGTTGTTTTTTTTTTTTAGTCCATGGAGATATGTGAAACCAGAACTAACTTGTTTGTTTAACTTGGACACAGGAACAAACTATCTGACATTTATGGTTATAATTATCGATATCTCTGATTTAAAAACTTTAATTTTTTGTCCAGCCCTACTTGATGCTGATGATAGCGTTAGGAAAATGTTTTCAAGAAGAAGACTTGATGTATCTCGTTAACCAGCTGACGTTGTCCTTCCATATATACATTATCCTGTTAGTAACAAACAGAGATGAACATATTGAAGCTGTGCTCTCAATATATTCAGCTGTTTGTTGCTTTGACACATGGACAAGTAGAAAATAATTACATAGCAACACATGTATCAGCTGTAAACAACTGAATAACAGGGTTAGGCCTAAATAAAGAGGACTGTGATTAAACGGCATTATCAAGCAATCCTTAGTTGTTGTTTTTTTTAAGTTAAATGTCATTGTGTCATGTGATTCTGTAAATTGTGACAGAATCTGAGGATCTTTAATTGTCTAACAGTCCAAAACGCAAACTTTACAACGCCAAAACTTTAAAATCATACAAAACACAGAAAGGCTGTAAATCGTCATGTGTGAAACCAGCGTTACCGATCTAATTGTAATCAAGGTTTGAATGCATGCAAAAAGTAGTGCTAATATACATGGCTCATTTTTACATATCTGCCTGTATGTGCAAATGCATTGCTTCCTTTATGTGTAAACACTTGTCTTTGGGTGTGTGTGTATTGTGCAGTCAGCCAGCAGGCAGATTGCTGTTTCCCCCTCTGCCCCTATAGAAAGACCTGGGTATTCTCTGGATGAGGGTGTGATGTACAATTGAAGGGCAGGATTGAAACTGATTACCTTGTTAACTCCTGGCACCCACTGGCAGCTTGAAATAGACCTGAGAGCCAGGGCCTGATTTGCAAATGAATTACCTCTCGCCTGTCCCTCCCCTCCTCTTTCTCGTTCTTTTTTTTTTTGTCCATTCTGTGCCAAGATCATCTTTTTATATTGTGCCATGACAGATGCTGTGTTGGGCTGCCATTGTTCCCCATCAGTTTTTCGGGGGCTGCAAGGAAAGCCAAAAGATTTCCACATGTGATTTTAACACAAGCGTCCCTCCTGCCTTATAGCCCAGTGCTTTATTCTTTGTGTACCAGTACTGCAATCTACAGAGTTTTGGAGCAGGCGGAAATGTTGAAGAGTGTCATTGTCTCCGTCTCAATAATGGAGAGGTATTTCTCTGATTAGGAAAGCTTCTAATTGGGAGGTATGAAAAGGACTGCTGGCTATTGAAGAAACCGTGGGGAAATTGATTGCTCTCCATGTCTCCCTTTTGCTTTTTCTCTTTCTGTCTTTGTCCCACTCTGCCTCAATGTAACACTAAAAAAAGTCAATTTTCTTCAAAACTTGGCCCCAGGATTTAATTCCGTTGACTGCTGAGTTAGTGCATATATGCTGAGGAGAGGCAGATATGGGCTGTCCACAGGGAGACATGCTCAGTCTGTGATGTTTCTTCCTGTATTTAAACACCTGTTTGAGTGTAGGAGTGAATGATTTTCCTGACTTCAAATGAATTAAAGAGAAAAAAATAAATAAATAAATAAACAGAGCTAAAATAAATAAATAAATAAATCGCACAAATGTGGATTACATTTGTGCGATTTATTTTATTTATTTATTTTTAGAAATTAGATAAATGTACTTTGTGACTTCAGAAAACCTTTTTCACATTTGTTCATTGTAGATTTTCAGGAGAAATATGCAGTCATGAGTTTTTACAGGATTATGTATTTTGTAATACTTTCAAGCCATAACATATTAGATTTGTCACTTCATGTGACACTTCATGTGACTATAATCTTTGACTTCACAACCATACTTGGTTGTAAAATAACATCTAAGACCATGTTATTTCAACAGTAAATCATGCAGCATTATGTTTTAGAGTTAGTAGTGATTTTTATTATTGTCACGTTTTAGTAAAGTCAGTACAGAATTTGAGCATTTTGAAATGTCAGTGTACATTTAGTTTACAATAAAGTTAAACGGTAGCCAAAAAACTTTTTAATTTTTTTAACTTTTTGACATTTGTCCAGTTGACATGGGTTGACTCATGTCAAGGTGTCTGATATGAGCCACATATGAACAGGTGTGCGATCAAGTGCGTCTGTGTCCGTGTGTTTCTCAAAGAGAGAAGTAGAAAGGTTAGACATAAATCAACGTCCTCCTTTATTATTCCTCCTTTCCTGACTTTTTTATTGACTGCACTTAACCCTCCCTCAGAGAAACTTAAAGTGCAGAATTTGTTAGCCCTATTTTTTAATGGACTCCATGTCTTTGCCATTTTGGGATTATGCTTAAGAATAGCCCCCTTAACTGGAAAGAGGGGCAGATTGTGTGTGTGTGTGTCTGTATACATGCTGAATTACATAGAAAGCATAGGCGCAAGTCTGTATTTAGTTCCCCTCTGAGTTGTGCATGGAAGAGTGACAGCCCCTGACTTACCTCCATTATTCTTTTCTCTGTGTGTGTGTGTGTGTTTCTCTCTCTCTCTCCAAATCTCCTCATAGCTGCATAAAACCCTGAAAGGTAGCTCTGATAGAACACACACAAAAATACAATTTCAATTTCAATTGGCAGCCCTGTTAAAAAGGAGCCATGGAGATGGCAATCAGGCCTGTAGGAGAGCAGAAATCCCTGTATTATTGTGTGTGTGTGTGTGCATGCGTGTGTGTGTGTGCGTGCGTGTGTACCCTTATCCCTCAACTGCTTAATATCAAGCTTTTGCCTTCTATTAGTTAAACAGGCAGATGTCTCTGATGTGGACTGTGTGTTGGTGCATTGTGTGTATTATGTGTGCGTGTGAGAATGCTTCCTCGCTTGGGTGTCCCCATCACATTGACTCTTTAATAAAAATGCCTGCCATTCTATCAAACAACATGTGACATGCTCTACAAGGCATGTAACTGTGGAAAAATTCAACACACACAAACACACTCTCTCTCTTAAAAATGTCTGTATCACAGTATTACAGTTTCTTGTTTTTGTCTCTCTTTTCTGCTCCACTCCTCAGTATCTGTGACTAATATCAGGTTGAGGTCTGGGAAGCTGTTTAAGGTCTTGTATTTTATTTATTCCCAATAAAATGGGAGGAACTTTTTAAGAAGAAAAGAAAAACCACAGTCATAGGTTTTCCATTTCCCCTCAATTAAAAGTTATGTTATGTTGTCCAACACAGATAAATTAATGAACCCCAGAGAACAGATTATACACTTGAAAATAGTGTAAAGTGTAAAATAGTGTCTTAATTTTGCTTGATTAATATTCTGTGAAACCTGAGTCTGCTTCTTTGACACTTGGACTTACAGATGTTAACTTGTGCAATATGCTCTATGTTGGTAGCTTTTGAACACATGAAACCTGCAGTTGTATGTCTAAATGTAAATACTTTTGGGGTTGATGCTTTAAGTACCACATCACACATCACTGCAAAAATGTAGCCGTTATTACATTTACCTGTCCCCAAATCTTAGAGGAGAATTTGGGGCCATTACAGAGAATGACAAATCTGTTTGGGAGTCAACTTTTTGTTTTCTCTACTAAAATAAGTCAAAGCTCCTGTCACTCATATGGGACAGTTGGTGTTAAAATAAACCTTGATATTATGTGGTCAACATGGCCAATAGTGGCTGGTGAAAGGGTTAATGCCTCTGCACACAGGACAGCAGGCCAGGGAGGTAATGCATGGCTGATGAGTGCTGGGCTAATGGGCAGCTCTGTCAGCTGGAAATCAAATGACTGCCTCTGCATTTTAAGTCCCTCTGTCGCCTCCATTGACTGACTAAAGATATTCATCTAAGCCGTGTCAGAGTGTGTATGTGTGTGTGTGTGTGGGGGTGTGGGGGGGGGGAGATGAGAGAGGATGAGGCAAAGGAGGGCAGGGCATCTTAGAAGAACCCGACGACCTAATGCAATTATCAGAAACTTCACCACAAATGACAACTCATTGGGCGCTGCCTCTGTAATTAATTGTCTGCTAGCAGGAGCACAGAGGTTTGAGAGGGTGAGTGTCAGGGTGAGGGAGAGAGTGGAGAGAAAGAGAGGCAGGCGTGTGATTGGTAGAGGGCAAAAAGACAGGTGAGAAGGAGAGGCGCAGGGGGGGAGATGAGGTAAGATGAAGCAACAGTTTAAAGATCCTTGTTGGAGTGCAAAAGACGGAGTCAGGCTTGGACACTGAGAAGTGGAACGTGCAATGTAAGTGATGGGTGCAGAGAGAATGTAAAGAAGAGACAACATGAGGGGAAAAAAAAACATGATTGAAGTTGATAAAATGAGGCGGGGGGAAAAAAGAGCTGGAATGAGTGCCGACAGTGTGATGGATCCGGTGATTATGTCCAACTGGTCAGTATTGACCTTGCTCTGTGTAACACTCATACTTGTTTGTCCAAATTTACTTAATTAACCTCGGATAATAATTGCAGTTTCCTTGAAAAGCAGAATGTTACTTTTCCTCTGTCTTTGTCCTACATTTGTCTTTCTGTCAGACTCTTTGACCCCCTGGCTTCTAACTTTCAAACGGGAAGTATTCCACACGCAGGTTTGCAAAAGTTTAAGGTTGCAGCCTTTCAACCTTCAAGATTTACATCACTATTTGCATAAAATTGCAAACGTATTGACTATATGAATAATAAGGATAGGAGGTAACACGGGTGGAAAAAGTAACGTCCATGACACTGCCATGATGTACTGGGATTTTTAAATAGTGGAGTGTGAAACAGGCACTTTTTCTTCCGTAATGTCGTGTTTTCACTGGTTTGGTACAGTACGGTATGCATTGCTTTTCCTTCAGGAATAGTACCAAAACAATCAGCCGCAACCATTCCATTTTTTGGCAGCATTCTCATAGGGTGCCAGAGTAAAATGGTATGGTACTGTCAGGTTGGAGCTAGCACCAATTAAGTATTTCATGTAGTTTCTGCATTTAAGATAAACTTAGATGTGTGACATTAATAACACGCCCTCCCAACATGTCAACCCTGTCATCTGCTTCATTCCTTCATCACACCCTCCCTCAGTCCCCTCCTTCCTCCTTCCCTCCTGTTGTGTGTCAGGGCTATAATGTGTTCATATGGTTGTAGTACGCAGGCCACAGTGTCTTCTGAGGCCTTGTGCTACACCACCATTACTATCTGGCCTGCCTCCACTACAAATTGGATGAACAGGCACTGACACATTTTCAATATTATTACATTAAACCAAGTGGATTTTGATTGATAACCTAATATTGGCCTAATGCAAAACATCAATCATGGCAAGTATATTAATTATTTAATATTGTGGCGTAATTCAGAAATCGATGCTGCCTCTGAGTTGAAGGCCCAGAGTACTGAGAGAGGGAGGGAAAGAGAGATAAGGAGAAGAGGAGAGCTGTGTCCCTGAAGACCTCAGCAGATTACATGATGTTTTGCAAAGAGATGAGGATGTAAAATGGTGTGTGTATGTGTGTGTGTTCGAGCCAAATGTGTCTAATGGATAGAGAGGGATCCCTTGGCCCTGGTGTGGACAGCACTGGACAATTTGCCCTTGATGAAGTCAGGACAGCAGATGAAAGAGTGCAAGATTAAATGCAGCTGAAGAGCTTAATAAAGGTTGAATCACAGAAATGAAAGACAAAAAAGTGGTTATAAAAAGGAGTGCAGGGGTGAAGAGAAAAGCTAAGAGAAATGAGTGGTGGAGTCAGAGGGATTGAGCGCTGGGTCTCCCCTGTGTTAGATTGTTTCTCACTAATTGTGCTTCATTAGCGGATTACACACACTGTCACCACGGTTACAAATGTCTTGCTGTCTGGTTGCCGGGTGCCCATCATGTATAATGAATGTGGCGGGGTGTTTGTCAGAATGTAATGTAATTACAGCCAGATGAAGTTTGCCTTAAGTGGTTGACTTGTCTGCATGTGGCTCACTGATGGAGCATAGCGCAAACAAGCAAACATTCGTCTTCACTTTTTCCTTCTTTATAACTGTTTCCTCTTTTTATAATGTTTCTTCTTCTAACTGTTATTGTGAAATTGGAATTATTTGGCAATGGCTTAGTTTTGTGGTCACATTAGGCATGGCTTGATGGATGGATAGAGGAATGGAGGGAGGAGGAAGGTGGAGGATGGGAAGGATTAGACAGTATGTAATTTTAGAGATGGTGTAGATTTACACTGTGATGCTTCTGGCTGCATTAGCAACAGCCTGTCGATAAGCTTTCTTTCCTCTCAACGCACACACACAAACAGTGATACGCCATGGCCAGGGTGGAGTTGTCAGTAATGGGGGCCAGACTTGGATGGGGGTTTGGGGGGGCTGCTGGGATCGGGGACGGGGCTGTTTGTGTTCTCTTGATCTTTTTGATTTCCACTGCTGCAAATTTTAAATGTGCCAAAATGGCATCTATTATTTACTGCCAATTTGCTCTTTTTAAAACCGACTGCTCCCCTGTTCCTCCCCCTCCACTTCCTCAGCTCCCCATTCTGCTGTCGCTACCCTGATAATCAGAGTCATATTTTTTATTAATTCACAGATAATAAGCTCCCACTTCTTTCTCTGTAGTCAGAAATTAATATTATGGTGGCCAACAGTGTTGAGTCTGATGCAAACTTGAGTCTAAAAGGTTAACAATTCTCACCAGTCCTTATTATGTGTTTTTTTTTTCTTTTGATTAAACAAAGTCATTTTGATGTCACCAAGATCAATCTAGCCCTCAACCATTTCAATTTAGTGTACTCTAACTAACTAGCTGGGGCCAAAAGGGTTATTCAGTTAATCACTTGACATTAATCTGCTACTGTTTTGTGAAATGGTGTCACCTTCACTCTTTTTAGCCTTGTAATCCTAATAGTTTGGGCATCAGAAACTTGTGATGGACATGATATGAACCAAACATTGCATTAAGTGAAAAAAAAAATATGTTGGTTAAATAAGAATAAAATAATATTTAGTTGCAGCCTTAATGTCAGATAGTCAGAATTTTCCTCAGGTAACGTTCCACTTAAACGTGTTAAAATATTCAGACAGTGCTTCAGAAAAATTAATCACAAGAGTTTGTTTCTCTGTCTCATGTGTTTTTTTTTTCCTTGTGAGTGTGTCTGAAAATGCAGTGTTTTTTTTTTTTTGTAAATGACGTTTTGTGTTGGCCCTTTATTTACAGTGGGGGAAATGTGTTGTTGTGTTGCAGGGATGCTGGGAACATCAAAGGAAGATTAGAACATCTGGTAAGTTCTATTCCACTCCCCCCTTTTGTCCGCCACATGTACACACAGGCACACACATGTGCATATAAACACATACACACTCACTCACACACTTTGATATCTGCATTCCTAATGTAACCTCCGGAATCGGAGCTGTATACTCACAGCTTACAGGGAGCGAGAGAGAGAGAACACAGAGAGAACAGGGATAGAGGGGAGGCTTGTGTCTCCCCCAGGGTCTGCTCTGACTTTTATATCAGTGTTTCACTCGTCCCCAGTTTTGCACAGGTTATCCACTCTCTTCTCCCTCTCTTTTGCACCTATTTGTTGATGTTTGTTAATCTTTGTTCTACTTTTCACATTGGTGTTTCTTGCTGGTTTGAACTTCAACTGCAAAGAAGAGGATCAATTTCCTGTTTACACCACGTGATACACATAGAATAATACTTAAATTGAGCTAAAATGCCCATCTGTGTAGAGATCTCTTCTTAAATGAAATTGTTTGGAGGTATTGGTAGAAGTATTGGACCTGTGTGCACCCTCCCTCTCTACCTGTCAGCATGGGGCCTTTCTCAACTCCTCTCTCAACCATGAACTGAGGGCCTGCTGGCAACTCTACTGGGATGGCCCTAAAAAATTTATTAGTTAACGTTTCCTGGGTTTCTCCTGCTACTTGCTTTAATATGGGGTCAGAGTTCCATGCAACAATGTGAAGAGGTTCTTTCTTCTCTTTTTGGGTGGGAATGAACCAAGGTTTGATGTGCCCTATATTCTAGGGGATGAATTATAGACAGGGGTCAGTGAGGGTCCTGGCTCTCTGTGGATGTCACATAGCCTCTCTCCCTTGCCTCACTGCATGCTAAACTGCAGGTCCCAGCACCCTTTACGCAAATGACCCCCCGCTCCACTCAAATGACCCTGAATATGCCACACAAATGACTGACAGCAGAGGAGAGTTGACCTCGGATTTCACTGTAGTCACAGGATTATTCCTTAATGTTATAATTGAGTGTAGTCAAGTTAAGGAAAAGTTGTGCATATGGACTGAATTTTCTCAGTATGTTGATTATTGTTTATATTACACTAATATTTTAGTACAGCTTTATCTAAAGAAATGTCATTTGAGTTTGTCATACAACAGTGGTTTTCAATACAATTTTGATTTCTCTTTTGCTGAATTGTGAAACTAACAAAAAAGTAATGTTACTCCAGTTACATTATTTCCACTCCACAATTTATAGATTTCCCAAACTTATTCCAGACATTTTAATACAGTGACCTGTGTCAAATACTGTCTATAGAACACGATACAGAAGTGCTCTTGTTTGGGTTTAGAGAAGTCTATAGGTGGATATAGAGGTGTGATGGATGTGATAAAAGGTGGTGTGAATTATTCAGGAGGGGGTCACATCCATATAAGGCATTAATCAATATGTGTATGGGCAGTTATATTGTGGCAAACATTACATTAGCTTCTCTCTCGAGTTGAGATGAGTGTTCCTGTTAAAGGCGAATGGAGGAATGTAAACTAACTTAATATAGTACAGACAAATATGAACTGTGTACACAAGTGCAAGCAAAATGAGTGCACTAATTTTGTAGACTCGATACTTGATTCAGCTTGAGTTTCAGTAATTGTATCAAATTTTTATACAAGTTCATTAAACTTATGTTAAAATGTGCTATAGAGAAATTTATTTAACCTTGTAAGGTTTTCTACAAACAAAAATAAATTGTTAATGTCAGGATTCTCAGCAGGGGTTAGTGCAGCCAGTTTGCATGGGCTTTTATTTTTGTAGTTTTTACACTAAGTGGACCTATAGGGACAGATTATAGCATTTTTGTGTTTGATTCTTATTTACTGCTGTGTCTTTATACTCATCAGGATAGCTCAGGAACTAAACCTTACATATTTACATGCACTTACACACACAGAAAGACACAAACATGTTAATATGTTAAACAGTGCATTTTCTTGTACAAAGTATATTTCTCAGAGAATTTTAAACACCACAATACTGAGTGAATTTATGGGTTTGTTTATGCTCATGGGGAGATTGCACCCCAGTCGTTGCCTGCCTGGGGAGTGTAAGACTCTGATTATGATTCAGGATGGATGAGTGTAAATAATGGAGCTCATCCCCCTCTGAGGTAGAGTTGCAGGGCTGTTTGAAATGTTCTTTCCTCTTTACCTCACATACATTATAATTCTGTAGATTTGTAAACGGTTATTTGTGACTCTCTGTTCTCTGTACTGCTCTAAGACTAGTATTGCCAGGCTGTTCCTGCTCGCCGTGAACTCACTTTCTATTTTGAAAGTAATAAGGATTTGCTAATATTAATTTAAACCAATTGCAGTGCTTGTCAGAAAGTGTTCCACTGTATTCATAACAAACAAAAATATCTCCCAAATCGTCATACTGATGTGACAATTGAACTTCTGTTCAGATTATTCCAAACAGAAGTTCTGCTTGATTTTTCATGATGAACACCAACATTATCTCCTGCTGTTAAGGCAACTGTAGGAATGATTGACTGGTGCAGTAATTAGGTAGGCAATTAAGATTTATGTGGTCTGAGGGTTGTTTTATTGTTCATGTTTGTTTTGTTTTCGTATTTCAGCAGATTGACTGAATCTCATGATCAGTAGCAATGGAGAGAAAAAGACTGAAGTTAATTGCTCCCAGTGCTCTGCTATTGTGCACGCGCGCACACACACACACACACAGACCTACAAAGAAATATACACACACATATGAACCTCAATTTGAATTGAACAGTTTCTCGCTCTGGGAGGAATGGCGTTAAAGTGAAAGAGGTGGCCTACAGCAGCCAATCAGTCTAGATGCACAGCTTCTTAAAGTGAAGTAGAAGAAAGCCAGCAGCTCGATCGATGCGTAAAGAATCAGCCTCATCAGGATTATTGGCTCAACCTGCAACTGTACTCATCGTTCCATCACACCCTCTGTCCAGTGAAAGGACAGAATAAGAGAGGGGTAAAGGAAGAAGAATAGGGGTGAGAGGGAGATACTCTATTGGTTTGGAGAAGGGAGTTTAAATAGGACATGTTAAAAGGCAGCAAAGGTCAGTTCAGATTCCCAGGTTCCCAACCTTTTTCCTTGAAGCCCCCGATCCAAACAAATGCTCACAACAGGAACACTATCGGGTATAGCCTCGAACGGACCCAATGAGACATGCTTACACAGTAATGGTCACAGAAGTTCAGAGGTCACAGAGGTGTTGGTAACTTCATAAATATAAAGGTGGACCAAAAAAATGGGTTTTAATTTGGTTGATACTGACTTCTGATTGTCCAATAGAGTGTGTGATTGGGGTTTTCTAAATTTAATAATCTCACAACAAGACAAAATCTCTACTCACACTCCCACCCCCCATGAGATCCCCCCCACCCCCACCCCTCGGCCTGGACTGCAGGATGGGAACCATGGATTCAGAGGTTAATCTGGTGTCAAAGGTTAATCATGATATGCAGGAATCAAAAGTACATATTTTAATGTGATAAGTTGCTTGACCATGTCTTTTCACTGAAGTTATTTAGATAATATTTTCCGTATGGAATTTCATGTAAATGACCAGTCAGAGTCAGCAGTTTTACAAATGTTGCTTGTTAAGGCATTTACTCTTTGGGTCAGACCTCAGAATTGAATAACATTTCAGGTCTGTACATTAACATATCTGATGAGTTTGCATTACAAGGATGACACAGGTAAAAGAAAAGTGTTTTCAATTTTTTTCCTCACAAAACATTTGGTTTACATACACATTGTCAGGTCTTTTTTAAGTCAATTTAGGCAGTTGATGCAAGTATATCCCCTGAAAGCCATCCTATACTGATGGTAAAACAGGTGAATTATGCCATTTTGCAGGTACACAACATGTCGTTGTCCTCTGGATTTTCAATAAAATATTGCTTTGATAAAGAAACCAGTGGCATTGTTTTACCCTCAGGAAATAACATTCCTCAAGGCTGTAGTTTTAATGAGCATTATAAATAAAAAAAAATCAGATTTTGTACTCCCAAAGATTATTCAACTTTATTTTTTCTTTATTAGTTATTGTTTGTACAAGTGTAAGCAAGTCCCTTCATGGGTACATAAGAAAATAAATCTGTCCATTATGAGCTGTGGAGCTGCCCTCTCCATTTCACCTATTTATTTATGCCCTCTTCATTTTCAGTTTATTTTTGAATAGTCTCAGTGCATTACTTAGAAGTTTGTCTTTTGTTAAATGATACGCAAGGAATTCTGCAGTTGCTATTGTTGGTGCATCACCAGACTGTTGTACACGTCTCACTTCAGGGACGGCCGATGTCCTTTGAGTGTCCCTCGGAGAGGTGAAGAGTTTACCGAGGCGAATAGTTTGACAGACATGTACCAACAGCTGTAGTCAGGACAAACCCGACATTACTGAATATGGCAGTGAAACTGTCTGAAGACAAGACATTGAGGGGAGAGTTCACAGCTCAGAAACGGAAATAATTGTTTCTTTTATTTATTGTTTCTTTGTCTCAGTTGTCAAACTGTAATTGATTCATCAAACACTTTATCGCCCTATGAGTTCATTTCTCTTTCTTTGTATTTCTTCCTCTCTAATATGATTGTAAAGGATAAAGAGGTGTAAAAAGCTAGAGAGAGATTCTGGACAGATAACTAAAAAAACGGGGGGGCTGATAATCAGCAAACAGATTTCCATGCTTATTGCACTCATGATTTCATGATATTTGATGTAGCATTGGGGGGTGTGGAAGCATAGGCGGAGGGAAGGGGGTCTCTTTCTCCGTCTGTCTAATCTCGACAGCACAGCTAAATGATGGAGTAATTTGAGTGACCTCTGACATGGGGCAGGCCCACAAGTAATTGCATGTCATTCTGGCAGGGGTTGGGGTGGGGGTGGTGGCTCCACAAAATACAAAATATCTCCCCTTTCTTGCATATCAGTCGCTTTTCTGTGCCTCTTTTTTATTTGTCCCCATCACTGTCTCACCGTGGCTCACTCCTCAAACGATTCCCAAAAAAAGAAACACCCCCCAAACAAAAGAAAGATTGCATTAATTTTCAAATGATGATATTACATTAAGCACGGAGATCTCATATATCAAAACGTGAGAACTACTCCCTTACTGTATGTGCTTCATCTTAATGGTATCGCTGGATGTCAAGGGCATGGAGGAAATTAAATCGGAAAGTGCAGATAGACCAAAGAAGATATTATCTCTGGATGATTGCAGTTTTGATAGGTATTCCAGTGAATTTCATTTTCTCAGGATGGGGAGAAGATGAGTTAGCCTGCACATTTGCTCATTTTTCTTCTACATGATTTATGTGAGTTGAGTATAAAACTCTCTCCCCCCTTCCCCCCCACCACTTCCCCCTTTATCACAGACACATACATGCATACGCACCCACACATATGCACATGGAGTTGTAAATTACTGCCTTTTAGTTGTATCTTGGCTGGGGCAGTTAACGTGAGTGTGGTTGTGTGTGGACAAACTGCAGTGCATGGGTTTTCGTGTATTTGTGTGCATGTGTGCATGTGTGTGGTTTAGCCTGTGCATTTGTACTTGAGTGTGTCTGTATGAGTACGCGCGCCTGAGATAGCAGCAGCAGCAGAGCCATCAGCGGGAATGATTCCAGGGAGACGGGGGAGTGTCATTACTCAGACTTGTTTACATTCTAAATACGTAATGAAATCTTGTTGGTAATAATGACGGGAATAAAAGTTTGGGAAATTGTAAAAGTGGTGAAGTTTGAGAAATGAGCCCCAGTCTGTGAAATAGCATTTGGGGGCAGGAAACGACATTATTATGCAGTGCTCCTGCCTGCCTCAGACATGAAGATGAACTGCTGGCGGGCCATAAAATGCTGTTAGCCCTAGCCTGAAGTATGGCACATTGTAAAAGAGCCCTGATCCCATATTGCCATTATATATAAAAGTATAGCCATACACAACATTATTTTTCATATAAGATGAGCTTGGATGCGGTGGCCCAGGCCCCCAAATACATACACTGATAGGCAGATTTTTTCCTTCCTCCTTATAAAATATATAAATAAACATATTGCCATGGAACCCATCTCTGCCCTGATCTTATAGACTAGATATTAAAAACAGAAATATTGCATTTTCTAGGGGCTCTATTTTCCTGTTTTTTTTTTTTTTTTGTTTGGTTTTTTTTTGGGGGGGGGTATGGGATATACAGTATATGTGTGTTTGTTTGGGAGAAGGCGGGAGCTGAGAGGAGGGGACAGGAGGAAGAAGAGGAGATGCAGAGGAAGCCTGAGTGAAATGCAACAAATAAAAGAAAATGGAAACAGATGAAGACTTTAAAAATATAATGAGATGAATATTGAGCATTTCAATTCCAGCATGGAGAGAGTTTTTCCTGAGGTGTGTGTGTGTGTTCATATATGTATATTGAAACTGTTTATTGACACATAATACAGTAGTGCGGTTAAGATTTATATCGTAGTTGTTGGACTTATGAGGTCATTGATATTATTATTATTTTTTTTTTTTTTTTGACATTTGAGATGATCAAATGAGTGTTTCTAAATTCTTTCTTTCCATTCAAATATGGGAAGCGGGGCGAATGTGAAAACATTGGACAACAGTTCAAGAGTCTGTTTGAAGCCACAATGTTGGTGTTTTCAATGAAACTCCTGTTTTATAACTGATAGGAACATTTGTCAGATGGCATTTTCATAAAAGTCTCAAATTTCCTTGACAAAGAGATGAATGCACCAGTCTGTCAGGATTTGCAAACATTCCAAACATGCACCAACGGTAAAAGTAAAATTGAACAAATGTGTCTTGTGTGTCAGCATTCAGGGCATTGAAACTTAAAGTGATTGTAACAATAGTGTTTCATTTCATTAAGAGTGTCAAAATAATGTAGACTTTTTAAATGTAAATGCAAAAATTGATGTGGTGTGTGAGACTTCATTCTCTTTTCTAAGTAAAAATGAACTTGGAAGTGATACAGTGATGTGAATAGTTACAGATAAATATTATGTGATTGGTCATATTTTATTATCTTCATAAACAAACTTGGTAACATAGCAATTATTTATTCTATCATATGTTCGTATAATAAATTGGTGTAGGTTTATAATGAGACACACCTTCACACTTCTTAAATAAGTGTTTTATTGCTTAAAGCTTATCCAGTGTTGGAAACTCACCATGTTCTTTTGACTTGATCAAGTTTTGAGCTGCACTGACTGCTGTCATTTTCACAGATCAACTAATCATCAAGAAGTATAGCAGTGCGTAACTCTCTCTTGCTCTTCCTGTCTCCCCCTGACCCACAGTCTCTATTAACCTCTTCACTGCTTCATTGTCTTCCTCTCTCCCTTTGGTCTTTTCCCACACTTTTCACAGTTTGTGTTCATTTCTCAGTTGTCCTACATAGTGTTTTGTACTGAGTATAGATAGTATGATTATATCAAATATATTGTAGCTATAGACAGATCCTGTAAGATGATCAAAAATACCAGCGAGCTAAAGCACAGAAATGCATGTGCATGTGTTGCTATTATTTATTTATTTTTTTGTATCCTTTTCTGCTTTTCTCTCTCTATCATTCTGACTGACTTGTCTAATCAAGGGAGTAAACTCTTCAGAGAGACAGTGGTTTGACCATCTGACCACAGTCTGGCCAGAGATGGCCTAACTGACCTTTGTTTGACTTTTCCATGTCTGCACTAATAGGCCTTTATTCATCTGTTAGCCCACCATACTTTGCTTTGTCTGGTTGGCCCGAGGTCCAATAATAATAATAACAATCCTTTGGTCCAGGGCATGACTACAAATAGATGAAATTTGCTGCGTGCAGTGCCTCATTAGAGGCAGTGTGGCATTGTTTTAACCAAGTGGAGTGAGGGTTGTTTATTTTTCTAATAGGATGTGTTTATTTTTGACTAATGGGATGGACGCTGGGCACTTAGGCTCAGCCAAGCACGTCGCTGTGGGTCTGTCGTCACTGTGGTGAAGCAAGTGAATGAGCAGGGCGACTGCAAGTGCACTAGACTTCCTGTCACTTTTGGGTTAGAGTTAGCAGGTCAAGCTGGTGTCGGTTTCAGTGCTTGGCATTAATAGCCCACTAATAGTAGAGTCTTTTGACAGCTAATTGAAAAGGAGCAGAGGGTTACTTTACACTTGGTGATAGTGAGACTACTTACATGACTGGTCGAATTTCATAAAAAGGGTGGCTGCTCGTATCAACTGTTTTAGCCCAAAGGTTCATGAAAAAGAGATATCTCAAAGTCTTGATATATGAAGCTAAATTTACTCATTGCCTGATATTCCAACAGGGGGGGAACATGTCATGTGTTTGTATTCTGCAGCTGAAGTGCTGGTCAGATGTTGACAGCGATTGTCCAGGTGTGCAGAGGCAGATGTTAACTTTATCATCAGACTATCTTCTTTACAAAAGTACAACTGAGGGAAATAATTCAGTGAGTCAATGTAAAATATACAATAAGCACAGTTTACTTTTACTTTTAAATCACTGTGAAAAATCAAACAAACACTAAAACCGTCTCTCTCTATGGTGCATCCTGTTTGTTCATCTTCTGTTTATATCTTTTCCTGTATCTTTTCCTTTACTTTTTCCTAAGCTCTGAGGAAACCAAAAAGGTTGTTTCCATCTAACCCCCTACACACACACACCACAGTCATCCTCACAGTGTCTCATGTTGGTTTGTGTGTGTCGGAAAGGCACGGTTTTGGTTGTGGGGCGAAGCTACATCAGATGCAGCGGGTGCTGCTCTCCCAGCCGGGGGGGGAGCACCGCTCTGTCTCTAGGGAGCACAATTAACGCCTTTTTATTGTTTACTAATGAATTACATGCAGCAAAGGCAGGTGTGAATTAGAGTGCAAAATAAGGAGTATATCAGAAAGAGAAAAAACATGAAATGCCATGTATGCATTTGTTTATGGGGTTGCTTAACTGTGGGCTGAGTTTTAAGTACTTTTTTAATTTGTTGTGTTAATACAGTTTTGATAGTGAAATAAGAAAACTATCAAATGTCTTGTGAAATTAAAATGTTTGCATCTCAGATTGTTGGTATACATATTTGAAGTCACAAGAACATTAATACAAGAAATAGTTTTTGCAATTTTTTGGAAACTTTGTAAACAAAGGGATTGATTAGTTGAAGGAATTATCTGCAGATTAATGGATAATGAAATTGTCAGTGGATAATGTTAATCAAAAAAATAAAAGAAAAAAACAATATTCTCTCCAATGAGGGATGTTAAGTCAGGTGTTTTCTCCTGTTACGGGTGACAAAAGGGTTGCTATGACATCACAAATTAGTGCTGTAAATCAAGTTGCCTAAAAGCAACAGTATTTCCCTTAAAGACCTGGAGTCTGTATGTGTTTGCACATTTGTATTCAAGATGCATGTACTTACACATGCCTCAAGGCCAATGTAAACAAATTCAAATGTAATTACGGGGGGGGGGGTCATAATAAACTGTAACTAAGATGATTGCACAGCAATCATGGATTAGCTAAACTGTGATGTGTTGTTACCTTAAATGGCTGGCTATACCAACACTAATTTAAGTTTCATGCTAATTGTTCAACAGGCTAAGTCCTATATAATTTCAGTTGATTCAGGTTTTTAACATGTAATGTTAAAACATAAACCATGTAATCCCTTAACCCATGGAAAGAGAGAAATGCCAAAAAGCAAAAAAGACTGAAATGCTGTGCTATGTGTGTGTGTGTGTGTGCCTTAAATGTTTTTCCTCTTCTCCAGCATAATAATGATTGGTAATTTCAGCTGTCGAGCATCGAGAGTCTGTGCGAGTGTGATCCTCTGTGTCACCTGCTGCAGGGGGCGCACACACATTCACGTATGCACAAGCCCACACACGCCAGCACACCCATGTTGCATTAAATGTGTGTCAGTCTGTGTCTGTGCAGTGCCTTGATGTGTGTTCCATCTAGGATACAGCACCCTGACATCACCACATTAAAGGGGGTCATTATATTTCCCTGACTGCCATCGAAAAGTGACATTTTAACAAAGTGACAAGTTTACAGTTTGATAAATCCGATTTTTTGGCGTGGGTGGGGTGGGGAGGTATGAGAAGGAATGGTGGGAGGAAGCGCTGCCTGTCAGCGACGCCTCGGCCCTGTTGTCTAAATGATGCTCCCAGGCAGTGGATTCACATCCCATCCCCATTAGCATTTAATTTCTCTCTAATCCTACACACAGTCTGTGCCGCTGCATTGTAACGAGGGCCGCTGTGCCACGGCAGCACCAAAAAAAAAACCCTAACAGCAATCTGCAATGTACTCGTGCCTTTTATAGCTCCACACCCTGTTGTAGCCATCATTCTTCCTTGACAATTAAGACCCTCAAATCTAATAGCAGTGATATTGGAATTACAGCATGGCCCTTTTGAGGGCATGTCAGAAAAAAAGGGCTGCTCCTCCCAATACAGCTGTCAAAGCACAAGGCTCTCCCCCTGATGATGCCCACTAAGCATTTCTGATGCACACACACACACAGACACACATGATGGAAAGGGGAATATGTTGAGTCTCTGGCTGTGATCTTTGTAAAAATGTGCTCTCTGTGCCCTCTTATCCAACTCTCTAAAGACTTGTTAAAGCAGCTTTTGTTTTCTCTCTTCCTCTCTCCCTTCTCTCTCTCTATCTCTGCGTCTGTCTCCTTTTGTCTTTAAATTTCTCTTCATCTCTTCCTCAATGATTCTCCCTGGTGTGTGAGAGATGTTGTTGCATTCTGTTTTTCACTAGCAGGCTTTTTACAGACAACTAGACTAGCAGCTCAGTAAAGTTGTCCCACCGGTGCTCCATGAGGACAGTTTAAGAGAACATTCGCTCTAATGATTGCTGTTAAAGATTATCATGGGTAAAATATATTTCCACCTAAAGGGCGCAACAGTGTAAGAGTAAGAATACACTAAAAGTTAAGTGCAGGCTATTTGTCCTGTCATAAACTGTGCTTTGTGATCTCAGGCAGCAGAGTAAACAAGTCTTTTTCAGATAAATGTATTAAAAATGATCGAGTATATGTTTAATGTGCCCTCACTCGACATACTGAGCCCCTACCAGGCCTATATTCTCATGTCAAAGTTCCCTTTTCCACTGACCAGGAAAAATAAGAAAGTACAGTATCATTTAATAATTTTCTGTTTTCTATTTCATCTCTTTGTGTGTTTCTCCTCTGCAGACTCCAGCAGAGCAGGCCAAAGTTCGGATGCATATGGTTCTGCAGGCTGCAGGTAAGTGAACAATAGTTTAGTTTCTCTCGTGTGACTCAGAACGAATCACTCACTTGACAACAAGACAGTTCCTTGTTTGGGCCTCTAGTAACGTGTAGGTGATGTAGGACTGATGTGAGTAAACTCATGTCACTGTCATGTCTCAAAGGAAGTCAGTCCGCCAATTATTTTCATTTTGCTTTTAACACTTTTTATCACTTTTCATCATTTTTTTTTCATTATATTCAAAGTTAAGGGAATTACACCGATTTTATTTTCTTTCTTTTATTTTCATCCAATCACAGCAAGTGATCATGTTGTCCGCTAAAGTTGTAACAAGGTGGATAATAACACCGAGATTTGAGACCATGTTTACACATTCACATTTGCAGAAAGTACCACAGCCTCTTTGAGTTCTTTTTTTCATAAAGGAGGTATGGACCTAACAGAGGACATGGAGAATCATTTAATAATTATAACTAATACGTATATTCTGTGATAGTCAGATTTTCCTCAGGGTGGCTTTAAAATTGCATTTTTTTTTCTCATATTTTTAGTTTAATAGGATTTTTTTTTACAAGTTGTTCAGAAAAAACATTTTTCTTTTCCTCAAATCTGTTTTCATATGTATACATGTCTTGCACTCGCTTGGCTACCACCTGAAGGCTAATGTTGTACTATCAAAACGACTTGAACCAGGGCAC
This sequence comes from Brachirus orientalis, assembly GCA_016785285.1. NCBI lineage: Eukaryota > Metazoa > Chordata > Actinopteri > Pleuronectiformes > Soleidae > Brachirus > Brachirus orientalis. The sequence goes on along the minus strand of JAFBJR010000179.1, from coordinate 6,099,315 downwards.
AGTTTAATGCTTCAGTCAAACAAAACATTCTTCTTTATGGACTTGGATGTTTTTTTTTGGGTTGTTTTCCTACACATAACCTAAGGAAGCCCCCACACAGACACAGACATAGACACACATACACACAGCTTTGAGTGCTTCTGGGCTCATATTCACTGAAGCTTAATTTCAAACACTCCTCCCAGTACATAAGTCATAGATGTCAACATGCACGTGGTGTATATATTCCAGTGTGTATTCGAGGGGTAGAGTTGCGAGCCAGATGTGACAGGCAGAGATTGACTGTGAAGAAAGATGTCTTCATGTTTACAGTCATGCACACACACACACACACGACCAGCACTTTAGAACTGGGTTCTAATTTCACCACAGGAAATATATGAAAGAACCAGGCATCTATACATCATCTATAACCCACCCAGCAGATACACACTTACTTCATAAGACTTGTTCAGTCTTACTCTAGTGCGGTCATACAGCGCGGCAATCCTGTACTGTCATTTCACTGATTTAAACTTCACAAAGCACATTGTACATACCATATCATATTTATATTTTTAGTTTAATAGGATTTTTTTTTACAAGTTGTTCAGAAAAAACATTTTTCTTTTCCTCAAATCTGTTTTCATATGTATACATGTCTTGCACTCGCTGGGCTACCACCTGAAGGCTAATGTTGTACTATAAATGGTGAGACATCATAAAATTTAGCATGTGGCTTTGAGTGCATCAGTCCAGACTGTTGCAGACAGGCCCAGAGCCAGAGGCAGAGCCAGAGGAGAAGGTTTAATGTGTTGGACAACATGTCTCTGGTTTTCCTCTCTTTTTCCTGAAGGCTTCTAAAAGAACAAGTTTATAGCTCAGTCAAAGATTGTCTCCACCAGAAAGCCCAGGTCTGCCTCTATCAGGCCTTCAGGTGCCTGTGATCATATCACTAATAATACCCCACAGTAAAATACAATACGCATCTGTGTATAGTTGGAACGTGGACTTTTCACTGTTGTTTTCTCGTGTTGTGTTTGTTAGATTAATGAGCAATCGTTGAGTGTCTCACTAATTTAAATCATGGTTGAATAAATAAAAATATTTTATGATATCTCTGCGGTGGGGAAGACCCTTGCTGCCAAATCCTAATTTCATCTGTCTCATTTATTATTTTACAATTTCTTTTCTCTTGTCCCTTTCTGTCCAGTCACTCTTCTGTCTTTGTTCCAGGGTTGTTAGTGGACAGAGTAGGATAGGGATGGAGAACGGGAGGGATGGAGGGTGAAAAGGAAGCAGCAGATGTTGGGAGGTTGTGTGAATGTTAATGTTCTGACGTAGCCGTGGAGCTTAAGCCTCCTCCTCCTCTTTCTCCGCGTTCCTCTCTGAGCGCCCGCCAGGCTTTCTCTCTCGGGGTCTCCTGACATCCTTGAAGCCCGCGGCTCTCCTCTTCCCTCCTCTGCTCTCCTCTAGCTCTTTCTCTCCCATCCCCTCCCTTTCTCGCTCTTTTGTCCGTCTATGGACTCTCTCTAGTCAGTAGAGAGCAGATCATCCCCTGGCTAAAGCGGCTCAGGCTTTTGTGTTGGGGGGCTCTGTGGACCTGTAATGAGCCCCCTCGGCTGGCCCGCTGGCCTGCTTAGTGCTCACTGGGGGCTTTGTGTGTGTGTGTGTGTGTGTGTGTCTGTGTGTGTGTGGGGAGTGAGTTGAGGAGGAGTGTACCACTGGCCCCCAATGAAAGAGTTGGATGGATATGTTTATGGGTCACTTCCTGCCTGGCCTACATTTTAAACACACACACGCACACATGCACACACACAGTCACAGTCACAAACTACAGACCATATTTCCAAGACAAGCTTACATATGAATTTCCTCAGTAATAAGATCATTTTTTTATTTCCAGTACCATCTAATATTATTTATAAAGCACTTTTGAAAACAACACTTCTGACCAAAGTGCTGTACAATTACATTCAAACTCATAAAAGATAATAAAACAGACATTAAAGACATTAATCACATATGGTACGCTAGAGCATGTAAAAAGTATAAATAACTATTGAAAAATATTTATCACAATATTGTATCAATGTTGTAAATATCACTCGTTCTTAAGTATCTGACTTAGAAAGGTGTCGACTGTCCAACATAAAGGATTAGAGAAAATTTGATATGGTCTCGTTTTGTTTTATGGCATGTTCCTGCTCAGTTTAGCTTCCCCCATCATGCAGTGGTCAGATTGGTTCACTCTTTAGCTGGAGAATATGGTTATTAAGTTAAGTATACACACTCACTCACATGCACACATCCCAACCATGCCACCCCAACACTGGTGTAATACTGTTTTCTTTTCAGCCACTTGCTTGGTTCTTGGCTCCATTCATAGCGGTGTCGATTTCCACTCAAATGAGCATGAGTACTGTGCACGGCAGTGGGCCTCTCCTTATCCACACATCAATAGGGAGTGTTTGCAGAACACCCACTAAGGACCATAGGGCCAAGGGTCATCAAAACCGTCTTCTCCCCATTTGAACCTTTGACAGCAGCAAAAACAAACAGTCCTTAAGATCTCATCAGCAGCTTGAACTTGGCAGGTGCCCACTGGTGTGAATTAACTTTTTCTCTCAATTTGTCATTATAAACAACTGGCTTGAGTATGAAGACAGATTGACTTTATTTTTATGGGAGCAGATATCTGTGTTTGCTTTGTAACTAAAACTTGATGCAATTATTGCAAACAAAGATTTATTTAACCCAGTCTGATTACCTTCACCAATAAAGTTATGTTTTTTGCAGCATGTTTGTGGAATAAATTATTAGATTTTATTGGCGATCAGATTCCAGAATTAAAAAAAGAAAAAAGTGGGGAATGCTGTGCATCCAAATCTGTTCCCTCATTTTGCTCATCTGATGCCAAAGGTGATTTGTTCAAATTACTGGTATGCATCTAGATAGATAGATAGATAGATAGATAGATAGATAGATAGATAGATAGATAGATAGATAGATTTCTCCTGGCAAATGTCTTCAAAGTGGGCAAAAATAAATAGATAAATAAGCCCTGTTGCTCCAGAATAGTTAAGAACATTCTGTGCACAATTTTGCTGACCGCTGGCCCTATCCACACATTTATCATTATGATTTATAAATACTGATGCACACAAATCTCTTTTTTCAAGTTTGTTAATGTCTTTGTTTGTTTATATGTCCTGTCTGTTAGAGACAGAGAGGGGTGGAGCCGGCCAAGCTTAGCAGCATCATGCTAGGACTAATTCTTCCACAGTAAATCAGGGGTATTAGGCTTCTCTGTCACAGCAGGGGTCCTGAAGACACATACGATCAAACCCTTTCTTGGCGCTCACTCCTTCTTTTCTCCATCTTCCTTGTGCTTCCCGTTGCTCCTCCCATAGCCATAGCACATCCCCTTAGGCCCTGACAGATGTGTGCTGAACAGACCACATACATGGAGGGTGTCACCTTACCCCCTCTGGAATTAAAGAGCTAATGTGCCACATTTAGGAGGCTGCTGCCCTTTGTTGTGCCAGGGTAAGATATGAATGGGACAGGAGACATGAAGACCTGATTCTTTACAAGGCCCAAATCATTCTCAATGTTTTCCTGAACTGTCTACACATAACTTTCACTATCTACTTGTTTTTTTTTCTTTCATCATTTCCATTATATTTCTCTCTCTCTACTGTACCTTAAATGTTATCTTCCCAACATTTTTTGGGTAGTGATTCAAACTTTTCACACATGATCCAACAGTCTGGTCGTAGCACCACTTTCTGTGACGTGACTCACAAACAACATGTCAGCAGTGGCGTTCATCTCAAAGGGGATTTTCTCATAGGAATTACCCAGTAATATCTTGTAACTACCAGTTCTCTTTGCTCAACATGTGCTTGTCACGACAGCTGCAGCACAACACTCCTTTACTCTGAGCAGGTTGAATTGATGTGAGGGCTATTTCTGTAAATAAGGTCAAGGCCAAAAGATGACAAACAGCTTGATTACAAAATTTTGTAAATGTTTTTGCAATGATCCAGAATTTTTAACTTAAATGCACTATTTTAACTTACAATAAGAATATACAACCTGCATAGTTTAATGGTTAGAACAGCTTGTGCCAGTGTAAAATGCCTCCACTTCACAGCCAAGAGGCTTGATGCACTTTTGAGATTTAGTTGGATACTCATGTTGGCTTCCCTTCGCTTGTTTGTATCAGTATACCTTCCGCCATATTAACATAAATGTAACCAACAGTAACCAAACTGCAACAGAGAAATCCCCTTTGCATCTGTGCGGGAATGTGTCTCCTGTTGTTCTTTGGCAGGATAATGGCGCAGAGGGGTGTCCTGTAATTTAGTCTCTGTAACCATTGATCAGGTGGATTTATGTGCCATTACCTCACTGTTCCAGTCAACGGTTGTAATTATGTCTTCCAGAGAGAAAGAGGCAGCAGCAGAGGAGAGCTCGTAGTAACACACGGTCCAAATACCTGAATAAGCTTTTGTCAATCAGCTCCTGCCACTGCCCACTTAGTAGTAGATTGACACTGGATGGATGGATGAAAGAAAGGATGGATGGACGGGTGTGTTTGTCAAGCTCAGCTAACAGCCACATCTTCATAGAAAGAGCCCACTGTTTTCAATAACAGTGGTCCATTGTCCCTGCAACCACATTTTATTTATTTCAGTAAGAAGTAAGTCTTTCAGTTCAAGGGTGAGTGTGAGTGGTGGGACAGCCTGAGTGACATAAGGACTGCATTGATTTTAGGTTTATGTGCAATTGATTTTTGGTTTGCTTTATGAGTACAATAAACACAAGCCCTGCTATGCCCTGTTTTCCTTTGCTGTAGTAGGGCTTGAGATTAACACCCCCCATCCTGCTTCTTCCCTTCCTCACCCCATCATCCTTCCACCTTCCAGTGCTTTAGCTTCATGTCATAATTAGGATTAATGTTGCATATTTAACAGAAATTAGAGTTTAAAAAGCTGAAGAATATAGCAGTGTTCTTCAGTATATCATCATCAACAGCCGTCATTGGCATCAGCTTGAGCGATGGATGGGATCAGTTCAATTGTGTAGTGTGGTCTACTGTAGTGTTATACTTTCATTCCACCACACAGTGCGCACATGATGAATCTTATTGTATTTAACTACTTCTCAAATGAAAATTACTGTTTACTGTAAAAAAATACAATTTGTAAGAATTAAGTGTTTATACAGAAGAACTGGCCCTATGGTAGAGGGTATATGGTGAATACCTGTGAGCTATGTAGAATACACCACTCAGTCATTTATGTTGGACGTTTGTCTTATCCTGATGAAGTTTCTGTGACCAAAAGCTTGACAGTCATTGTATTAAAGATAATTGAGTGGACCCAAATGTGAAGAAAATTATCTTTTATTATGTGGATTTTATTTTCCAGGCACCTTGGCATGTCCTCTGGTCATGAGGTGCGTTTTAAGCTTTGTCGGTAATTCAAATAAAAATGCAGAATCAATTTATCTGTCATCATTATGGACTTTCACATGTGGGAATCCTAAACTTGGACTCTTTATTTTACATTGCATTCTGGCTTTTCATTGATTAAAAAATGAATTAATATGTTGAGAGAATAATCTTCATGGCAGACCTAAAATCACTCACTGTCTGATCAACAAGTAGGTATTGTTTATGTTCTCATTTTTATTTAATGCCCTTATTATTCTGTCATTTTGGATGTCATTTTCCTTCTTTTGGAGATCTTGGGTCTAAAAGTACTCATTAAATTAGTGTACAGTTTCTTTGTCTTGCTTTTGGGAACAATATATACCATATTAGAGAGGGAATGTCAGCCACTTAGAGGAAATTCCCTGGCTCTGTGTTTGTGTGTGAGAAAGACAGGGAGAGTGAGAGATGGAGACGGCTTTGTTTTTCTTCTGTGGGCAGATTTCAAACAGCATCTGGTGAGCTCTTTAAAAGGACCATTACGAGTATGTTCAAGTCCAAACTGAATCATTTTTGTGCCCTCCCTCCTCCTCTCTCCTTTTCTCCCCCCCTTGTTGGTGTTTTGAGACACATGGTGATATCTTTCCCCTCCCTCCCTCTCTCCCTGTTTCTCTCCCTCGCTCTCTCCTCTCAACATGTAGACATTTCCATAACAGAAAAAGAATATTTTTAATTTGTTGCTTGCCATAATTTTGCAACATATGGTATAAACGATTTTGATGCAAATGTATGTGCTAATTATTTGCAGACCAGCCTTAAACAGGCCAACCATTGAAGTGAAATGAAAGCTAATTTGCAGTCACCTTAAATTTTGCTAACCATTTACTGTTAAGTAAACTTTGCTAAGTAATTTAATTACCTTGGACCGCTGGCAGGCGTTCAGAGCTTTTTGGGAGGGGTAGGAAGAGGTGGGGGAGGAGGGTGAATGCAAAGAATGTAGAGTGAGAGAGAGATGAGAAGGAAAAAGTAATTATCGAATTCTCAGCATGTACTGTTGGTGGTTGTGCTGTAGAAGGGTTTTCATGATGAGTGTACCTCAAGAGAAAGACAGGAAAGATGTTTGAATCTTGTCCTGTTACATCATTAGGCTTGTAGTGTTGGAAGTACATCTCTTAAGTTTGTGTATTTGTGAATATTTGTGCAAGGCTTTAATGGATGTAGCTGTCCAATTGGCCCTGGAGGAGACGTAAATGGATTGCAGCAAAGTGTAGACCTGTGCATTCCTGCCTTCATGAGTTGTAATAATTTCTGCCCCCTGACACACTATTCTTCATGTTAAGGCCACGGCTGTACAATTATGACAAAATGCAATCGCATTTTCCCTAATACTGTGGTCATGGTTGTTAATCATGACTGTTAGTCTCAGTGAATATTCTATAGGTATTCAGGGGGACTTTACAGTGTGGCTCCATCTGAGAAGCTCCTTTGGTTCAAAACTTTGTCTCATGTTTTTTGTTTCATAAAACCAAACCAAATGTAATCTGACTTTTGTGACACTGATCATTAATAAACATATTTTATTCTCAACATTTTCTCTTATGTGGTTTAAATGGATTACATATTTGTTTGTGTAAGAATTTGTAGGACAAATTTGTAGGACGCTTGAATTGTCACTGTTGCAGCCACCTGGTGTTAGAAGTCTAATATAAGGTCACCATTCTTTTTATTGTATTAAACATATTAATGTGTTTAAATCAGCCTAAACATCATGTTGATTTTTTCTGTTGTGTCCTGATACAGCCCAGAATGCAAGTGGGGTAAATTTAGAATTTCCTATGGTTCATAAGTGTGAATAAATGTTTGTGTGCTGTGATAGACTGGCAGCTTGTCCCCACACCCCCCTCTGTGACCCTGGAAACGAATGTCAAATTAGAAGGGATGGATGGATGGATGGATGGATGGATGGATGGATGTTTAGCATCTCTTGTAATTCTGGATGACGATGTGTTGCTGCAGCAGCCTTGTCCTTCATACATTCATCACGCTGCATTCCTCTAATGTCTCTTCAGGTGATTAAAGTGATTTTATTGCTTCAGAGGACAAAACGACAACCAATTTCAGGTTGTTTTTTTTTAAAGTTACATAGAAACTTTTGTCTATTTTAATTTTGTATTTACTTTATTTTTTTATCAGCACCAGAAACTGATATCAGCTTACATCCATGCATGATTAAGAACGTCATTCATCCATTCCATGAATGACAGTGCAGTGTTTCCTATGAATAATGGAAGAATGTTCAGTTGCCGTGGGTCACAGGTGATGCTTGTTCAGTTAGTGGAAGGATAAATGGAAGGGTTAGTGGTTTAACTCCATTGAGAAAATACATTAAAATAACCTGAAGCAAATCACTATTTCCATACTGAGCAGTTCACGGCCACAGGGACTTGTTTAGTAACTTTGCAACCACTGATGCATGAATGTTTGTAGGGGAGTGATATATTAATGTACGGTTTTTGAATGTACAAATGAATGTTATAAACACACCAAGTAATGAGGTTTATAAGACCCTTTTGTATTTTCAGGCAGAGCAAGGACTAATTTATATTAAACTGATTGGACCTAATCATCAGCCAGAAATGTTGCATTTTCCAACTCACAGGCTTGGATTGTTAGACAGAGATTGAATACACTTGGTTTCCTGAATTGACAATACATTTTAAATAGATAATAATAATTCACAAAAATGGCGCAGACAAACAAAAGAAAGCTGTGGTCACTAATTTTGCACAGGCAGTTAGGATTGATAACAGTGTCAAAAGTATATGAAACTGTTCAGTTCTTAATCATTTTTAAATCTGAATATGAACTATTACAATCAAACCACAGACATAGGTTTCCATAATTTAATAAGAGCAGACTGAAGCACGTAAATCAGTCACATCAGATATAATTTATTTCCCCCACAGAATGCAAATAAGACAGAATAAAGAGATGGATGTTACACCTGCCCTAAAAGCAAGTATTGCATCTGCCATAAAAAGACAAACACAAAAAACATGGTGAAATGATTTTTATCTCTTTGTTGTGAAGATTTTGTGTGGTCAGTTGTAATGTGTGTAATTAATTGTGTTATTTGTTCAAGCAAATTTATTTTATTTCTTGTGACGATGCGAAAGGAGTTGTAGTTTTAGCAATTTGTCAAGAAAATTAAAAGTATTTCTAGTCACCAAAGTAATTTAAAATTCACATGTGTCTCTGTTTTACAGAAGGAAAGTCAAAGTGCACAACACAATCCAATGAACTGACATTCACACAGTGACCTACAGTGATGTGCAATTTGTTTGTTTGCAGTGGGCCTGAACCACAATTTCCAAAATGTTCAACCTCAAAAACTAAAATAATTAAAATATTATGGTAATGAATGTCACATTATGCAAATCACTGTGATTAATTTGACAGCCATGTTGAAGGCAGTGCTTGATGTTATCATGGCTATTGGTCAGTGACGGACACCCTGTGCAGTTGCGATGCAGTGTGAAGGCCTCACATCAACAAGCAGCAATCACACTGGTCAGCTTCTTGAAGCCTTACATGATCAAGAAAAATATCTGACTTTACTGTTAGTTTTTTCATCTTAATCAGCTTCTGTTGGCTGTGTGGCCAACTTTGCTGTGTGTGTACATTTAAGTTAATGGAATAGATGTGTGCGTCTGTGTGTTACTGTCACGGGTTTAGCAGCTTCTATAACAAGCTCACCCACTGGTTTCAATTGGAAATATAACTGTAAGAAAAGTTTTCATGTTATATTTTCAAGGTTGTATTTTGCTGTCGTATATAACAAACAGCTATTTCAAAGGAGGCTATACTCTTAGAGTTTGTTATTTTTGTCTTCTCTCTCACACCAATGCAGCTCCACAGACACACACAGAAGGGTGAGGGCTGGGATGGAATTGAAGTAATAAAAACCCCTTTGTTTTAGTTTGTATTGGACCATTCATCATCACTTTATTTAATACGAGTCTGTAATTGTGCCATCCCCAACCATTGCTAATGGCTGTGTTCATCTGTGTTTGCTTTGTTGATGGAAATGAATGAAATTAGGATAAACAACCGCAGAGTCGCGTGTAATCAAGCACTGATTAATGTTCCAGCGTTTCAGCGCCGTTTCTCATTCCACAACACCTGATATCTTTCCCATAAACAAATAGTGTTTGTCTAAATGAAGAAATTAAATGACGCATTTGATGAGTTTATGATTGACCCGGTCTGGCTCGTGGCTCATTACTCTCTGTCTGTTGAGGCCAAGAGGTATGTGACTAATGCTCTGTCACTTCCCACACGAGAATTTATCACCACCACTGATTAATGGCAGCCAAACAGCATTTTAATAATTTTATGATTGTGGTTTCTGGCAGTCAGAGAGAGATCGGGAGAGGGAGAGAAAGGAAGATAGAAGGTAGTGGGGGGCGTTTAGGGGGAGAGAGAGAGACAGAGACAGAGACAGAGAGATGAGGCAACAGAAAGTGTTCATCCCAGATTAAATGTTTCATGCCATTGCAGGCTGAGCAGACGGAGGCATGATTATGCGTCGTGTGAACATCCCAATGAATCCTCCTCTCGCACTTAAAGTATTCCATACACATGTTTAATGAATTTCTTCCCCCTCATTATTACATTTACTTTTTCCACCAGAAAGCAACAAATTGGCAACATATCCATGTAAAACACCTCAACGGTGTGCAATTGCTTCCCTCAGGAGGAGAAATATGGAGGTTGATCTGGGATTGGGACTGATTTACAGGTCAGGAGAATGACATGGTGGAAACATTGATGGGCAGATGAAAATGTAGCCAGTAGATTTTTAGGGCACAGACTGATATTTTATGGTGTTAGCAAAGCCTATAATTCTGTAGTAGTTTTAGTAACATACTGATAATTCACATGCATTTTTGATATGAAATCAGTCATGAACTGCTACTTTTATAGAATTTGACAACTTATAAAGAAATTCTGTGTATCTTCCTGTTTTTGACAGTATGTCTCTGTGACTAACCAGCAAGTCTGTCCACTCTCCATGGTTGTAGCCTGAGACTGTGCTCCGTTAGTGGTCTGTATATGCCGCATGCATCATTAGACATAACAGGAAGCTGCAGTGTGTAACATTTGGTCTTTACTTTTTGCTGTGGTAGATGTTATTATTCTACCTCTTTTTGGTCTATGTGAACAGAAAATATGTTACATGCATTTATTTGTGTGCTGCCATTCACGTGAAGTTGATAGGCTCATTTGACAGTGATTTGAATGCACAACTAAAGTATTATAAGGTGCTTCACGAGATGCTGTAGAAGTATGTTGTCTCTAAATGGGGAGTCCCTCTGTGTATGCTTGTAGTGGCACTAACTTCACTTGTCACTAAATTTGTCATTAGTCTTTGTGGCTGATCTTAACCATGTCAACAAGAGGCAATTTTCAAAATTTGCACACTACAGTATATATGGAATTTATCTTTACTTACATTATTGGTAAATTAAATAAAAATGGTATTGCCAAAGTACTAAGACACACAGATTAACCCACTTTATTGAAAGTGCTCAAGTTATTAACTATTCTTTCATTTTCACTTAGTCTGGAAATATGATTGAATAATAATAGTGGCCTTTGTGTGCAATAGCCTACCTATTTTTACCATGCTAATGATGTTAAATTTGAAATGATGTGAGCTTCATGATATTTTTAACACCCTCATTATTTACATGTTAGTTACATATTATGACTTTGTTCTCTAAGATTGATGTGTATGTTCATGCACATGCTTACTCTTGTATTTATTCTCATGGGGCTGAAAAGTTCACGTGTACATGTTGAAGTACATACAGTATTGGCTGAAGTGGTTTTCAACAGCATGTGTTTTGTTCCTGCCACACCAGCAACCGTTCAAAGTGAATGTTAGTTTGAATTAGATTAGTGTGGGCAATTTTTCCTCCTAACTCGGACACACAGGAATAAACGCAGCAGGGCTGATAAACATTTAGACACCTGTCATCTCCAATCTCATGTTGCAGGGCTTGTGAACAGATGGAAGTCATGCGTGGTTTCAAACTTGTGATGTAGCCCTAATTTTGTAAAGGTCGCCCTGTTACCCTGCTTCATCTAACTTACACACTCAGTGTGTTATTTTTCTGCTCTCTCCTCTGTTACATGCTTTTGTCTAGATCTTCTACTCAGACTCCTGCTTTCTTTTTCAGTCTTTTTCCACTTGAAGACCGTGGACATTGGATGAAAACTTAAATGGTGTTTAAATGATTGACTGTTATGTCTGTGTCATAACCTGTCTCACACTTGTACTTTGGGACTGAATAAGTCGTGTGTCCCGGGACTTCAAAGGTCCTCATCACCACTTTCCTCCCTCCCTCACTGTTTCCTTCACGTCTTTTGCATTCACTCTCGGTGTTGGATCAACTATCCTCATTCAGTCATAACAATTTAAACAGCTCCCCTCTGTGTGGAACACAGGGCTGATGACAGAAACATCCACCCGCACTCATTCAATAGGGCGGCACTGCCACATTATTTACAGAAGGCTACACGCACACATTTACACACTTACATTTACACCCATCTAAATTGCTCATTTGTTCAAGACGCCACACCCAACACTGTTCTCTTTTCTTCCTTTCTTCCTCTTTCCATCTGCATCCATCAGCCCAAACATGGCACTTCCAACAGAGGAGTGAAGAAAAACAAACTGATAATTAATCTCCTATTGGCTTAGTCTTGCATATTTTTGCCTAATTAGTAAAAAGGTAATAAGGGGCCCCTGGGTAGCCATCTCCTCCCATCCAGGGCCCGTCTTCCAGAGCAGAACTCAAGCCTTGTGCTTAAGGAGAAATAAATACAGAAAGTACATTGCTCGTCTTTCATCTCCTTGTTCTGAGAAGAGGGAATTACTGCGGGAGAATTAATGTTCATTTAATTTCCCTTCTTTCTTCTGGTCATATATTTGCATTCTTCAGGTATTTCTTGTCTCTCCATGTTTCCATCACTCTCTCACACATACACACACAGAACAGGGCCTTTTTCAGAGCTACTACATCTGCAGGACACATGTTCAGTAAATGTATGTTTATGTTAGTGTCTGTGCACCATGAATTAGTATGTTCACTTAAAAGAATGATGTACAGACCTTTATCAGCCGATGCTGAAAGTGTGTTATTCTGATGTCTTATCCCTCCTTGTTATCAAAGGCTAATAACTCTTTTTCAATTGGACTCATGCCCCTTTTTAACCAATGGACAAAGTGAAAGCCAATCCAAGCTGCAGTCTCCAAGTTAGAGGCCAATGTTCTTTTTATACCCCAAATAAACCCATCTTACCAGACGTGCATATTGAACTGCTTTGGACAAAAAGTTAAGAATAATTTGAAAGATGGCAAACAGGCATTTATGTTGTAAAGTAGTTCCATATTTACTTACGTGCAGCAAATGCACTTAAGCAAATAAATGCTTTTCACATGAGGCCAGCCATTGGTTTGACTGCAACCTTGTCCAGAAAAAAAGTGACTAATGATATGTCTTCATTACTTTGTATTCTTGTGGTCAGACAAAATCTTGACATTATAATTTTGTTGTGACGATGTCTATATAGAGGATGCATTACATTATTCCTTCAAGTATTCAAAGAAAATCTTCACATGGTTACCAATTTTTTTGGTATGCCAATGCAAAACTAATAAAGTCTAATTCAACAATTTTAAATAATCTCTTTTCATAGATAATTTTGTAACTTTTGTGAAGTTTGTCAGAATCTGATGTAGTGATGTGTTTACAACTAGCCTAAGGCTGTTGTTCAGTATCATACTGATGCATCTGTACCATAAAGCCTTTTATAGATGCACACCAGTACAGGGTGTGCCTTGAAAATATGACATATATGAGTTGAAGCTACAGTGCATAACTTTTTTTAATGTTAATAATCTGCCATACTCGGATACTTATTCAGAGTTGTTTGAATTCATTTGACTATAGTTTGAATTTAACATTCCACATTCATTTATATGTTTCATGCAACATTTTAATGTACATTTTAATGGCTGATGTACAAATGCAACTACATAATATAAAATTCTCTTCATACTTGTGTGAATTCTGTCAACCTTTGGTTTGCTCTGTTCGCTTTACCTTGTGTATGTGAGAGAGCGAGAGAGAGGGAGATTAGAGGAACTTGTGTGATCTCTGTGCAATCTTTATATCTATAGATTAGCTGGGTTGCACTAGTGAATTAAGTGTGTAATCTTGGTTCTAATGGAGACAAACCCTAAAATCCCAGGATTGTGCTAAAACCAGACAGTGTTTTACTGAACCAGGTATGACCTTTGACCACGAGTTGATAGAGTTTACTTCCACAGAAAATCTTATGGGAAGTCTTGATTGCTCTTGCTGGGACCATTTTGCTAACTGGAAGAAACAGAAGACTCTCAGATACACGGCAACAAGAAACTATAGCGCATGCCTGGCAAGTGTTAAAGTGAGTGTGCAAGTGAATGTGTTTTTTCTCACTTTTTGGGGGAGTAGGAGCGAGGGGGGTCCTCCAGATCAGGACTAATCGGTGGGATCAGCAGCCACAGTGAATTGGCTAATCGTGATTCTGAACCAGCCAGGATATGTGGTTATATGATAGAGAGCGAGGGTTTAAATCCCTCAGTCACCATTGTGGTTCCACCTATAAAAGCTGGCTTTCCTACACAGACACACACATATAGGGATGAGCGTTGCTGATAAATGTATAATCCCCACACACACACATACACAGAGCATTAAACCCAGTGGATTACATGTTAGGGAATTATGGTAGGGATTTCTCTTGTCTGTCTTTCTGTCTTGCTCTGTCCTCTCCTCCTCTGCTTTCACTGCCCTCGCTTGTCAACAGCCCCACTTGGCTCGGGCTGCAAATCTAAATCTTTGAAGAAGCAGTGTCAGCTATTTGTTTGGTCATGGACAAATGGATCTCTGAATAGAAACAGTGTATGTGAGAAAGACCGTAAGAAAGAAATGCTGGAATGGACATCTTGTTGTATGACAATGTTAAGAAATAATCTGCCACCTTCGTCTTCCCTCCTCTCCTTTTTTGTTTCTGTTGTGTCTCTTACAGGTCTGTCTCTCTCTCTTTCTCTCCTGTCTCATTCATAACCCTGTCTCTCACTCTTTATCCCTTAAACACAGACTGTGCCAATGTCGAGTTGCAGATGATTACCAGTGTAATCACTCACATTTCAGATGATCTGATAGGAGAAAAGGCCTACAAATCATCTTAACGCACTCCTGAATCCACAAACAACTTCTCCTGAAGATGGTGGCAAACAAATACTAAATTCTTGTTCTCACTATGTTCTTTCTTTAACAGTTGGCCAGAAAATTTGTTCAGAAAAGCCCAGTTAGAACAATATCTGGGTAAGCCCATTCTGCCAATATCCCCTGCTTATTTCAGTATAATGTAAGCCTTGGATTTTCCAATGTAAGGAGATTAGGCCACAATGTACGTGGAGTTGATGTAGCTAACTTAGTGTTAGCTCCCTGTGTCTTAGTGAGGGCTGATTTTTGTCTACTTTCTGAGCCTGGAGGTTGCAGTGTCTACTGTGTCAAATAAATACTCGTTCTTAAATTAGTAACTTTTGGTTTTTTACATTTTAATTTTCAATTACATGTTGTGGGGCTACACGGTTGGTGTAGTGGTCAGCACTCTTGCCCCTGCAGGAAGAAGACTTGAGTTTACAACCCAGTCAGAACAAGGGCTTTTCTGTATGAAGTTTGCACGTTCTTCCCATGTGGAGAGTAAAGCAGTAGAAGATGAGTGAGTGAATTACATGTTCTGAAAATGTTAGGCCAACCATTGTGTCCAAGCAATACTGCTAGTAAATCGCCCCACAAATTATGTTCTTCTCATTTTGGTCTACTGAGAAGCAACTGGGTTACTGCATGTTACTTTAGTTTTACCTTGTGTGCTTTCATGGTTTATGAGTCTGAATAGCTTTGCAGTTGTTCGTGCAGCAAATGTTTGTTCGATCAAAAAGACAGAATATAATTTCTGTGTGGTTATATGGCAGTGCCTCAAAGTTTTGCTCATTAGTTTATCTTCCAGGTGCCAGGCTCATTATTTTCACTGTTTTACACAACTCTACCAGTAATGCAAATAACAGGATTTAGTGTGCAATATCTCATGATCCGCCTCTCGCCCTATGTTAGCTCGAGATAGGCACCAGCGCCCCCCGTGACCCTTAGTGGATAAAGCGGTAGAAAATGAGTGAGTGAGCTCACTCATTTTGAGTATCTGAGTATCTCATGATCCGTCTGTTGATGGTTGCAGGTTAGACCATGGTCTAAATGTGATACATTGTGCTATTTGTGTTCATATAAACCTGTTGTTGCTGCCACGAACATAACAACATAATTGTCTGCTACACATGTGGTGAACCTTTTTCATATCATTTCACTGACTGTAATATATTCTAATGATGATTCATCATATTACAAGTTGTGAAACACACTAACCTGAACTGCTCAAATAAGGTGGCTGATGGTGATGATGGTGATGAATCCTGCAGCTGGATTTAGTACAAAAAAAACCAAGTTAAAATCAATCCTTACCTTAGGTTGATTTGCATGAAATTCATAGTTTGTTCTACCTTCTATCAAAATTTGCAGTGAAGTACAGAAATGGCACGTTAATAGGTATTGCCAAACTGCTTGTTTGGCACCCAAACAAAAAGCTTTGCCTTTGTCTAAATGTAATTCTATCTAGTATAACTGAATGTCTCCAGCTGTAACTAACTCTAACACTGTCTGTTTGCAGTCTCCACAAACTTGACAGTTGTTTGACCATTCTCATTTCTCACAACAAGCTCGTAACATTACTTAATTCTCGGGGTTACTCACAGCTTGGGAGCTGTTAATTACAGATAAGGGCTCCCGTAGCAGCCGGCCAGCAGCCCTAAGGGACCACTGGTGGAGCTGGTGGGATGGGAGGGAACAGATTATGTCAGTCTTGGGGCACCAATAGATGGCCCAATGAACCAGCAGGGGCCCCTTTCTTTTATTCATTCCCCCAGTGGACCCTTCCACAGGTTGGGGACATGAGGACTGCTGACATTAGTCCAAGGTTGCATTATTATTATTATTATTATTATTATTATTATTTAGGTAGGACAAATTTGTAATTGTCTAAACAAATTTCATCATATCAAGTGTTTGAATGACCTTGAGTGAAGAGAATAAAGTTGGTCATGAAGCAGTGTAAACACAGCATCATTAACATTTTACTGTTGTGTTACTGCCTGTGTGTGTTTGTGTGTGTTCGGGAGTGGTAATCCGTCTGCAGAGCCCCACTGAAACCCCACTAAGCCACTTCATTCACTTTGATCTGGTTTTGGGGGGCAGTTTAATTTCCCATAATGCCACTGATCAATGATTTCCTTTCAGCGCTGATGTAATTAGTGGTTTTAAACCAGTGCTCTTTTTTTGTGCTCCTATCTAACTGTGTTTACTGGGGGGTTATTATTGAGGAACATTAAAGAAAGATCAATATCAGCTCACACAGAGGGTTACATGAACACATACAGAGATGTGTGTGTACACTGTTGTGTGTTTGGATGAGCCGTATTTACCAAGGAACCCAGGTCTTAACCATTAACATTAGTATTTTTAGTTGGAACTAGTTTTGATAACGGTAAAAAGTTACAGTTAAAATTACCCCTGAAACAATTTCAACTTATGCATAATTCATTAAATATCTGATCTATTTTCCTGTTAAAATGTGGTTTTATTCACCATTTGATTAAGTAGTAAGTTTGAGCTGGATGTTGAAATGATAAACAGAAGCCATTGTTGGTGACCTCGCTGATGTTCAAATGCAGGTCATGAAGAACCATAATTTTATAACAATATCACAGATGTTGCTGCCAGGCTGCATTATTTATACATTATGTGTGTGTGTTTTTTTCTTCCTTAAAAACATTGTTTGGTGTGAATTATACAGTTGTCTACAGCATGAGACACATGAGCCACAGCTGATCTCTACTCCATTCTGCAACAAAGATCTCTCTCTCTCTCGCTCTCTCTCTCTCCCTCTCTTTTTCTATGTTCTTATTTAGTTTCAGATGGCGTTAGTAAACTTTATGACATAATTTCATTAAGGCATTTAACTAAAGCAACAGTGACCCAGCATTTGGCCGATTGCTTTAATCTGTGCTGGCATATTGTCCTGAGGAAATGTTCAGATTAATCAAATAAGCTCTTCTTGGTGTGTAAAGTCCACAGTGTTCAGCACAGTGAGGCCTTTGTCATCAGTGTTTTTTTTTTAATTAGTGATTCAAAAACAGCAGCTGCCTGCGGGTCATTAAAAAGAGATGAATGTACTGGTCCTCAGTTTTCATGAATGTAGATTGTAAAACTTCTTGTGTTTTTAAATCTCATACACTTTTATGTTCAACTAACCAGAGTCATCAAGCAAAACCATATTATTTTAATATTTTGCCATAATTTCAGTCTCATTATTTTCAATATGTTAAATATGCTTTGTACAGTATTGATTCAGCAATCATTTAAACTATAAAATATCAGAATCTAGTGAAAACAACAAACTAAAAATCAGTCCAAAACTCACAGGCAGATGTTTAGTGTAACTCAAGACAAAAAGTCCTCACATGATAGAAGAAGCATCATAATCTGTTTAATTTTGTTGTTGTGTGATTGATCCACTGGGTTGAATTCCAGATGATGCCAGAAGATGCCAGATTTTTACATGCTTGATGCACAGATCTCATTAGACATTTATTTTAGACTTTATTCTTCTTTTAATCATACAACAGACATTAATATTCCCTTTCGACTCTTCCCTGACAGTGACCTTGTGGTCATGGCTGACCAGCAGCCTTCTCTCTCATTTACCTGGCTTTGCTTTTAACTAAGTCAATCCTCCAGGGCTTACACACAAGGCCAGAGCCTGAAATTACCAGACCCTCTGCCAAAGCCTGTCTAGGTAGTCATTACATGTTTTTTTAACCCTTTTGAAGTGTGTCACTACTTAGAGAGATAACAATGCTCAGCTCTTTAACCTTGTTAGGCTCTTCAGCTCTCTGTGTGAATGTATCCATTTGGCAGAGTGGATTTTAAAGTTGCTCACTGGTTGCTGCCATGGAATGAGGCATGGCATTGAGTTGTTTAAAATGAAACTAACCTAAGCTTATATGCAAACAAAACCCAAGGAATAAGAATACCTAAGCTGCCCTGTTTACTGTAACTCTGTGGCCAACGTAGAACCAAAAGAATTCTTACCCAGGACCTGTTCTTTTAATTGTCTTGAACAAAACAGCAGGGGCTGAGTAATGGGGTTTTAAAGCGAAGCACATTTGGATAAATTGTGTAACGCCCTGTGTGGGTGTGAGACATGGAGTAGAGAGAGGGAGAGAGACACTGAGGGCGAGTGGGCGGCATTGTGTGGCAAGAACAAAAGGCAAAAGTTGGCAAACAGAGGCACCCATCGAAAAGCCTGGAACCAAACTGGCCGGCTAATTACTGACACACATTGTTAAGGAGGAGGAAACACAACAAAATGTGGGATAAAGATCAATTTTATACCTTATCCTCCTCACTGCTCACACAGAAAGAAATCCTGTAAATTGAAAAAGAAAAAATGTAGCAAGCAGAGAGGGGATCAGAGGGATAAATCTATGGGAGAGTAACACAACAAAGCATTCAGAGTAAGGCTTTATTCTGCCAATCCCTCCTCTCATACACATGCTGTAGACTTGTCTTTGCATTTCTCACTGTCACTTCCCAGTCTCTTCCCCAAGAAAGGTGAAGTGTTTAGAGGGAGGACTCTTTATGAAATGAAAGGGCCCGGAGTGCATGTAAAATTGCTGCCAATGTTCTTACAGGCTATAGAGTCTCATATAGTGCCAAAGGTTGCGAAGGCAGGCAGAATAACATAGAGGCTGTAGTAAGAAAAGACAGAGGGCAAGATCTTGAGTGGGTTTAGTTGCACCAGTCTCTTGTGGAATATTACGAGAAATAAAGAGAAGAGGTAGGAATGAGTGCAAGGATTATTGAGACTGGTGTTGTTTTTTTTGGGAGAAAGCGCTAATGGCTCCTGACATGTTTGTTCTGCATCCAGCTCTGTTTCCACTTTTTTCTCATTCTTTTTCCTTTTTTTTCTCTGTTATATTTTCACAAGGTCTGTTCAATTTTAATAATTTATTTTTTATTTTACAAAAATTACTGTGGAGGTTTCACCTCGTGTGTCGACGATTTGGAGATAAAAGGGATAAAATCATCTCGATTCCTGCTCTGCAACTGAGCCACTCAAACTCTCTGACAATGCTGTCAGGCTTCATTTTACCTCCAACTGCCAGAGTAAACTTGTTCTGCCATTTACAATCAAGAAGTGGAAGCAACAAGTCCCACTTGAGCCTGTGTCAGAAGTTCTCCCCTGTTCAGATGTGTTAGTGTATTTTTCTCTCTTCACCCTATGTCTGTCTTCTTATATTTCTTTCTTTCTTTTTTTCTTATTCATTCTTTCACTCTCTACTGTGTATTTTATTGTTTATTTCTCTGGTGAAAACACTGCCAACAGTAATTAGTGGTGTTTATAACCAACAAAAATATATTGGCTAAAACTCAAGTATTCATATTGCACACACACAGTTTTGATCTTGGTATTGTTTGTTTGTTTGTTTCTGTTTATATTTTCATCTTCTTTGCCTGCTTTTGACTAATCACCCTCTGTTAGGCTTTTCACATCTTGTCAGTCTGTAGACATTAAATGCCTAAATTGTGATAAGAATGAACATGCTCCTTTGATATTCAAGTGAAGTCTGATAGGCTGCCACTCTATGGAAAAAAAAAGTTAGTTTATTGCAAGCCATTTGCAAACAATTGTACAGTCACAAAGGAGAGAATACATTTACTCCGACAGCCAGTGTGCAGAAGTTGAAAGTCAGAAGTTATTTAAACATGTTTTGTCTGCAAAATGTAGAAAAGTAAGGGTCCAATTAAGAACAGCTATTTAAAATTTTCAACAAAATCTATTCAAAAATGAACAACACTACAATACTTTTGCATTACTCTTGGTCAGGTTACTTACTGTATATACATTGCTGATAAAAAGTAGCAGTTAGCGTTTGCTTATCGACACCCCTGTCTCTGGTACAGCGTGGGCCATGAAATGGACCATAAGAGGTAGTTTAAAATAAAAAAATAAATTCCATGTTTTTAATCTTTAGTTTCATCATTACATGTCAAATAACTGTATCTTAAAACGTTTAGTAAAGTGCAACATTCATATGGATATTTTATAAATAATTGAATAAGTAGTGGTTTAAGTCAAAGTGCAAATGTTATTTTCTGCCTGTTTATGAAAAAAATACTATGTATGGAAATACTATGAGAATACAGTCAGGTGGTCAGTGTTGTGATTCGAAATCTTGTTGGACAACAAAAAAATGTTCAGATTTTAAACTGGTCCATGACATTTAAAAGTTAAATAAAGGCTGCTCTAGTATGGGAATGTTTGTCAAATTTTGACAGGCAATTGATGACATATTAAGAATCAAACTGAAATCACACACAAGTGGGTGGTGTCATCATTCAGGCTACTTTAGATTACACTGGTGTCAGCAATTTTACTGCTATGCAGGAGTCTCAAATCTTTACTGCAGGCTAAAAATCTAATAACCTTATTTCCCCAAATGTAGGCATTTTTTTTGTGTCTTAGTCACCAAATCAGGAGCATGAGGTCTGTGAGGACACAGACTTGATGAGCGATAGCACACACAGACATGAGAGAAACGGGGGGTGTCTTGGTTTATCTCCAGCAGCGGTGCTCCTGGTGTGAGTGAGGAAAAGTCTTCATTCTTGGGCTGAGCTTTCATGTTGAGACACCCAGGAGCGAATGGAAGAAAGAGATGCACAGAGGTGAGGAAAGGGTGCAAGGAGATGCTCACTATTAAACGTTTTGCTTCATATGCAATACCAGGGATGGTTAAAACAAATCAAAACAAAAAAAAAAGATTTTCTGATTCATATCCATCTTTAAAGATTCAATAGTGATTAATAAAAGACTGATCAAAAAAAAAAACTGATCAGTCTTTTAATATATGCAATTTCTTGTATCTTCTGCACAAATCTCACAAGACTATTGTATTCAAGTCTTGCATAGCTGTGAGCTAATAGCTAAGCTAACAGTCTACAGAGTTATTCATTAGTTTGCCATCTATATTTAGAAATACATGTAGAATTTCACTGTGAGGTCATATCAAATAAAAAGTTCAATTTATTTATGTAAACATGTTTTAATAATTCATCAGGTTGGATTCATTTCTCTGAATGAAATTAAAAAGAATTAAATCAGATCAGATGATGTGACCATGTTACATGTCACAGGTCTACTGCTCATGTCTGATTTGTGCTTATCTTCGCTTATTCTTTTCCATACCATAAAATGATTTAATACATTGATTTTTTCCCCCTCCAGTTGCCCACTGAAACAGACATCTCACCATTACAAAGAACATATTCTCCACCCACTTTCCTTCATCCTACCTCACTCAGCCTAGGTTGGTCTGTCAGCTTGGGCCGTCTCAGTGTGGCCCAGCTCAGCTTGGAACGAAACAACACATCCATAATCTCTGTGCCGGCATGTTAATTTTCAAGTCAAAGGGGCAGCTCCCTTTTCATCACGGCGGAGGTTGCCGAATATTCAGCACGCTGCAGATGTTCATGAATAATGTCTGTGGCCAAACCCCTGGCTGAGGCTGAGGGAGGAGGGATGGGGGGAGAGGAAGGGAAGGGAGTGGGGGGAGGCAGCAGAGGCCAGATGAATTACACGTAGGGGGGATCTGACAGGCGGCGTGGAGCTTTGTGATCATTCCAAAGTTCTAATAATCTCTCTCACCTTCTCCATCTCCCCAGTAATGAAAGAGAATAGGTGATTGCACCCCGGGCTATGTTCCACGCGTAATGACTCCTCCAAAGGCACAGAGCCGCCAAGGAAAAATGAACTTTGAATGAGCGGCGAATTGGCTCTGACAGAGTGATAGACCGTGACACAGATTCTGTAGCAAAACATACGTAGTGCTAATTGATTATCAATATTTTAAGCAAAGTGATGAAAATAAGCATTAAGAGATGAGAAAGAGGGATAAGAGAAGGGAGTGTAGTGTGCTCTACCTTGAAGAGAGGCTGTCATTTGTCCAGTCTCCTTCACTGTTTTGCACTTCTACTCCTCTGGCAGCCAGGCTGTCTCACCCTTCTCCCCCACTTCCATCTCTCCTTGGTGCCACTGACAATCTGCCCTGTACATTCACTCTTTCGGTTTCCCTTCATTATATTTTATGAGCTAACATTTTAGCATTAATTTCC
Organism: Brachirus orientalis; assembly: GCA_016785285.1. NCBI lineage: Eukaryota > Metazoa > Chordata > Actinopteri > Pleuronectiformes > Soleidae > Brachirus > Brachirus orientalis. Next base: position 6,076,488 of record JAFBJR010000179.1, on the reverse strand, counting down.
AAATATGTCCCTGAACTTGCATTAATTTTGAAACACTTTGTTTTATATATTTATTCTTGCTCACCTGCAATTCTGTTGTGAGCCTTGTTATCAGGCAAGTGTTTAACACCTTGTCTCTCAAAATATGTGTTTTTTGTTTTTTACAGTCACATGATAGTTATTTATCAAGTGATATTTTACTAAAATACATTTTATTAAAATACATTGTTGGCAATGTATATGAACAGTATTTTTGGAGAAATTCATAAACTCCTAAAAGCTCTCCTCATCCATGGAGTACACACCAAAGAGCAGGCAGGAACTTGCAGAGACCACCAACTTTGTGTGTCTATTCTGCCGTGTGTGTTTGTTCCTGTAATGTGGTCAGTTGTGCTGAGCCCTATTGAGACGGCCAGGGTCCCGGCTCTCCTGCTTTTCTTTTCTAAGTGGGCGCCCTTCTGAACCTCCTTGTGTCACAACTGCGATTAGCGGCTCTAGTTTACCTTTCATGTGTGGGGGTCCAGATAGACTTAGTCCCATCTCCCCCACTACTGCATCTACCATTACACACACATGAGTCACACACTCAGTGGTGTGCCATCACAATGGCATCCAACAGGCTTTCAGCAGGGGGACCAGAGTCTATTCTTTACCATTCAACATCACGCTGAAGTGCATTCACACAGGAATAAATGTGCAGAGACACACATACACACACTCGGCAAGCATATTTTTACTTTGACATTGCAATACATAGGTCTATTACTACAAATAACATTGCACCAAGTTAGGTTTGTGTTTTATTGTAGCTTAAAATGACAGATAATTATCCAAGTTTGAGAAATACATTTAAAAAAGGAAGGAAAAAAAAATAAGGTAAACTCAACATTATACATGACGTGTGTGTCTGTCATTGATACAGTGGCCGTCATAACATAAAGGAAGGATATTGTAATGTAGATCTTTTTTCCTGTGTAGGAAAAGTCTTTCATCTATGCAAACTACCATATCTTTGAATTGTGAAAGTTTTGTCACAGAGTGAATCGCCTCACAGCCAGAAGGTGACTGCTTCAGATCCGGGTGGACCGAGGGCCATTCTGTGTGGAGTTTGCATGTTCTCACGTGTACGCTTTGGTTTTCTCTGGTATTTCTGCTTCCTTCCACAGTCCACAGAAACAGATTAGCAGATTATCTTAACTGGGCAGTTTAGTTTGAGTGACTGTGAGAGTAAATGGTTGTTTGTCTCTGTACTGTATGTTTGCCCTGAGATTGACTGGTGACCTGTCCTGGATGTACCCCACCTTTTTTGACCTCTGTCAACTAGGATTGGCTCCAGTCCCGTGCGAGCCTAATATGAACAATAAAATTGTATAAAATGAATGAATGAATGTTACAGAGTGAATGAAAAGTGAACTTTTTATCTCCTGGTATAACATGAATGCTCTAACAATATGGTGTTGTTGACACCCTAAACCTAACTAAAACATCGGTTGTGGCACAGCAGACATGTCCGTACATATGGTGGCGTTTGCAAGAACACACAGATGAAGGGGCATAAATCTATCATAACTAGCTCAAAAACTAGCCAGTATTTACTTGGTTTTTAAATGAGCACTGTGAAACAGCAAGAACAGAGAGTGAAGCATCACACAGCAGGGCAACAGCTGGCAGAGAGATCTCACATCTCGTGTATTAAAGGCCAAATGAAGGGTGTATGTATGACCTTATGTTGCTCTCTTGTAATGTGTCTTCTAGCTTCAATTGAAATCAGTCTGCTCCTTTTTGACTAAAATGTAAAAAAAGAAAAGCACAAATGTTTTATTTATCTCTTTATTGTTGATGTTTTTCATATGGCAAACAAAATGAATACAAAGAGAACCTTGCAAATTACATTCTAGTATGTCTGGATGATATGGCCAAAACATGTTATCACAATAAAATATTATCAATAATAATAATTATTGAGGTAATTTCCAGGCAATTAAAGATTGATTTTTGTACTTGATTTTGTATTTGTGGTTTTAAACATCTTTAGGGACAGAAAATGGCAAACACTTGTTAAACAAAGAAACATTATATACATACAATATGAGGTAAAATATTTATAACAATTATCTTTTTCCACAAAACATAATATCAGTATAATAAACAAAACATTATACTGATATACACTGAACATTTGTTTTGTTGCTATTGAAGAAAGTTATTAATTGTTGCCTGCCCCATTCTAGATGTGAAAAAATGAGTCTACAGTGATGCTTCAGTCAGTTTATAATTATGCTATAACATCTGCATTTTCTTTGTGTAGTTACACAAAAATTCTATCTGACAACACAAGGCAATTACTTGCTGACACAACAACATATGGTATCACATTATCATTGTTAAAAGCAAACTTACCTTTGTGCCTTCACACTAAAGCTGCTTTTCCAGGAATATGCAAACACTGTAATTAATAAAGATAATTATGATTGTGAAACTACAGTGTTAACATCCTACAAGAGTCTCGTTTGTAAACAATGTATCGCTACAAACACCTATTGTGTCACCATGTCAAAAAGTTAAATGATAGAAAAGTATGCAGAGAAACAGTGTTCAAAGAGATTTAGGTTAGCAAAAAGGTGAGAGGAGAGGTAAAAGGGGCTTCAAAGAATAAAATGGGAAAGAATATAAAAAGAGACATGTGAAGATGAGATAAGGTTGAAGTTGAGGGTGAGATGTCATTCAAAGGCCCTCGGGATGCTTAATATTTCACTGTAGGGTCCCTGCATTATAGATTTGATCTGATTGCCCTCTCAAGACCTCTGTTATACATTTACATGCTCATCACAGTAAAGTGCTCATGACATAACCTTTTTTAACTGAAAGACATTCTCACCTTCCAACAAACCAATAAAATGACTTACATTTCACAGCACACATACTTATACACATACAAACCCACGCTAATGTGAAGTTATAATATCTATCGTATGCCCTAAAAGGCTAGAACATTTACACTGAATACAGTATGTGATATTTCCATAGAAAGGCATTGAGATTGACATTTGTACTCCCAGTTGCTTTACTATGAAGCTTTGTTGCTGCATTTTTACCCTCAGGCTTGTGTGATAAGCATTTGTTTGTGTGGTGCTCTTATGCTTTATGTGAGTATGCAGACGACTGTGTGTGTGTGTTCCTCAGGTGTGGTTGTTTGTTCATGTGAGTGCATGCACCCCATGGCAGTGCGTGATCCTCAGAGTAACCTCCATCTCTGATCTCTGACCGCTGGAGGCCTCTGCTTCTTCTCACATTTTCAGCATTTCTCCTTGCTGGCCCAAGGTCTGGGGCCTGTTTATGTCTTCTCTTCTCTCTGAGTGCACTGGTTCACCTGCAGAGTCACGGGATATCTTTGCCCTCGCCTCCTGAGGTTGGGGCTGAGCCTTGACCATCTACATGCATCGCAAAGTTAACACAACTCAGCTACTTATTGGTAACCTGTTGTCAACCTCAGGCCTCTCATAAAAATAAATAATAAATATATATATATATATATATAAATAATATGTTGTCAGGAGCCAAGCTTAGGTGAATGTAATGTTCATTTCGGAAATCTTTCCTCTCTGAAGCATCCATAACACCACGGGAGTTTGAGCCTTAATTGATGCACTCCCCAGCATCAGAATATAGCTGTGAAACAAAAAAAAAGCTCTTCAGACGATTGGCAATGAATAATTGATTGATTTTGTAAGATATCTCTCTCTAATTGTTTGGTTTGTAAATATTTCATGGGTGTCGTTAAATCAGCCTGATGACAGATACAAAGGGCATCCTTCGCTGAAGATCACTCAAGTTTAGCTCTCCCGTTTTCCGCCCCAAGGATTTTACTCAGTCCAATTTTCGCACAGAGGTGCTGACTCATCTACAACCCTTTTGTGAATTAATTGCACATTTGTGATTTCTTTCTGGCATGAGAGTTCACAGATCTCACACAGGTTGCACAATATCTTTGCTATGCATGCTCCTGCTAAATATTTAAATCACTTCCTGTTTTATCTGCTCTGTCTGCCCATGCAGTCAGGATGTAGGAGCATTTGTTATATGTCCCTTGTCAAATTAGAATTCACAAGGTCTACATTAGTGAGTTGTTATAGAGGGGCCTGCACAGACACACGGATACCAGCATTTAAACAGACACACACACAAAAGTGAGGCCTGGTTGTAGACTCACACTTTTGCAATCTGTGTTCTGTGCCACCTAGTGGTTGCTTTATATGTTACTTCCTCTTGTTATACATTTAATGTCTACACCTGTAGTAATTCCAGTAAAATAGAATGTTTTGTGCCTGGCCTTATTTATCATTTAAAACTCACAAGGAAATTATAAATCAATTAACACTGACCAACATGGAGTATGTCTAGAAAACGGTTACATTTTTCCTCCTTGTTTTTGTCTTTATAGTCATGTTCATGTGATCACAAGTTATTTTGAAAACCAAGGATGATTAGGATGCCTTTACTATTCAACGTTGTATCACTGTCTCCACTCATCAGTATAGTGGAAACTTTTTCCTTCTTGCATGCAACTTCCAGCTTTTTTGTAATTAAACTTGATCTCAACTCACTAATAGCTAATTTTGTGGTCATGTGTCATCTTTTACTGTAAAATTAAGGCAGTAGAGCAGCAGTAGAGTTGGAAGTTCTGTCTTCTTTTTGTATATAATGTTCAGTACATTTTCAGTACAATCATACTGTTAAATGTTTGGTTGGGCTGACTTTCAAGAAACTGGTCTGTTAATTATATGAAACTTGAACTTTCATCCAGAAATCCATGTTTGACTTGCGCTCACTGCAACATTTATATTATATTCAATAGTCTTACATGCCGTGGGGTTAAAGTTTAGAAACTTTATTTTCTTAAGACCATGGTTCTCAAACAGTGGTACATGTGCCACCAGAGGTACATGAGCTTCCTCTGGTGGTACTTGGAGGGAAAATCAGAACGAGGGTATGTGATCAGAGTGAAGCTGAGGAATTTTGACCAGAGTGTGCAGAAAATGAAACAAATAACAACAATTGTGTATAAATTAAATAAGAGTAATTAAGAGTCACTTAATGTCTTGCTCAATCTCAATCTAATGTCACTATACCATTGTCTGAAGTATATGTGAGGACTAGGAGGATGATGAGAGAGCAAATAATCTTAGTTGGGAATAAATCTGCCTCCCATGAAAAGTCTGTAGCTGACTTTGCTCAGCCTATTTATACCACTGTATTTTAACTTTATGGTTAATGGTGTTACTTAGAGAGCTCAATATTTTCTCAGGTGCCACCTGCTATAACACATTTAAAACCCACTGCCTTATGGTATTTGAAACATTTTCACAATGTACAAATAACACACATTAATGACATTAGATGTAATTTGGCCCTGCCTTTGCACTCATCATGCATAAATGGCCTTCCTGCCAACCATATGGCCTTCTGCCATACTGATTTGACTTCACGTAAGAAAAGAAAATATTTTTTGACAAGGTGGTAATTGTATTAAATTGTTCCAATAACTAACCATAAATTAAATATTCAGAATTGCTCAACTGAAATTTATATGGTGGCAGACATGCTTAACATTTCATTCTTAAAAACACAATGCCATTTTGCACTTTTTCTGTCTCTTACCCACCCGTCTGTCTTTCTTGTCTTATTGCCTGTGACTTTGGCTGTCTTATTTATCTGTCCTCCAGCCCCATTTTGTACTTCACTGTCTTTGTCCTGTCTTTCTGTCCATCAGAACTGTTATTTGTCGGTGTGCAAACATGTCTGTCTGTCTATCTTCCAGCCTGTCTCTTGTTTATTTATTGTCCCATCTGTCTCTCCGGTATTTAGTGTTGGTTGCAGGCCCAGCTGCCGAGCTTCACTGTAAAGTGTTTGGCTGATAAGAAGGGACATTTTTCCAATGGTGCCGCGCTGCCTCTAATATTTTGTTTGTCGTTGGGTGTGTGGCTGATTTATCACGCCCTCTCTCCTGCTGACATTCAGATTCACTTTGATTGGCGGCTGGATGTAATGACCCCCAACACTACCAACACTGTTAATATCAGTGCAGCTCTGGCACACGTGCACTCACTGACTCAGGCTCGAATGTGATGCTCTGCATATTCACAGTCCAGTGTACAGTGGATATGAATATACCTACGCCAACACAAGCCCACTTATGAGTGGATTGAGTGAAAAACTGTTGTATCTCAGAAGCTGGTTTGTAAGTGTTGAGTTTATTGAACAGCATGCGCTGACTGACTTTTCTCTGTTCTTCTCTCACCTTATGAACTGCTAAACATGATAGCCTTTTTCACTTCTAATACTCACTTTACTTGGCCTGAGGCCAAAGCTACTACACCCTTATGTTGAATAACATCTCTCTTCTTCTTTTTTCCCACCTCCTGTCCCTCTCTTCTCCCCCATCCCAATCACTCCTTAATAACTCCATAACTCACCTCAGCCTTAGATTTAATTGCTTATCTGTGTGTAAACGTATTAACCCTCTGCCGTATCTGTTTTGCTGCCATCCCGGGGGCCCAACAAGCTTCTGTGACTGCCGTGCCTTACATCCAATGAATAGTCCTTCTCTGAGCGGTAATAGGGAATCAGCATTGTAGCAGCAAGCATTGGCGGCGTGTAAGAGATAAATCAGATTGGGGGTCTTGCTTTGCCAGTTTATTGAATCTAAATTGCGTGCGCGCATGGCCCCCGCCGGCCCTACATGGCCCATCCATCTCCAGGCTGATAATGGAGCGGGCCCGATTCCACCTGGTAGGAGCATTATTACATTTCCCCTCTAACGAGACCCAGCTAATCCTGCCAAGGGAGGAGGACAGGAGAGATGAGAGGAGGACAGAAAGAGTAGCAGAGGAGAGTGAGGGAGGCTGTGCAGTGGTAGAGGAGTAGAAAAGGAGAAAAGAGAGGAAAAAAGAAATAGAGGAGGAGATTGTATAAAGTTAAAAAAAAAAAAAAAAAGCAAATATCCTGGCAGCCTGCCTTTTCCTCCCACTCTCTCACTTTTTCTCTTTCACACTCTTCCTCTGTTGTTGTGCATAAAACATTCTTTAGCGCCATCACAGCTACATGGCCCCGGGCCCCCGAGCTACAATTATATACACATAATCACAATGTGATTTCACTGACATTCTCCGCCCCTTCTCGCTGCCATCCCTCCACGTCTGCAGCCAAGACTGGACGAAGTCTAAATGAAGTGAAAGGACTCTCCTCTCTCCATCACCCAGACATTTATTTATGCACTGTAATAAAAGTCCATCCCAAAATTATCCAAAGAACGAACTGTAGCAACTAATTTGCCAAGAGAAGTACCTCCAATATGCAGCATCTGTATTTCTAGTCTGTCACAACTAATTCTTTATTTTAATGTTAACATGCTTTTCAAAGTAATACAGCAGCCATGTGTGTCTTTTTGTGTATTTCATCTTTTTTTTTTAAAGTATAACTCCTTATTGATGTAATTAAATTGTATCCTTGGCTCAGCACACAGGCCTACTTTCATTGTTTTGAGGGGGCAGGAGCCCCGTGAGGCAGTACACTGATGAGAGATGGATAAACAGTTTGATTTGCTGCTATTGCCCCCAGGCACAGTGTACTGGAGAGATGAGCAAGAGAAGGAAGAGAAAGCATAAAAACGGGGTGGGATGGAAGAGGGCAAAGCAGAAGGAGAGAAGAGAGAGAGAGAGGATAAGCAAACCTGTTGGGGGTGGGATGAAGGGATAGAGGTGGAGGATAAACATGCAAACAAAAAGAAGCGACAAATCATTACTGTTGTTTGTGTTCACATGTTTGCGTGTACACAAAGGCAAAGCTTTTTTCTCTTATTTCTGCATTGTCTGTTTTCCTCACTGTCAGTTCCTCTTTTTTCCTACATGGCCCCCGATCTCTCTGTTTATCTCCCCTTCACCACTAACTCCCTCCCACTGGATCACACCACCACTACCACTCTGTCTCCTACCTGCCTCCCAGTAGCCTCAAGCAAAGAGCAAACTGTAGAACACAGAGAAGAGTGCACACACAAGCACAGAGACAAAAATGTGCATACAAACAAAACTCCAGTGTAGTTGCATAGAGAGTAAAGTAGATGATGGAGCCAATGGTTTGGCTTTAAGCACATTCGTATACACAAACATACAAAATAATGACTGTTTCAGCAAAGACGAATGTTGTAGATGTTGTAGGTTTGGTTCAGGCACACACTCCCACACACATCAGCACATGCACACACACACAAACACACCCAAGCTGAGGGAGGTAGAGGAGGGTTCAGTCATCCATGTAAAGTCATTGTTGGTAAAGATGCGGAACCTCTAGACTTAACCAGCCGTAACAGCAGTGTGACGGGTTCTTTGTCTATGCCAATTACTGAACAAAAACAGCAGCGCAGTCACAGAGAGACTCACACAACCCATGGCCTTCTACATCCACACACACTCGCGTGTTTGTGCACACACACACATTATATGCATGTATTTTTATGGAACATGCTTGCAGTGCAAGTGTAATCAGACACAAAATCCCAAGTACACACAAAACACTCAAGCATCTCAGGTTGTGCAATAAACCACATTTGGACACCCACAGCTGTGCCCTAAAACAAACGTTCTGTAAGTGCTCACAAACACTTACACCCACTCTCATATTGTATTAACTTCCCCAAAACAGTGCCGAGCTCTCACCCCCCCACCCGTCTTTCTCTCCTCTCCACTCGCTCTCCTCTTCTGTTTCTCTCCCTTACTTTTTTCCTCTTCAAAGTTTAAACTCATTAAGTGTAATGATATTGGAGACTCAATTTTACATAGCTCACTCATCAACCAAGTGAGATAGCAATAAAGGCGAATGGCTCCACTGAGGCCCTAACACTGCAAAATAAATGATGTGCCGCAACGGAAATGTAATTAATTTAGAGGCAATATTGATAGTCCTGCCATACACAGCATTATATTTTTTAATGTGGCTTAACATCTTGATTATTCAGGGAGAAAAGTAGAGGAATAGGGAGTTCAGACAACACTGCTGATGGTGAAAGATGCTTAAAATGTCCCGCCGAGTGTTTACTCCTGCTGCTACCTCACTTTCTCTTAAGCTTTTCATTACGGTGAAATAATATATACACCTTTTAGGAAAACGCGTTGACTTTTTCAAGAGCGTTAAGGAAAATCAGAGCATGGCTCTGCTTGGCGGGGAACAGAAGACATTAAATTATATTTTTATTGATCTTTACACGAAGTGTTCATCTGGTAAAGTGTCCTCTGGTAATTTCCTGCATTCTCTGTGATGACTATCAATTTGTTTCAAATGTCTTATAGTACAGAAATAACTCAAATAGATTGTTCTTAAAATGCTAATAATAAAGTTGCTTTAAAAAAGGTGAATACATAGATTTGTTATATTATTTCCAATACATTACAATCATATATCATTAGTCATGATTTAAAAATTATTTGATTATGAATACCTCAATTTATATGCAACTGTCCATTATACAAAAACATCATGAGTGGTTCTGCTTCACTCCTGACTCTGTTGTCTTTCTTTTTTTCTTCTCAGCTAAGACAGATGAGGTGCTGAGGGCCAAAGTAGCTAAGAGAGAGGAGGAGGCCCAAAAGAAATTACAAGAAGGTGAGTTATAAGTGTGTGTGTGTGTGTGTGTCTGTCGGTCATAGATCCATGAGTTGTTGGCAAGTTAGCAGTTGAAATAATGCAGGCTAGCTTTGTTTTTAATTTTACACTCCATTACATAGCCTTTGATGTTGTGATTGAGTGGAAGGAACACTGAATAACGCTGAAGACTGACATGCTTTAGGTCATACATAATTTTATTTTTTTTACTTTCCATCTAAAGCTCAAGAGAACATAATACTGTATATGCATTAGATTAAGAACACCAGTGCTCCACTGTCTTTATTGCTGCACATATGTTCATACAGACAATTTGACTATTGCTGTGTCTTGTAAATGGCAATTCAAGATTCACAGTTGAGGTTCACTTTGCAAAAAAACATGAACTCAAAGATGCTGATACACTTTTTTTTATTTAGACAGCTGCAGTTTACATAAAGATGCATAGTAGATGTGTAAGGCAGAAATGTGCTTAGCATTGCAGGTAGTAAATTTTTCCCACTCCACAACCACTAACATGTGACATGCAGATATACACATACACTGTACACACAAAGATGATCTGCTGCACATTCAAATAAAGTCAAGAGTGATTTACAGTAGATCTGCTGGAAGTAATAAAAGTCCTTAAATGGATTAATGATGCTGGTCCCTACTCTGACCAGAGCCTGATATAAATGAGAAAACTTAATGTATTGTTATAAGTGTAGACATTTAATAGTGTAATTTGGTCTAGTGTGTAATTTTTTTTAAATTTGTTTTACTCTCTCTCTGTCCTCCTTTTGTTTGTAATTTTTTTGTGTTTATATCGAGCTGGCATGTCAGCGTGACCTTTAACGTTAGTTGACCTTTTAGCAGAATGAAAGTCCAGCCATCAGAATCTAATTAGCCCTGAACTTTTGCTTTGGTCCTCTAGTTCTACATTTTTCCCCTCCTTTTGTTCTCTTTTTTTTTTTTTACCCTGTTTTGTTTTTGTTATATATTTTTTGTTGTTGTTTTTTGCCCTCTCTGCTGTTCTCATATTAATGTTACTAATTTTTCTTGGTTTTAGTGCCTTCTCCCTTTTCCTTTCTGATTTCTCCTCCTACTCTCTGTCTTACATGCTCTCTTTCCTCCCACCTCCATTTGTCCTCATCAACCATTTCCACCTCTCTCCTAACCTCTTCTCTGTGTGGAAGCATTGCCAAAGTGGTGACTAAGTGCATTGCTCTGGGCAGCGGAGCAAAGCTCCCAGTCAAACAGCTTTTTTAAACAAAGTTCACACTCAGGGATCAGTTGACTCGTTCTCCTCTTTGCTCAGAGCCTCACTCCAGCTGTTCCTTCTGTGTGTAATAAGGTGTTGTGCTTAATTGTGTGGTGGAGTGGCAGAGCACGGCATGCTGTGCAAGCATCGACTTTAAGGGCAATCATTTTATCCCTCACCCTACACTGAGATACATGGAGTCAGATCAGAGAGGCTCGGCTAAGTGGCCCTGATGACTTTCCCTTGCCTTGGTAGTGTAAAAAGCCAGTGGCACATTGTCGCAAATACATACAGATGCACACAAGCAGAGTCAGCCAGCTTCAGTCTCTGGCCATCCTCCCAGTGCAACCAAAATGGAGGAGGTGGGCCTTCTTATTCCCTACAGGGCTGCTGAGAGGTCAACACAAGTAGAAAGTTTACACTCAAACCCGTAGGTCAAATGAAATGAGAAAACCTTTTAGGAAAATAGAGGGGAAGAGTGAAGAACACTACCACCTACACTCTCTGTTCATAAATAGATTCACATCCTAGACTGGCAATGTGTTTGAGTTAGTTCAGCCCTAATCGAAACTACTGAGATCTGATTCATGTGGATGCTCTGATATGCAAGATATTATTGTAGCGAACTGTGGCTGCACACTGCAGAGCCCTGCAAGAAGAGAGGGGTTTTTATCAGCAGGGTTTACTGAGCTAGAGAAAGGAGAGGATCAATAACTGGCCCTGTGGTCATCAGTTAACAAAGTAGTCTCCACATAAAAGGAGCATTTGGCTCTTTGGTTAAGGGCAGCCAGATGATGCTAGCGGTTGAAAAAAGGAAATGTGATATGAAAGGGTGTGAGAGTGAGAGGAGAGCATGATTCTTTTGTCAGTTGCATGCCTTGTTTAGGCTATTAAAGTGGAGAGATATTGTTTGTGTGCCCAGGAGGCTTTTACTGAACATAGTATGTCCTGCTATAATAAGAAGAAGTGACTGTCAGTGTAACAGTCTGTTTGTTTGCACCATAGTGCCAGCTGCTACTTTACTGAAGGCCACATACTAGGGTACAGTGTGGGTGAGTAATGTATTCTGGACAGTTAAACAAATATCATATTAATAAAAGTATAATTCTCTTACTGACCTAAAACTTTACACATCCAAAATAATTTACAGGCTCTCATGACAATAGGTATCAAAGCCCCAAATTGGGTTTTAGAAGAGATTTTGATTCATTTTCATTTCATCTCATTTGATCCACTAACTGATTTACCCTTTTTGGAAAAAATATATACAGTATATGGTTGTCATTATTAAATTAGACCAGATCATGTCAAGTATTTTGTTTCATATTATTTTATTTTGTTTTAGGAGACACATCAGTTCTGAGAATATCACATCTGAAAACCCAAAGCAGTAAAACAGAAACTGTGCATGTGAAAGTACATATGACAAAGTTTAATGACAAGAAATTAAAAATGACACCCTATATTGACAAAAAAAAATGTCACTCATCACTATTTTGTTTTAAGACTGGTGTCAAGTGCTTTATATCCCCATTTTATTTTTACTCACTCACGTGCTGCTCCCCGTAACGTTCAAATGTTCTGTTTTAGCAATATTTTGGGTCCCGTGTGTTGTTTATGAGACACAAGAGACATTTTTTTTGCAGGCAGTGCTCTCTTGCATGCAGTTATGTAGTTATGGATTTGACACTTGTCTATTGCTGCAGATGGTATTTTATACTCTGTGCTGCTCTTTCCTCATTACCTCAAACCACCACCAGATTGCGAGATCATATATTTTAATGAGACGTATAATAGCTCTTTAACCCATATCATTAGGGGAATATATACCTAGCGTTTGCTCTTTTGGCAGTTAAACGAAAGGACTGTTTCCCTAATTACGCAGTGTGTAGGACAGGTCAGGGGTTGGGTGTGTACCTGTCTGTGTGTGTGTCTGTGTTCAGGAATTATATGGCCATTAAATATTCAGCCAGATGCCCCCTCCATCTCCAGCCCCCTTTTACTTCCTGGACCTATCATCCATTAACGTCTCATCACCGTTTAACTAGCCCTGTTGTCAATCATCACCGGGTTCTTGGCTGAAACAAAATGTCTGGATTTGGTTTCTTGCGGAACTTGTTCAACATAGGGAAAAGACAGAGTGAAAACACAAATCCCTACAAGCTGTAGTCAAGGACAATCAGTTATCATTAATGGTGGATGTGCCCGCTCATCATTTGTGTAAAATTATATTTCTCTTGATAGGTGTGATTACATGCTCTGCTAAACAATTTGTCAGTCAGTTAAAATTTCCGTTTTGCACGCGAGCGTCCATGTGCAATACCTCTGTGGGTGTGTGGATCTGTAATAAATGATGTGATGCCTTTTCTAATTGAAAATGATAACTTATCCATGGATAACAAGCGCTTGTATAACTCAAAGCCATATACCTTCAGTTGTGGCCTATCTTGGTTGTAATAAAAGACAGGAAATGAGAGGCAAGTGAGAGTGGTGGCTTGGACATTGATGCTTAATGTAATCTGCCTTGAAATCAAATTATTTGACCTGGAAAGCCTAACAATACAAAACTCCTGCCGGGCTGCTGTTAAATATTTAGCACGTGCCTGTCATGAATACAAATGGTGCGCAAATTAGAATCTACAGGCGCGTGACCCTCATATCACACCCTGGGAGCACAGAGGGGCTGGCTTTGCTTTAAATGTTTTAATTACTGAGGCCATGGTGTGGTGTGCCACACTACCTCGCTGAGTACCATCAGAACCGCTCATGCTGCCACTTGAAGGACAAGCGGTGAAATTCATCAGCTGGTAAACACAAATGATCTGGTGTCATTGATCTCATCGCATTAACTAAAACAAGAAGATTCAATAAGGAGAGTGTCAGAATTATACTAAGCTATAATTATAGTTCCCAGCATTGTTACTCAGTGTAGACCATAACACTGTTTTATAAAACTGTGTACTTTCCACTGGCTATATGATCTACCCTAGAACTCAAGGGAGACGCTGTATTGCTCTTGTGCACTCTGCACTGAAGGAAGATCTGTCTCAGTGATTTTGATGTAAGAAAATCTGGTTTGTATTGATTCGGTATTGATTAGTGGAGTTAGCCCCAGCTCCTGTCGTTACTTCAGATAAATGGCCTTATTTGTTGTGTTATTATGTTCAACACAATCATGCCAGGAACAGTCAAAGGAATATTGAACCGACACTTCATTGGCTTCATGGGTTCTATTTGTTCCAGGAATTAAAGGATGTTTTCTGCCTGCATTGCACTACAGTGGATGTTTAAAGGAGAGCACAGTGATGGTCAATTACATCTTCATTTTTAAAATCTGTTTCAAACAAAATCTTACAGAAGAACACTACAGCCTTATTTCTTATTGTTGTCCTGCCAAAATAATTGATTTAGATATGAATAGTGCCACAGATTTAGTCTCACCATCTCTTTTTATTTTACCCTCTCTCCTCCCTATTCATTCAGGTTTGTGGTTCTCCCACGTTGAAATGATTAGTTATGCAAGGCTTGTAAGCACTAAATCACAGTTATGGTCCCCGGGGAAATAAATTTGGCAGAAAATCAGTGTGAGAAGATTTAATTATCACGAGGAGACCTTTTTTCCTTGCCTTGGCCCACTGAAGCCCAAACTCCTCTCCTCTCTTTCTCCTGTGCTTTGCTCAGCTTCACATGCTGCAGCCAAAAAAAAACCTTGTGTGCAACATGGACGCCAGCCCCTCTCCCTTGCCGCCCTTCTCTTCCCAATTTGTTTCATTGCAGGAGGATAAGCCAAGCAATTACTGTTTTATTGATTTTTCATCATTGCAAATTTAAAGTTGATTTTTTTTTTCTCCCCATCCCTGCCTCTTGATTCACTTTCTCCCTCGGAAACGTCTCAGCGAGGTGATTAGGTGACCCCCCTGTCCTAGTAGGAGCTGCTCATGCCCTGAACAAATGCTGAATTCTGCTAACCCTGTGTGACCCTCTGTTGTGCTGGGGTAATGGGATGCTGATGCTGCATGGTGTGGCTGTCACTTCTGCAGCTATGGAGCCTATAGCTTAATAATTTCTATAAGGACATCTGTCGAATGACACATTAGACTGAATAGCAGCTAAGCTATCCCTGCCATAGGCCAGATTACACAAAAAATCGACCATGCAGTTTCAACCTGTGTTCTTTCAGGTCAAGTGGACAGATGATTGACAGTACCCTTTTACCCTCTGCGATTGGTAATCGTTTCTCGGGTTCGCCTTATCAATTAACCTACTGCCTTTAGACCAATGTACAATTCAGCAATTGTGTGTTGAGTCACCAGACTGATATATTTTCCTCTCTATTCTGTTTAGGTTAAGAACAGAATTAGGCTGATTTGTTGAACATTATATTTTAAAGTAATCAAAATATTCTTTCTTAATCAAATAAATGTTTGTAAGATTCGAAATAAAAATTTTGGTTTATATTTTGTTTAAAAACTTAACTATATAATAAAAGGAATTAGCCTCTCTAGGAATTAGAGTTTAATTGTAAAATTGTTTGTCACTAAAAACATTCTTCATACATGAAACTAAATGTCTTCTGCATGTAAACGCACACACATACATACAGTCCTTTTCAGACTAATGGACCCCACTGTATGTCTGGATATGATCAGATACAGCAGCATTGTGTTTATTGTTGTCTGGCAGGGAGATCAGACTGCACTGATGAGACTCACTGGCTGTTGCAGGTCTAAGTGCACGTATCCTGGGTGGCTTTGGGAATGTGGTAGCCCCTTCAAGGTTTTTCACTGGACATTTGTATGTTGTTTTGATACGGTTGTGTGGGTTAGGGCAGATTAGTTGCACCATTGTGCAAAAACATGAAAAGAAAACAATGAATTTATGATAATGATGTTAATAAAAAAAAAAAAACAATGAAACTCACAATCTACAAAAACAATTAGTCACAATTTGTGACCTAGGCATATAACATTGTTTTTTTAATTTTAGAGATAGCACACATGCATTTTACAAAAACATGCATTCATGTTTTGCACATACGAGCACACACGCGCACATACTAATACACCACTACAGTTAAAAGCATTTAAACTTGACGGGGGTGACTGGTCAACTATTCATTTCCTTTGTGCAATTTAGGCCATTAGGGAAAATAATTTACTGCATAGAATTTTGGATTTACAAGTAAATGATAATATACGGTTTTGTTCTTTTCACCTCATTTCCTCCAATAGGGCAGAATGCAGGAGAGAAAAATGAGAATAATACATTACACAGTTCCATGCTTATTAGTCTACAACTGAGGTTAGAAAGGAGGGTTTGGGGGATATTTGACTTATTAATTACTACTCAAACATACACATACACATACACACACTCAAACGGCCATGACCTTTACTAATATAGTTTGTCGCAGACCACCTCTCTCTCTTACCCCTGTCCTTCATCACACACACAGAAACTTGTTTTCATATCTAAGTGAAGACACATAATAGACATAATGCATTCCCTAGCCCCTTCACCTTAAGTTAACCATCACAACTAACCATAACCCTTACCATAACCCAAACCCAATTCCAACCATAAAACCAGGTCTTAACCCTGAAAAAATAATTTAAAGGTGTGGGGCCCAGACAAAATATCCCACAAAAGATATTTGTACTTTTTCTAGACCTCACAAAGCTGTAAATACAAAGCACACACACACAGTTTTGCATAGCTATTCTTCTTGGGACAATGAATTGACTTCAGTTAGTTTTGACAGCCTAAAGACTTATCCCTAACCTTAACCATAACCAGTTAATGTGTAATCCTTACCTTAACCTAACCACAATTCAAATCATAGTTCTTTGGAAATTAGGTTCTTCCTCATTAGGACAGGGTTTTGATCCCCATTAGGACCACGGGTCACTGTTTGTGCAAGATAATTTCCTAAAGATGCAACAAAAACAACTATAGAAACACACACAGTTATGCACCCACACACGCACACTCACGCCCGCATGCACACACATGCACGTACACACTGTCAGGAGAGGAGAAGACATAATCAATTACAAACCAACTAAAGGGAGAGAGTTGGTTTCTTGATGGTTGCTTGTCAAGACGACTGTAGGTCATGAGGTGCGTGTGTGCCTGTTTATTTGTGTGTTTGTGAAAATCAAGCACCCATTTCCTGGATTCAGATTACATCATTTTCAATTTAAAGACCTTGCTCCAATTAAGTAATTAGTTGCTTGGTGTTTTTCTAATTATGGAGTTGTTCATAAAAGAGCTGCTGACCAGCCTGGGATCAAAAAATGGAGACCACTGCACTTTTTCCTGTGTACACACTCAAATGCACCCACACGCACACAGCTTAGTTCAATTTCAAGTTAATTCTGTCAAATGCTTGTTATTTCTGGTAAAGGGCAGGGCAGGACTCTGTATTCTAATCACACTAAAACAGCACTGTGCTTAATAAAGAGCTCCTTGACTCTCAGAGACAGCCATGCTATTATCATACTGAGCACTTACAGTTTAATATATGGGAAATTAGTTCAAGATATATGGTCCTTTATCCTTTATGTTTTTTCACACTTAACCATTATCTTATTATTATTATTATAACTAAAAGTTGTACTTAAATGCTATATGTAGAATTAGAAAAAGAGAGCGCTCAGGTGCAAAACTCCACCAATCTTCCCAGTGTCAGTACAATTCCATATCTCACAAGGTTAACAACTATTAGAATCCTGAATTTGTATTGATTATTGTATCACCAAAGTCTGATAATTTCTTCCTCATCTCCAGAAAATGTAATTAAAATCCCTCCTTTTCTTTTTTAGTTATCCTGCTCACAGACAGTTAAATGTGATCAAAAACACAACCTCCTTGATGGAGGTAATAATGAGCCCTTACCAAAGTATCCACATAAAAATTTTAAAATGTCAAAATTTATCCTCTGGCATTTAACTGATTTATTGTTCTTGCAACATGTTGACAATATCACGAAAGACTAACCAAAGCAGAAATTTCCTTATAAAGTATAATGAAACTAAATTCAAGACATAATTTCAGAAATGCCAAAAGTCTCCTTTCAAACTTTCAGACAGAGAAAGTGGCTGTGATCTTGAAGATCTCACCACTCAGCCTGTGAAAGCTTCACTTTTTAATGAGATTCTGTGACACTGCCCAGGCACAGGACATCAGCAAACACTCATACTGCTCTCTTGCTCTCTCTCTCTCTCTCTCTCTCTCTCTCTCTCTCTCTCTCTTTCTTTCTCTCTTTCTCTCTCTCTCTCACACCTGGTTTTAGTTTTTCCCTCTATGTCTGTAGTTAGCATGGTGCTGTCAGGTCAGCTGGAGCAGTCAAATCTTACCTTGAATTTCAGTATAAATAGTTGATGGTATATGCTGTAAACATACAGTAGATGCTTTTAAACTATGTTTTCACTGTTTTCCTTCAAGGTAGACCTTTGTTTTAAGAAATGAATGTATTATTCATACCCACGATGGGTGCAGTGTCAACAATAAACGCTGATGAATGGTTAAATTCTCCATCCCAGCTAATTACAAGTAAGTACAGTATTTTAGCTTGTCCTTTCATAATGCAAACAGCGCATTCAAAATCAGAAATATGTCATGTTAGTTGCATCATAAGTTATGTCTGAGGTTTGCTTGACCCACGTGTCATGACATATGCTGTTTTGATGGCAGAATCAAACAATTGCACTGTGCAGAACAACAGACTGGGGCCTTTCGGTTGTTCCTCCCCATGATGATGGCAGACATGGAAAGAGGCTAAACACATGCATTTGATCGCAGTAGCAGAAGGTATATGAATCTACTGTGGTGCAATTGAACCAGGGTCAGTCCAGGAAAGGAAGTTAGGAAGAGGGATGAGCAAAACCGGTTTGAATGACGGGAGAGAGTGAGGTGATGAGTCGTCATAGGGAACAAGAGGAGATGTGGAAGGAGATAGCCAAGCCTGCTGCGTGGCTGCCATGTCATCCTGCCATTAGCAAGTTGTTTGGGTCTTTAATTTATCATTCAGGCCTTTATTGACTGGAGAGTAAGAGATCACTATCACCAGGAGACACTGGCAGAGCGTGTGTGTGTGCATGTGACACTCAGGCACCAGCTGCTCTTCATTTCCTGATGCCAAATAGATATCACATAAGATATTGCATAAACATATCACGGGCCATATCTGCTCAGGTCAAATGATAGTAAAGGCTACATTGCTCATTGCCCCAAAGAATGTGATTGTATATGGTTTTTCTCCTTAAGTTTTATTTAGAAACTACAGGCCTGATTGTTTTACGGAGACAGCTGAGCATTAGTGATGTGTGGCAGTCTGCTGATGTCACTGCATTGAGTCAACAGGATTGTAAACTCCGCAGAGAGCAGTTGACACCATGATAACAAGGTGAGCACCACAGGGGATCAGTTGGCCTGTGTGTACCTGTGTGTGTGTGTGTGTGTGTGTGTGTGTGCGCGCGCCTGGGTGTGTGTGTGTACATGTGAGTAAGGTGCATCGTTGGAAGACACCGGTTTAAGAGACATGTGTTTTTTTTAAGGAAGGTGGCTTTTATATATATTAATTTGGGCGAGCGGGGTCTTGAGGGAATGCACATTAGACCAGTTTAGCCACCTGCTTTGTCACTAGACATCACCCTGCTCACACATGCACTGACAAACACTCACGTGCACACACACGCAGGCACACACACACACACATACACACTCCTTGGGGACACACCCAGGACATCTGGCTCAGTCTGTCAGAATTTCCCCTCATTTTATGTGACCTGTTGACCTAGGCTGCCACTGGCATCAGGCGAGCATCCGCGTCACATCTTGTCATTGTTGCAATGCTGTGATTGGTGGTTTGCATCCTTCACACATATGGGAAAGGAAACACTGTTTTGCTGTACTGGGGATTTAGTTGGCTCTGATAGTCCAGGTGTTTTCTGCTTGTTTCCATCTTTCAGGGTTCCTGTGCCGCTTTTTTTGCTGTCATTATGATAATCTCCCCGCTCTCTCTGTGTGTGCATTTCTTTTGCTCTGTTCTCTCACTTTCCTTTTCTTACTTAGTGCGGTCTCATTTTCCAGTGCCTAAAGCTACAGGGTATTAGTTATGCAAATATTGACATGCCGCTTTGGCCTGCTAGCTATCAATTGAAATCAGCAAATCAATGGGCCTAATAGCTGCTCATTAGCCACTTGATGCATTTCCAGGGCTGACATCAGAACCTGTCAGCAGCTGCTAATCAATACAGTCTAGAAGTATTATCTAACCAACGCCCACACCAGACATCTTTCTAAGTTACTCAAAGGTTCTGGACCTCAGCACAACAGGCGTAAACTTCTCTGTCATATCAACAAAATATTCTCTCATATTCTTAATTTCTTTGTTGCAAACTGAAATCCTCATTTGAGTCATTTGGTGCTGATAATGAAATCTCATTAGTTCAATTTAAATAAGTAACCTCTTGTCAGTTTATTTTTCTGTTGTTGTTGAGTCCAATTTCCAGGCATGCTGTTATTTGGGCCTGGAGAATTGTACAGTAAAGACTTTGATGCAGCCAGGATGCTGCTGCTGAGAACAGGGCTAGGCTGGCGCCCCTCTATCGCCCCTAGCACACAGTCCTACTAAGCTTAACTCAGCTGTTTGATGCCAAGCTCTGTGTGTGTGTATGCTTGCATGTGTGTGTTTATCCTGCTAAGGGGTTACATAAACAAGAGCAGTTTGCCTACAGGTAAGACCCACAGGAGACTGGCCAAGAGAGAGAGAATGAAATGGAGTACCAATCTCTTACCTTGGATTTTCCCAGGTGTTGTCACCATTTCTGGGGCTGGATATCCACTAATGAAGGACGAGCAGAAAAATGACCAAAGGAGATAGTAAACAAAGTTACGCATGCACACATATCGAATACACTCATGTATATGTGCTTCACTATATCAGCACACATACATGAGTGTATGTGTGCTGATATAGTTAAGTTAGTGGAGCCAAACATTCGTGCATGTGTTTGTGCGCATCCCTCATGTGTCCATGGCTACTGTAAGATGATGGGGAGAATGTGGGTGGAAGAGGGGGATTGGAGGCGGATGCTGGCACCGGGGCAGTTGGCCACTGATGGGGGGGGGGGGGGGGTGCTGTGGAGATAAATCATTAGAGAGCAGGTTATTGGAAATGCAGTGAGATAAAAGAGTGAAGAAGCCAGTAATTGCCTTAAAGATCAGACTACAAAGCATTGCTTTGGATTTTACAAGGCCAGCCAGCAACAAAAGAGCAGTAATTTATGAGCTCAGTGTAAAAGAATAGCATAATTACATTAAAAATTAATGCTAATGAGGGCTAAAATGGGGAAGGTGGTTATTATGAAAGTTTGTATTCATCTTCTCTGGGTTGAATGATGGCTAGTGGCTTGATTAATGGCTTAATTTCTATCAATTAGCAGGCAAAAAAAATCTCCACAGAGACAGGCCTAAATTGAGCATTGAATTACACATCTTTACTGCGGTGCAGGGAGAGGGGTGGTGGAGGGCAGAGGAGTGGAAGACACATTATTGAAACCTGGGATATCAAGAGATTCTTTTAGTCCATGTGAAGGCTTGACATGGGATAGAAAACTGTGAATGTTTGTGGTTTGTGTCATTTGCACAGTAAGGCTGTGCTGCAAGGGAAAAATGTGAAAATATAAAACAAATCTTTTAAGTGTAATCATTTTCTTTCAATCAAACATATTAATTGATAGCCACATTAAGATGGAGTCACCTTTATTCTGACATGAGCTATGGCAGAGATATTTCTTGCACTCGCTGTGCTAGAGTCACACTAACCGCCATTAATACAGCAGCACAGATTGCCTTTTCTTTGCCATTCATTTATTTAATACATTCATTAAATGTGTGCCATATAATTCTGTAACACCGTCAAAGATTTGCCTAAATTTGTGAGACCTCAATAAAACAAGCAGTTCATTTTTCTCTTATTTATTTTTCCCCACACAAGTGCTGCAGTAATTTAGTTGGCACGCTAGTGCACTCAATTACTGGAATTAATCAGCAGCAGCAATATATTCAGCTCGGCTGCTCTTGATTGACAAACAGTAGACCAAAGTCAAGTTTACAAAGGCAACACTGCTACAGCCTGAGGCCTGAGTGCTTGCTTGTGTTGTTGAACAGCTCCCTCTTCTGCCAGAGAAGTGTAACTCGTGAACAACACTCACCGTCAAGGCTGAAGGAGATGAGCTGAAATCTGTTTCTATTGGCTGGTTTGATTTTCTCTCTTCGTCTTCTGGTCTTAATCAATGAAGTGGACAAACAGGTATTTAGAGAGAACAATAGCCTATTGATTCTGTGGCACTCATCAGCATCGCTGTCTGTCCAACTAATTTCAGTAATGACGTGGCAAGTGACTCTCTCTCACACACACGCACACATGCAGGCGCAAACGTGCAAGGACATAAGCATTAATGTTAACATTGCTCCGTCAAGACCCATTCTTGTTGCATCTTGTTGCCAATCCCAGCTGACACAGCTTTTCTCCTTTCCGTCTTGCTCTCTTCCATTTTCTGTCTCAACTTTCACTTTATCTGCCCCTCATCACTGACAGAGAAGTGTTCCTAATGCAGTGACAATTCAGTCAACCTGTTAAATTAATTTGCCAGATAATGTGTCAATATTAAATATCAACTTTGACCTCACCATACTGCAGAGTGCACTCGCTCAGCAAGAGTATTGATTTTTGTCTGCAGCTAAGCTTGCTATGCCCACACTCAAAGTCCATTATTCTTGATTTTTTCATGAAATACATATCTTTTCCTGCTGACATCTGACAAACAGCATATGGAAGTCATTTTATCTACCAATAATGTGTTTGTCAAAAAGTCAGAGGTCTTAATGGATCCCTGCAATGCATACAGACATCCCAGCAACAGACAGGCCTGCCAAGGAGACACTAGCAGATGGGGGTGTATGTGTGTGTGGAAACATGACTGTTTATATGGTGGTCCTTTACGTAGGGTGTTCACAATAAATGTAAAGCAAGGGAGGACTCATTTTTTAAAAAAAAAAAAGTAAATTCATTGTTAGGGGTGGGGATTGATCTCTGTTCCTTCCCCCATATTAATAAAATGTTACTACCCTGATGAACAGAACCATCTAAATGTAGCACTAAAATCACTTTTTTTCTACTTGCCTGATTGTATTTATTTTTTATTAGCAGAGGCAGCTTAATGTAGCAGTTAACTTAACAAACAAAATCCTGTCCATGTTATGTCTGACTGACATGTGAGATGCATTGTTTTTTTAAAAATATGACTGGTGGGTTATTGTCTCAATAAATATTATTAAGAAAATAAATATTATTATTATTTAATTTTGGTTTAAACATTAAAAGAAAATCACAGGTATCAATACTATCAAATCAGAAAAAGTCAGAATAACAGTACAAATGGAATCTGCTCTCAGGAATCTTGATGCAATCAAATGGTGACAAAAGCATGTCATCTTCCTATCTTTATTAAATGTGTTTGCCTGAAAACTAAAAGGCTTTAGTTTTCAGACACTTGCTTTAGTTTTCAGACACTTGCAGGGTCACTGAGCAGTGCAGTGATTGCAGGTGATGGTGGTGTGAAGGACAGGCCACAGTCTTCAGGAGGATATTAGGCCAGTGTTGTTCAGACTTCATCTACCAGCACAGTGAAGATAATGCCTATTTTTGGAGCCACTCAGAAATGCGTCTCTGCTCACATCTTCACGCTTGACAAGCTGAGAGTCTGTCATAGAAAGGTTTAATTCCACATGTCGCTCAGTTGTCCATCTCTGCATTGCATTCAAATCAAAACCGCGATTGTTTTAGTGTTGTTATGAACTATAATTGTGTGTGTGCTTGCATGTGACACGCTGCTTTGAAAACCGGAACAAATATTCATTTATTCATTAAACACCAAGGCCATGAAGATCTGTTGTGACACCCTTTCTTTAGCTGTTAATGGATTGAATTAATTTCTGCTATTAGCTTCAGTTGCATGGGTGCACTTTTATGTATTATATATCTTTGTGAGGGCCAAAAGACATGTAAACCACAGCAAGTGAGAATAAGGGAAAAAGTGCTTCTGTAGTATTAAAGTTAGGGATAGATGAATACATAGATAGAGAGACATACTTACCGATACCCAAAACTGGAAATGTATTGAAAATTATTGGTAATTATTTGAGATGGATGATTTAGTTTAAGGGCGAGGAAATGCATTATTTCTATGAGTGTGTGTATGTGCGCGCGCATGTGCCATATCATATTGTTCACTACAAAGCCAGTATCATTTTATTACAAGTGGTCAGAAAATTCCATATTTTAATATAAAACATTATAGCTGTGTGATATTACTCTGTTTCCCCAACATTCAATTATATACTGTATTCCTGTTTTGTGATTTTGTGATATTTGTCAATGCATGCAGAATTTGAAGTTTTATTTTGCCTTTTTTGTTTTTCTGTATCAATTCTGCATCTTAGTAACATGTTTTCTGCTTATTGTGAATAGTATATCGTGTTTATTCTTTTATTTTGAAATTCAGTTTGAAATATCGTCATTAATAGAACTTTTAAAGTTTTTCTGGTGTATCATGATTTAATTTTTGACTTACAGTATCACCCACCCCTTGTGTGTGTTTGTGTGCACTTACGTGTGTGTGCTGATGTACACAGTACTCTTTGACTGATTTACAGTATATGTGGAATCAGTGTGAGTGGTATGTAAGTTTGCAAACACATGTGTACATGTGGGAGTACTCTCTCTCTCTCTCTCTCTCTCTCTCTCTCTCTCTCTCTCTCTCTCTCTCTCTCTCTGTGTGTGTGTGTGTGTGCATGTGTGTACTTGTTTTCATGACACAGCCTACATCAGTGGAGCAGAGAAACATGGATGTCTGCTAGATTGACAGATAGAGAGATGGGAGAGTGCAGGAGAGGATGGATGGATGGGGGAGAGAGGGATGAATATTGACTGATCAGTGGAAAGATTGACAGCCTGAGAATAATAGGAGCATTCAGACTGTCTTTTTTTTTTTCTTGTTGCTAACTTTCCTGGCACACCTATTTTTGCCCTCCTACGCTATGAAGACTGCTCTTGAATTCTTGAAATTAGTTATTATCTGATATGCAGAATTCTGATGTGTTTATATCCCAGAGTAATTTACTGGAAACCCTTTCTGTCTTTTTGTTTGAGTGCCCCAGCCAGAGCAAAATACTTTCTGATACATGAAAACTATATGAAACCTAATTACATTTAGTCTCCATAATGAAATTCCTTTGCAGTGAGTTTGCGTTCATATTCTGATTATTTTCAAATGCATTATCTGAGTGTAATTCACTGTCTGGCTATTATTCTCTTAGTATTTTTTCCATTTACCTTTTGTACTTATTCTATGCCCTTGCCTTCTCAAGAATCCTTTTTTCATGGAAGTGAAATACAAATAATATCAAATATTTTACATTTTAAGTGTCAAAGACAATTACAAAAAGAGCGAACATACAATCAACTAAGAACAGTCCAAATGAAATCTGGTGCTTTTCATAACCTGACAGGGAACGACGACCCTCTGTGTTTCTGTGTTGATGTGTGTGTACTGTGCATGCTTTTGCTCATAGCTGTGACTCTGAAACATGTGTTTCAGAGGGAACTTCTCTGGAGGAGCAAGTGCGAAGGATAAAGGACATTGAGGCCATTGAGAGTGATTCCTTTGTTCCTCAGGCTTTCAAATCATCCAGGGATGATATAAAGGTGCGTTCTGTCTCTCCGTCTCCCGCTGCCCCTCACTCTCTCAATCTTTTCACTCTGTCTCTTATTGAATTTCCCTCTCTGCAAAGCTGTGCCGTCTGTCCAGAGACAGCCCAGAACAAATCAAACATTCCCATTCAGTGCCGTTTGTTCCAACCTGAGACAGTTTCATCAGGCGCACTAGTGTTCGCCTCTTCCAAAGCGGCAGCACCCACACAAAAGCCACACCAGGCAACAGCCATCCGCTTTTTCCTCCCTCTCTTCCTCCCCCTCTTTTTTCTTTCTCTCTCTCTCTCTTTCCCCCCTCTGGTTGTGCAGATGTAGACAAAACACAGAAGTCTTTATTAAAATGTTGCTGTCTCTGAAGGAGCAGGTATTAGATTTGCCGGGCCTCATGGCTGGTTCGAAACGATAGATGACAACATGTGACAGCGAAGCTCCAGACTTGTGGGATACGCCTTGCTGAGTCTGACAAAGGTCAACACCCATGTGGCTGCAGTTTGGACTGGTCAGAGACAATCTGTCCTGGCCTGATTGCACACACAATAGATTAGGCCTTCCCTTTCTTTGAGTTTAAAGCTGCATTCTCTCATTGTTCCCTAAACTTTACTGTATAAAGTCAGGCAGCAGCTTTTACCACAGAGATTTGCTGCTATATATCTTAAAAAAAACCAAACATGTCAAGTGTGTTTAAAGTTAGATTCATGCTTTAAAATCATCCCATAGTACATAAAATATATAGAATAATGAATTTATTCTTTGCTTCATAATTTGAAGTACAAAGCAGGAGAGTTTTGCAGGGTTCTAATCAGTTGCTTCATTTTTTAATTATACACTGTTTTAACTTTAAATAGTTTTTATAGTAGCTCCTCCTGTTCTACATTACACTTCTGGGTGTCATCCTCATTGTTAGTCATGTAATGTTTAACTTATCTTGACATCTCATAGTTGCTTTGGAAGATAAGTTTTTGCTTAAACACTTGTTCTCTTTCAGCTGCTCCATCCCACAGTGGATTCTTTTTTTTCCTATCCACTTTGTAAACACATCTGTAGCCAAAATAATAATATCTACATAAAAATGTAGACACTGGTCTTAAATCTGCAACATGTATTTATGTAGTTTGAAATTTTAAACTAAATTATGCCAAAATTACAGAATACACTTCCCAATCTGAACATGTTATTGTTTAAATTTATACTGTATGTGATATTAATATAAGCGTGTTTTTAGTATTGGTAATTTAGAGTTGTGGCTGAGTAGTTTTTTAGCAATGTAATGATCAGATATGTTATCTGATTCTAATCAGCATACTTAATTAGCTGGAGTGTTTTATATCACACTCCCTTTCTGGTCCTGCAGAATGAATTTTAAGTAGATCTTTCCAAGAAAGTAAACATTTGCTCCTAGGCTGGTATTAGTAGTGTTTGGGACATGAATGGGCTTGGTATGGTATTCATTTTATTATTTTGTTCTTCATCCGGTACAATAAGGAGAACAGATCCAAATGCATCCAGATATGGGGCTTATCATAGCTTTAAGCCACACCTTTTACCACATTTATAATCCCATATTTCCCGCTATTAACTTGCTCACAGGGTAAATTCTTAGGTCTCTACTTTAAAATGTGTAGTACCTTGAGATGTATTTTGTAATTTGGCACTATACAAATAAAATTTGATTGGATTTGTTTTGGATGTTCACCACTTTGTAACATTGTTTAAAAAAGTGCCCTATTTAAAGTTCATTATTAGTATTATCATTGCTGAAAAATCCTTTAGTTGGTAGCTATAACAAAATGCTCAGGTACCAATGCTAACTTGTTCTCAAGTGTTTGAATATTGTAATATTCACATTAAGTTTTTAGCTTCACAAATCACCAGACTTAAGAAGACCTAATCTACATTAACTGATTTAAGGCCAGGCTTCCCATGCTGCACTTGCTGTTATAACCCAGGAAGACTCAAAAGAGATGCAGGAACTACAGCACGGTGGTGTCTTTGTATTGTCAGTCATTCACTGCCACCTGCTGGACAAATGTTACATTTCATTGTACAATTCTTGCCCGTGTCTCGTTGCCCCCTAAATTTATTGTAAACAAATTATTATCAATATTTAATGTACAATATGCTCATCATAACTTTTGTAGTATGCTTATGTTCATGTATTATATCAACAAACTTTAATATGTTCATCAAGCAACTTGTCTGTTTGTTTGGTGGACTTTCTGAGTCTTTTTGTATCACACTTAAGGTGCAGCAGCCTGTCATTGAACAAGCTATTCAGTTTTGAAAAGCTGCATATTTTCAATGGTGTTATTCTCCATAAAGATATTTTTAGAGCTGCTGACAATTATATATACGTTTTGCAGCCATAATGATTTCTCTCTGACATTTTGCACTGTGGAACAACCACCACACACACTCATAAAGGATAATCAAAATGTAGTTTAAATTATACAGATTTAAACATGTCTCCCTAATTTTCCAACACCGGACAGGTTACATGCTCCAAAGCAGAGCACTGCTCTGCAGTATAGAACTGAAATACATATATTTTCTTTGTCTTGACATACCAGTAATCTGATACAAACAGTAACTTAATGTTTTTATTAATACCTTTGCTTTAACGATTATAATCTTGCTTGTGTTTATGTATCAGTTTGTGTTTTGGGACTTAAAACTTATATTACATATTACTTAAATAGTACATTTCTTTAAAATGCATGTTTTAAAATGTTTTTTTATGCATCTTTTGAGTACAGACTGAAGCAGCTGTGGTGAAGCAGGAATCAGACAGTGCTTGTTCCCAGGACATCAGTCTGCCCACGTCCATAGTCTATAATGACAGTGACACACTTGCCCATCCCTGTGTAAGTACTTATACTGCAAAGCATTTCACTGTATATTTAGATTTTTCTATTTGTTCAGTATCGCACCAAATCATCCTGAAATTCTGTTAACGCAGACTTTTACAGCCCACTGATCCACCGTGGAATCTCTATAGTTGATTTTCTTGCCATTTTATCTTTTTCTACCATCTTGTTTTATGAGTACGTACTCGTTGGTGGTTACTTGTGGAAAAACTTTTAAAAACTTAAAAAAGAAAAAAAAAAAAATCATCTTCTTCATCTTCATCTATCAAAAACACCGTCACGGTTTACAACACTCCTTCATATTCTGATAGTGTGCATCGTATCGTAAAGGACACTGCAGTTTAGCAGATTATAGCCTCCTAGCACCACCTCCTCCCGTGCTTGTAGACCAACGATGAAAAACGAGAAGGAAAGCTTTAAACTCTAATAACGCTCCCTGGGGCTTCCCAGTCATCTGTCTCCTCTGGGAAACTAAGTTATGTCCTGACGTATGCAGATAACCCCACGCACACACACCCAGCTCAAATGTACACACATGCATACACACCATCCGACAGGCTGATGTATGGCAGCAATATGCCCCAGGCAGGCCCCAGCACTGGCTCCAGCTCCAGCTCTACTTCCAATTAGAACAGATGAGTCCCATTAGCCCAGCCCAGATACTGTCATCCCACACACACACACACACACAGCCTCATTAGCACCATGACACCAGTGCACGGCCAACAGACAAAAACTCACTGGTGTTGAATCTAACACACAGATAACATGCAGTGCAGCTGTAAACAGCATAGGTTAGGAATGAAGGATCGACGTCGCCACAACTGCTCTACAATCTGCATAATAATAGACACGTATCATCACATAGATGTACTGTATATACACATAGGCGGCATGTCAACATTATCGCTCACCCTCACACAAACGCACACAGTGAATGCAGAAATAATCGCCCAATTTTCCCTCCTTTTTTCCTCTCTACCTCATAGTCATTATGTCACTTCCCAATAAACGGATGCCTTCATTCATCAGACACTTGCTGCAGCAGTTTTATAGCACTATAACAATCACTATCATTACTGCTGCTCATGTACTGCTGCTGTGTAAGTGCAGGTCACGTGTGGGGATTCTCTCTCACCAGGCAGATGCACTTCTAAGCCTGTGTATGTGTTCAAAATAAAGGGTTTTCTGTGCATTCTGAAGTGAGTGGGGAATGAGACTGAGCTGACATGTTGTAGGAAACCACAGACCAACACTGTGATTCACACTGAAGTCCTGTGGATGTCGGGGTTGTTCTGTATATACAACCATGTGCCAGGTTCATGGACGTAGGAGGAAGCATGGCTCATTCAGTTCACTTACATGTCACATAATGCTGATTGAGCCTGTCAACTTCACATGACTCTCTCACTGTTTCTCAGTATGGTGGTGGTTTGATTTCTTGACAAAGAAGGATGAGTGGGGAAGTCTGATGGCACTGCCCACCTCCTTAACTGAAAACTTCATGAAACACCCATGAAAAGTTTCCTCCAAATCCTCTCGGTCCTTGTAGACAGCCTGTGTGTATGTGTCACTTACTATAGACACTCGGTTCATGTCTGTTTTTACTTCTGTAAACACTGAGAAACTATAGTAAAAATACTTTTAAGTGTCTGTTTTGTGCTTCTTGTTTTGGTTTCAGCTTGCCAAATGTGTGAATTTTGCTGCTTTTGGACTAATACTTGAGGCATTTGCTCGTTAAATTGTCCTTGACTCTTGTTGCTGGACCATCTCCTGCTTGTTCTCAAATTGTTCAAAATACAATGCTCTTTTTAAATACATTCACTTAACAAAAATACAAGTTTCCATATGACTCTTCCACTGTTTCCTGCCTTTTCCTGAAAATACTAATTATAATTACTGTGTAAACCATCAGTTACTACAGCATGTACATAGCAGGCTGAAGTTTTACTATGATAACTTGCATTGTCCCTTTCAAATAAACTAAATGGATAAAAAATGAAAATTATTAAGATAGTGTGTGATGGCCATTTTCCCTTTTTTACTAAAGGGTAGACAAAGTGCTCAAGTTGGGTAAACATTTAATGAACACTTGTTTGTCTCTGTGATCTGCAATTTGAGTCTGCACTGCTTTGAACTTTTGGGTAATTTTTGTTTGCTATGTGCACTTAACTGTCTTTATCAAGTTTCTGTAAAAAAAAAAATGTGTAAACTTACACAAATAAGTAAAAAAAAAATCAGCAGGTCTATCTCAATAATTGTATGTACTGCAGCATTATCTAAATGTTATCTTAAAATGTTGTGCTTATTAATAAATGTTTCTTTATGGTGCCATGCAGTTGTTCATGGACAAGGAGAAAGCAGAGGAGCTGTGGCTCAACAGGCTGGTCTCACTGCGACAAGAGAGGCTCATGGGAAGTCCTGTACCCTGAAACACACCAGAAACCAACAGGATCCTCCACATTTTCTGGACATTTTCAGTCCAGGTCTACACCAGACATCCTTCACTTTCAGACAGACAAGATTCTTTTCATCATGTCTCAATTTTCCATCATATTCTATTGTGTTTTAGGACATCATCACATTTCTTACTATACCTCCATTGATTCTTCTCACCTGTCATAAAAGCTTGTGATAAGTAAAAAAGTACGTGAACAGTTTTTGGTTAGTGATGTGTTTATTTTATTATTTGTTAATCTAATTGGATTAACCATGTGCTGTTCTTTATTCGGGCTTCATTTATTTTTTAGTGGCGATCCTACAGTCAGGTGAAATTAGATTTTACTATGTAGATATAGCATTTGATACATTTTTGTCTTTTGTACTAAATAAAACTAGCTGTGATTTGTTTTTGAGTGGACATTGATGTGTGGTTTTTATGGGTGCATTATAACAACATATTTGAACCTTGCTTTGTTCTCAAACAAGATATTGGCAGATGAATGATACTTTCTAAAAGTAGTCTGACTAACTCAGAGGAAAACCTTATCTCTCTGCATCAGGGTTGATGGACTGCAGTGGTCATCTTCTCACCTGCTGTGAACTTCTTTAACTTGCATCCCAATCATTGATGTACAGTTTATTTATTCAGTGTTGTGTCACAGTTGGAGCCTGAATTCAAGGCAGTGTAGTGTACACAACCTCAGACCTATTTGTGGAGCAGCCAGATGGTAAATCTATACGGCGTCTGGGACAGAGTGTCACTTCATACCCTTCAAATAGTCAGTGTTGTAATTAAATGATAAGTCAAGTAACACGTGACTTCCTAAGGCCGGTGCAGCAAGAACTTGTCTGGAGTGGGTGAAATCAGGAATTTTCCAACTTTTTTCGACCACAAAGAGTGGACAGCAGTTTAACGCAAATTTGACGTTACAGAGCTAATAAACTACTTATTTTATTTTGCTGTATATAAGCACAATAAAGCATTATTTAACCTGAATGACTGAATCACTGTACAAAACACATAAAAAAATAATACCAATAATGTGAGTCCTGATTTTGTTTTCTGGAGACATAAGTCATAAAGCAACATTATCTTTAAAGTGTGTTTTGGTCTTGTCTGCTTTTAAATTAATTTGTGTAATAAACAGTTTGATATTTCTTGGAGAAAATCAAAACAAATTGCAGATGGAGTAATGTGAAACCTGCCACATGTTTTTGAGGCCCAGTTTGTCCCAATCCTAGCGAGCTCTTTGATGTGATTTCATCTTTTTTATTGTATGTGTTCAATTTGAATTAAAAGAAGAGCCACTTGTTATCATTTATACTGTAGCTGGTATTTAAAAGTAAGGAACTTGCTACTAAAAGATGCACTTTCGGTGTAGATGTTGGAGAGCAAACAGTCCTTGCTATGTAGTTGATCAGAAAATAACATGAGGCTGACAGATTAAGTTGTAGCTCTGCAGGGTTTAACTGAACCTTGTTTTGACGAGTCTAACTCAGACTGAACTGAATTGGTGCTTAGCGCTTAGCTTTCGGTGAACTTTTCCTTTAAATCCTGTTGATATTTCTGTTGTCGTGAGCCTGGTAGTGGGTTACATCGCTCCCAGGGTGCCGTTGCCATGGCGGACAACCACAACATGCAGCGCGTGGTCAGATCCTGTTCGACGCTCCGAATAACAGCCTATCCCAGAGTCGTATTCTGGTCACGTGGTCTGTGAGCGTGGCTCTAAATGATGCTGAGTTCCTCCTCCCTCATATTAAGGTTACCGAGGCTGAGCCGGTGAGCACCTGTAGCCTTCACACACGGATTTTTATTTTCAGAAATTTCTGTCACCTTTTAAACCGCGAGGAAATGTTCAACAGTGTTTTGAGAGACTTTGACGACGACCAGTTCTTCACGTGAGTAGTTGAACTGTTGTTCTGTTCACTGTTAGCTGTTTCCGTAGTTTAACTAACCCACAATATGTCCACAAACGGTTATCAATGTTCCTAAAAATAAGTAGACATTAGACTCAGCTCCACTCTTTAATCTGCCTTTATGTGAATCCAAAAGACATCAGTGCTACATGTTAACGTTTTGGAATAGCTTTTTACAAGGACACACTGATTTAAATGTGGAATTGAAATATTCTTTATACGAAAACCAAAAGAGTATATAAGAAAACATTATTTCATGTCCATTCATGTGTTTGAGCCAAAACGTGTGATACAGGTTTGTGTCATTTTTAGAAACAGAAAAGTGCAATTTGATTAGCACCAAATCAAAACCTCCATTATCTTTAGGCACTTTACATAGTAAATGAGACCAATACTGTAGAGCAAAAATACAAACCCAACAGTTCACACAAGCAGCAAAGCACTTGTCATCAGTGAAAAGGAAAAATTCAAATTTATGAACTGTCAGAACCAGACTCAGATGTGAAGCCACCTGTCTCGTCAGGTTGTGGTGAAATGAGACAACTAGGCAGACAGGAGAGGTGAGGGCAAAAGAAGGAGAATTACATTACAACTGATCATTTCTTGTTGTTGACCTTCACTGACCCTGTGCTCCAAAGACCATGGTGAAGTTAGTTTCACGTTGGATACTCGGCAGATATTTGCTGATATTTGGATTTTTGACAGATAGGGGTTATGGGGGAAAAAAAGTGTAATTATACACAAATTTATGGATGGTCCCTAAGTGAAACCCGGGTTGAAGAGCATGGGGGTTTGCTATTTATCCATTTGTTGCCTGCCAACCCTTAGAGAAAGTGACAAACATTCAGCGAATATACTTTGAATATCCAACATGAAACAAACTTCATTGGATGCTATAAAGTCCCCCACTATAAACCATTAAAAAATATTTCTACCTACTTCCATAAAACAAAAAGACAACACTGCTTGAAGCATTGTGCAATAGTCTTATGATATTTTTACCAAATAGTCTTTGCATTATTATATATTAGGTCAATATTTGAATGAGGAAAGTAGACGACGTGCATTTTTTTTTTTAAATTGCTATGATATGTGACATCTTTTGAATTTATGTTGAATTTTACAGACACAGTATATTAAGTATATCAAATTGTATTGTATACTGGCTTTAGCAGTTAATAGTATGAGTGACCACCAACTGAGTTAGCGTGGCCACAATTGACCTGACCTATTATTTTGAGGTG
This sequence comes from Brachirus orientalis, assembly GCA_016785285.1. Lineage (NCBI taxonomy): Eukaryota > Metazoa > Chordata > Actinopteri > Pleuronectiformes > Soleidae > Brachirus > Brachirus orientalis. The sequence goes on along the minus strand of JAFBJR010000179.1, from coordinate 6,042,366 downwards.
CTTCTTATGTCAGTGTGATGTGTTTATTGAATTTATCTTTAATAAGCTCCAAGTTTGGGGTTTAAGTAGACCAGTGTAGAAAGTGAGTGTTTAGATTAAAAGCTTTACATCCCTTTTCAGTTTCCTCCCTTCTGTAACATTTGGCAGTCACCTGCTTCATGAATGTTCATAAATAATGTGGGATTATTTTTCATTTCCTCTCCCCCTCCAACAGGGAGCCAGTCCGGGCTCACAGAGAACACATGCGGCAGATGATGCGGAGCTTCTCCGAGCCGTTTGGTGGCTCCTCACTGCCCAGTATAATGGATGGGAGAGGCCATGGTCATGACATGGCAGAGCATCCGAGCTCTTCGCTGGCGATGAGAGACGATTACAGGGTAACCTTCACCTATTTTACACTGTTACACTTATCTGTCAATGTGTGGAATCAAGTCATAGACAAATAAAGCTGTAGAGTGTGTTTCCATCAACCGTATGTGTATATACATGACTAACAAACCTACATGTTCCACTTTTGACCTTCTTTGTCCATTCCCCATGGGCTTATAACCAAATATGATGGTTGTTTAGTGGAAGTTTACTAAGATTATAGTGAGGGCTGGCCACTGGCTGCGTAACTGGAGCACTACTCACTGAAATATGGGACCATGTGATTCTCTGGTTTAGAGGAAGGGTAACCCCCTTGGCCTCTCTTGATGGTTATATCTAGCCGTGAAGAGCCCTATTTATAGTGCATTGTTCCACTGACACACTACTTTCTTGCAAATACACACATAGACTTCTTTGATAACTCGCACCTGTAGGAGCCCAAAGAAACATGCTTTGCTCTGCCAACATGAGCTGCTGACGAAAATAACAAATAATAGATTATTTTTGATATATTTTATTATATCATCTATTATATCATTTATTATATCATTTATTATATCATATCATCATCTATTTTATTATATCTAGCTTAGTTAGTCGACACAGTTAAAATTTATAAATGGTCCCTCTGTAAGTCTTGATTTCATACATGTGTTTTACTCTACTTTAGTGTCCGTGTCATGTCTCAAGAGGGAACTTTAGCTTTTTTGTCCTTTCAGGCAGTCTGTACAGCAAGTGACACCCTCTGTCTTAGACCCTCACATCGAGTGAGGAAAAAACATCACAAAACCCTTTTGTACATGGAAAAAAAATGGGAGCAACCTCAAGAAGAGTCACAGAGGAGGGATCCCTCTCCCAGGATGGACAGACATACATGTATGACCCAAAACACAAAGAAGCGACAATGAAATGTTTTTAGAAGTGAATGCACGTTAAAAAAAAAAACAAAAAACAAAACCTGGTTTGATATGAATAAATGATTCTTGCCTCTGCTGCTACTGCCAGAGTATACGCGCAAATGCTTCCGTAGTCAGGTCTGATAGTATTGCTTGAAAGAGGCCAGGGACACAGCATACAAATAATGTTATATCCTTTCTCTTCATGAAGGCTTAACAGAGGCAGAATATTAACAATGACAAAAAAAAAAAATCACCAAAAGTTACAAAAGATTCCACGTCTGGTACTTTTCTGTGTGGAGTTTGCATGTTCTCCTTGTGTCTGTGTGGGTTTCCTCTAAACTGTCTGGTTTCCTCTTTCATCAAAACATGTATGAATGTTAGACACATTCAGATTGGTCCATTGCAGCGGTGCACTCAGTTGCAAGGGCTCAATCCTCTGACCTTGCAATTTTGGTTCTATAATGACAATAAACATCCTTTCCTTTCCTTTCCTTTCCTTTCCTTTCCTTTCCTTTCCTTTCGCTTTAGCTTTAACCGTTCATGCTTTTACTGAAAAGGTGTGTAGATTAGTTCTGTGATACTGCACTCATTAACCTTTCCCAGATCACTCCCTCCGCTGCTTATTTGTCTCCGCTAAGTCAAGCTTTGTCCCCGTCACCTGCTTTGGTACAACTGCCTCATGAGAGCCTGTATATTTATCCTTGATAATGACTTTAATCAGAAGCGTAGCCTCAATAGCCAACAAAATGCTTTCCCTTTATTAGCATCAGGCCTCTAACTAGCTAATACCAGCTGAGGAGGGTTCTGAGTACTTGACTAATGACCTCAGTGACAGTGGGTGAAATGGAATGACACTGTAAAATTTCCACCCTGACAAATTACTCAGTCTAATAGAGTAATCTTCTGTTGAAGGTGTTGGGTTTGTGTAATGTCCTGACTCATGAACTGTTTTGTTAATATTGTCTAGAACAATAATCAGAGAAACAAACCATATGGAAAGATACTGAAAGACCATATAAAGACTCACAGATTTTTATCACAGTACTCACACATTCATCTCAGCTCAGCAATGCTCAGAAGGCCGAGTGTGTGGTGCTGTGTTATTGGCTTTGTACAGGCATATGTGCAGATGTCATGGACACGCTGTTTTGTCACTGTTGCTCTCTCGGTCCATCTGTCCGGCAGAATGTGCCCTGGCAGTGCTGGTGCATTAGCAGCTAGATGACAGACGGCTCCCTCTCATACTGCTCTCCAGTATCACAGGCACAAATGCTCACACAATAATGCATGCAGATCAAAACATTCTGAATGAACACATACTCAAAAGCACAAGCGTTGTACAGTCGTAGTATGCAAAATAACTCGGACATACTGGTACGCACATGCATACACATGGAAATACACACACACACACACACACACACTTTGGCAACATATTGCTGGAAGGCTTGTAGTTCTTATATTAGCTTGTGAAGCATTAGAGTCCCAGTGGAAAATAAGCCCCTTCTTACATTTCAATTCAGCCACCAGTGCTCACATTTCCCTGTCTCTTGCCAATATCCACAATCTGATTCATATCACCTTGCACTCATACATCTAGGCTTGTTTATGTAACAACTGTTAAATGACAATCAAATTATATCAAATTAGATATAGTTTCCTTGTTTGTACTGGTTTGTACTGAGCTGGTGCTTGACTTGCCGCTCTGTCATCGTCTTTGTTGTAGATTTAGGTCCTTACGGTGCAGGTTCTAAAGCCTGTATTTGCTTAAAGCAGTTTTTAAAAGAAACATTCACCATAATCAGAGTCAGTTTCCCTTATTGTCTTTAATTTTCACAGTCCAAATGTACAAATGTTCTTAAAGTCTTTGTTGATTCATCACCTCACTTTAGGGTGTTTTCAAAATGAAAATCACAGTTTGAACACAGCCTCACTTACATGAACCACATCTGAAGTACAAGTCTCCCCAAGAAGCAGGAGCAGCCTGCTTCAGAGGCCACAGTGGCAGGTTCAGTATCTGAGTCAGTCTGCAGTCGACTAAAAAAAAATGTTTTTCTTACTTTGCTGCCTCATTCACAGCTCAGTCTGCACCTCCCCAGTCTAAATATAATAACAGCACATATATAACTGGCATTTATGAGTTCAAAATTGGCCATGAGACTCCATAGAAGCTGGTCAGGAGCATTTTACATCAGCCTGACCTTTGAAAAGAGCTGAGAGAGCAGGCTTGGACTCCAACCCCCCGATTATATCCCTGTCCTCTGCCTGGTCCACACGGCCCACTGCAGCCTTCCTAGAATGAAGCTCAGTTTCAGCATTAAACCCGCGCTAATCTCTGGCAATGTGACCCAATTATGCACGGAACACCAGTCATTCAACACCCCACTGATTGTGCACAATACCCCAATGAATCATAGTGTCCAGATATTACGCATGCATACACAGCACTGGCTGCAGAGATGTTTATCCAGGGCCACGGTCGTAAACACCTGCAGTTTTTTGGCCTGAGTGAAGGCCAAGGCTGCTCCCTCCTCACTGCTCTGTCACTCTTTAGTCCCCACACCCTCAGAGGGTTCATGGCCTCGAAGGATCAAACCTGAGGTCATGTTGAGTTCCTTTCATAGCTGTGGCAAGAGCTTAGTGACCAGTGTAAGATAATGTAACGACTTACTGGCAACAAACTCCATAAAATTGGAAAAAAGTCAACATGATTCATGATGTGTGTGTTCGTGTGTGCGTGTGTGCGTGAGTGTGTGTGCAAATACAATACTATGTTGTTTTTGCAATGATATATTTTTTAAATCCTCAGGACTTGAGCCAATCATTGTTGCCCTTCAGAATGACTGACAACACGGTTAGTATAGAGTCCTCAGCTCCTGTGCTGTGCTTTTATATGTTTCCCTTTTGGAAATTATGTGAACCAAGCACATGCTCTAACACCATCATGATAATCTACATGCACAGTATCATCTTATTCATCATTTAAACCCAGTTGCAGCATATTTAATGGGGAATTACTTGCAACTTAACAAATATTGTACCTATATAAAGGCAACAACACATCAGAACAGGAGTTTAGATAAAGGCAACTGGACCTAAACTAAGTCCAGTTGCCTTTATCTAAATTTCCCGAAGTAAAGTGTTGTTGAAGTTGCTTTTGTTAAGTTGAACTTGTACAGGTATAAAAATCTACTATACAGCAGTGAGGATAGTGTAGGTGTTAAAAGGCTTGAATTTTGAAGGATAAATACTATCTGCAAAATGTTAATTTTTTGTTAGAAAAGTCGGTCAATTGTTTACATTTGTAAAATTTTCTATATTTCTATTGTGTCCATCCTCAAGCCAGGAAGAGAAGGTTTGTTGAATTTTAGGGCCAACATTTGAAATTCACAATAATAATAATAGAGAACTAAATTTAACTGAGAGATTATATAATATAACTATTATCTGATCAGATTTTTTTTAAAGTGATCAGTTAAGTGTTTTCTAAGGTTTGTACAATGTAATTTTTATTTAAAAGATTAGGGAAAACATCTTTTAGCTCCTTTTAGAACAGTTTTGCTGTGGTTCTTGTTGCTCTGCAGTGTGTGGCTGCACCTTTACTATTGATGACTACACCTTTACTAACTATTGATGTCAAGTGGTAACTGATAAACACGCATGACTGACGAGATGATTGGTGATTTGGGGTTTTCTTAACCTTAAAATGAAAAAGCTCTACCATGAGACACTCAGCATTGATAAAAAATAATGGAGAAACAAGATAACAAGCTGTTAAATACTCTGCAATTATTCCAATATTTGTCAAATATGTAGCTTTACAGTGATGCACACTTGAGGTGGGACTCACAGGGTAACCCACAGTACATGGTCCACAATAATATCATGACATCACAATTCTGTGGTAATCAATATATTGCAATATTGACATAGCGATCTGACTAACTGAAGAAAACCAAACATCCATGAAAAGTTAAAAGTGCAGGATTTCTCTATTTATTCACAACATAGAAAACAAACTACAAAAACTCTATGTATTGAACGTGGATGGGGCATCTCTTAACGTAGCTTTCTAGGCCATTATCCCGCTGTAAACTCCCTCTTCTTCGGCCAGGTCACCTCCACCCAAGTTTCCCTCATTCATTTGAGCAGAGCCACCACCAGGAGACATGAAGTTGTGACGCCTGGCAAGTGAAAGTGACGGTTTACTTTAGAGCGCCTTCATTTATTAATTAAAATATTGATATTGGAGCCGACATTGCACCAGGAAGGAAGACGATATATCACCAAATTCAATATTTTGACCCATCTCAATGTGCACACAATACCAACAAGTTAAACAAGTTTAACTAGTAGCAGCAACGAATCAGGGCAAGTAGTCCACCTTTGAATTCTCTGTGAGGGGAAAATCCAGACGCAAACACCATGTGCATTTGTGTGCTGGACTTTCTCGGTCCTTAAATGTATGCGTCACCAGCTCGAATGATAAACTGTGAATGGCGAGGTTACAATGTTCCATGCAGCACATATGTTAGACACATTTAGCCTGCTGTACTCTGCATGCTCAGCATGTTAGTGCACATTACAGAGTCATTTGTGAGCTGATAATGGCTGCTGAACCCTGAACCCTGAGTTCATGAGATGGGAAACCACAACAGCTGATTAGAGTCAGCTCAGTCAAATCTGAGTACATCTGTGTCGTTGTTGATTTTAAAGAAAATCTATCACCAATTTGAATCTAAATCTGTGTCTCACCACATGGAAGTTAAAGAGCAGAGAATTTTTTATCCAGTGGATGTAGAAAGAGTCAAATGTGGAGATGCACATGTGCGTCAGATTTTAATTACCTCCTACTGTTAGAGTCAGCCTCACTATTATTGTATTTGTATTCATTTGTTTCTTATTTATTTATTTTCATTTATTTCACTCAGAAAATAATTATAAAATCAAGTAAAAGGGATGCGTAATCGTGCAGTAAAGCAACACACTCAAAAATTGTCATTTTAAAAGTGATGACAGAGTAAATTATCTAGGAAATTAAGTCATATATATGGATATATGCTGGGATCAAAATATGTGCCATAGTTTCCTAATGTAGTGCTCAATACTGTACAGAATCTGAATGTTTATACACCAGAGCATGTCTTCTTTTCCTGAGCCTGGCTGTTCAACTCAACTGGCTTCTGGCTGACGTTTTCCTCTTGTGTTTGTGCAGGACATGATGAGAAACCCTTTCGGCATGTTTGACAACACGATGGCCAACATGAGAAACAGGATGCAGGAGATGCACCGAAACTTTGTGAGCTTTCTCCTGTGATCAATTTGGATTCTCCTCCTTTTGTTTGCTGGTCTCTCAGACACACTTGTATTTGCTTGCGTTTGTCCGTGCGTGTATTGCAGGAAAATGTGTCCACAGATCCAAGCACCCACTCATTCAGCTCCTCATCAGTCATGACATATTCAAAGGTTGGGAATGAGCCTCCCAAGGTTTTCCAGGCAACCTCGTCGACACGCCGTGCACCTGGAGGGGTGAGTATGCTGTCGGATATGTTACTACAATATCATTGTGTATTATTAATCATGCACTGAGCTTGGACATTTAAATACTCTAAGTCATCAGACGTCTCACTCAATGCTCTTTTGTTGTATTAACTTCCCCTTGGCCTTTCTGTACACATCACAAATGTTGCTCACACTGACCCCTGTTCCACCACGATATACTGTATATCTACCACAGCATGTCTAATGAGTTGACTGATGTTTCAACCAGCAGATCAAAGAGACTCGACGAGCACTGAAAGACTCTGAGAGCGGTCTGGAGAAGATGTCAATCGGTCACCACATCCAGGACAGAGGACACGTCTTCGAAAAGAAATATAACAAGAAAACGGGAGACAAGGAGTTCATCCAAGACTTTCAGAACATGGATGAATGTACGTTGATCGACTGCTTGGAGTTGTTTTGGTAGATACCACATGTGCAGTCACTGCATACATGAATGAAGCAAATAGCTATTTCAGTTATCATTCAGGAAGAAATAATTTTGACAGTTCAGTTTCATCTAATAAGTTGCAATTTCTAAAAGCAGGGGTGCTCAAACTGGGCAAAATTTGAACTTCTGACCCTCCATGGAAGGTGAAGGAGTCTATTCTATTGTATAAAAATGCCAAAATGCATGTATTATTATTATTTTATTTACTTTTAAACGGTAAAGGCCTGGCTTTTTAGCCGGTTTAAAAAAGAATGGAAAAATACTGTGAAATTACTCAGCCACATTATATATTTCACTCAGTGGAGTAGGGTTTTTTTTCTTAAACGTAGACTAGTTACAGCACTACTTCTCTCTTACTAAACCTGATCCTCCACTGGCAGCTGAAGCACAGTCTTTTGACGATGAGTGGCAGCAGGAGGTTTCCAAGTTCCAGCCATCTGTACCCATGTCTTGTCTGAAGGAAGCCCAACCCCGTGCTGTCCACTGGGCAGCCCTCACTGGTCCAGAGCAGGCCCACAGGTCAGTATTATAGAAGCTCATTAAGCAGGACAGATGTTGAGGAAAGACTGAAATCTGCTGCTCAGGATTATATGACAAACACGTGGCTGATGACTGACTGCCAACACATTCAGCACAGTTATGTTCTGTGTTCTCATGTTATGATACTGCACTTGATTTAGTCACTTGAATTGCAGTTATTTACTTTGTTTTGTATCTTTGTCAGAAACCAATCAAAGGACAAGACGGAGGGCAAACACAAGCAGAAAGACTCAGGTTCAACAAAGCAGTAAAAACATCTGTTAATGTGCTTATTCAATAATTTCATGTGTCATACGGTTCACTTCAAATTTAGCTCTAAACCAACTAAACCAGTTCTTCAGAAATGAGGTTCTGCCTCATTAGGACCAGGTTTTGGTCTCCACGAGGACTACTGATTCTGTCAGAATTTATGCCAGAAAATGTCCTAAAGAGGTAACAGTTAAAAGAACACATACTCACAACTGACAAGTGACCTAGATTTGCCTTCAGACTAAGAACTTTTCAGATGACCATCTTATCACTTTTATATCACATTTATAGGATCAACTTTCTCCCATGTCATATTTTGAATCTTTTCACAGATTTACATTTGAGTGAAAACATAAAAAAACTGGTTTGATTAGGTACTAAAAAAAAACTAAAATCTATCAGCACACTCTGGAACATATACATCATTTGTAGTGCAGAACACGATAAAAATGTATAGTATAATACTAACACAGTATTTATACTGTAATACAATTCTAAAACATTGTTAGGAACATGCCTAGTACTTGTTGTTGGAACACATTAAAAATAAATGCAGAATACCGTAATGTGAGGCTAGAGTTTATATCATTAACCATACACAGTCAAACAGCAGTAAATTAATAGACTTTGGTGTGTTTCTCACATTTTGCAACACAAAACACAATTATTGACAGTTTGATATCCACTAATGTAGACACTGTCTAAATTCTCTTTCTGTAATTAAATTGTCTAGTACCTGATGTTCCAGGTATATGTATTTTCTCTGCCGTAATCTTTTGTAAAAAATAATAATACTGTTACCTTTATATATTGTTGCTTTGGATTCTCTCATTTTTCATCCAGTGATCTGTGCCCTGTGCTGTAAACTCTTTGACAAGGTGTGGATTATTTTCAATAGCCCAAGATTTGTTCTTTGTATATTATGTCAAGGTTTTAAAATGAAAGTCCTATAATCTGAAAATAAAAATGTGAAAATATGATGATAATTCTAAGAACGGTCTTGTTTTCAGTTCCAAACCAGGTTCACCTCAACATTCAGAAGGAATATAGGAAGTTGAGTGTCAGTTTAAAAATGCTAAATAACTGTTAATGACCAGCTGAAAGTGTTCAAGCCTGGAGGCAGTTTGTGAGTGTGAGAGCCGGCACTGTGACCTGCTTGTTCTGTAGTAACCTACGGTTGTATTTTTGGAACGAAGCACTTGTCAGTAGTTTAGATTTACCTGAGATGTTTCACAGTTGTGAGCCCACAGCTCCTTGCTCATGTGCTCCTGAATCAGATCACATTTATGCCTTAATTTTAACATATGATGCCCAGGAATTGACTAATATAAAGCTTGACAAGGCTCATTCAGAACAGCAGCATGTGCCAATGTGAGATTAATGTACATAGTATACATTAGTGTTTATGAAGGGCTGCAATGCTTGAGTCAGTTATTTGATTATTAACCAATTACTACATTAATCAGTAACTACTTTGATAATTGATTTTTTGTTTGTTTTTTTTTATTCATAAAACAACCATCCGATCTTCAAACATCTTCATTATGAATATATTCTGGTCTCTTTCTCTGTATAACAAAATGGAGAAAATAATCAACAGTTGAATCACTTATGAAAATTCTCATTAGTTACCACCCTCTGTACATGGAAGATGAATTATTCAAAAGAACACTGTTAAAAATGTATTATGTGGTTAAATGTATGTTTCATTCATCCGTCATGTGGCTGGAGGAATAATGAATTGTGGGGGAAAAACATTGTCAAGGCTCATATGGTAAATGTATGAATCTTTGTAAAAAAGGATCTTTACAACATATAAAAACCAAAAGATACTTAAGTGTACTCTTTAAATTCACTTTAGCGTACTGTACACACAATGCAGCTTCAATAGGAGTTAAATACGATTCTTCTTGTGTTGGATTCTCAAGGACAGCGAGTGTCATCATTAGTGCATGTAGCCACTTCTACAGAAAAAGTCAGTCGTAAAAAAAGTCTGTTTACCTTTCTAATCACTTTTAGAGTTTCTTATTAGACAAATATTAAGATAAAAAGAATTGAGCCTTTGTGCAACAATTAAGTTACACAGTTGAGCAAATCATTTTCGACCACTTAAAAAAAATTCAGCTGCAGATTTTCTCAGACATTAATATTTGATTGGGTTTTGCTCTAATGAATCCTTCTGTAACCTACCATTAACTAGTTTCACATACACAAATATTCATTAGTTGCACACTTTTTCCATTAAAATGAATTAAAACTTCAATAACAGTTTTTCAGTCTTTCTAGCACCACATACTTAAATTTAGAAACTTGATTCAAACTTCAAAATGTTCAGCTCAGCTCTGAAGTCTTGAATATTTCATTCCAAACTATGCAACTTTTTTCCAAAGACAATTTCTCGTTCAAATGAATTGAAACGCACTTCAGACACAGTAGCTCTCTACTGCTTAATTCTTAAAAAGCACATAATTCACGAATTAACCTTCACCAAAAGTGAGACTTTCATCCCTCAATGTAGCTTTTTAATGAACTTAAAAGATTTGAGTTAGTTTTTTTCTGCCTATTCCAGATTTCTCAGTGTTGTGTATTGTGTGGAAGGTTCACAGCTACAGTGGACGACATCACTCACTAGAGTGGAGAGACTTTGTTCAACTCATTAAAAAAAAATCCCTTCAGCTCAGGCAGAAGGCGGCAGACCTACTGCAATTTCCTCTGAAATTGCCTTCTCTGGTTAAATATGTTATTGTTAAGGCAATCCTTCTTTTGTACATTGTGAATAATGAGGGAAAATCAGCATCTGTAGAAAGGTTTTAATGTTCCAGTACAAATAAGTTACCAAAGACCTGTGAATATTGAAGTGACTAGTGCAACTCTGCTACCACCTGCTGGTTATCTCAGGACATGACTTGGCTGGAAATATTTACACAGCACTCTCACAAGAAACCTAAGGTATATTTTAAAGAACAACAATATAAGAAATGGAAAAATGGAACAGCATCGTGAACAATGTTTGTCTGTGTGGGCTAATTCCAAACAAGAAAACCATAGACTTTGTGAAAAAGTGAATGGATTAGAATAGTCAGTGTGGGTTCACATGATTCCCTGAGGCTGTCCCTTTCCTGTGATCTTCTTGGAACACTCCAGCAAAGCATTGTGGATATCTTTGGCACAGGAGATCTGGGACTTGATCATGCCGAGGTACTGGGCGTAAGACATGGACTCCGTCTGCACCGTGTCAGGCTTGGTGGCTGTCGGTACCAGGTTGGGTGAATGTTTGGCACTGTCGATGCTCTGGGAAAGGCATTCATAAGCCAGCCGCTGCACAGAGGACATACGGTCTTTGTGTGATCAAGTGTGACACTGACGCTCATACTCAATTCATATTCAAATTATTTACCTGTTACATAATAAGTACAAGACAATATTTAGGTCAGAGGATTTAAAACAAACAAAAAAAACACTCTTGATGCATTTTTCAGTATTATGTAGATCCAAATGTTTTCATTTGTTAATACCCATCTAACAGTAATGCATTATTCATGTGAGTTCACTTAATAAAGCACAAACAAATGTGTAGAGTACAGAGTTAGTGTGAACGGTAACGTACATGAATGTGCACAGCATCAAAGTGTATTCCTATTATTGTTCATTATGTAAGCAGCGCAAAGTAGGGTTGGGCAATATTAGAAAAAAAATCTCACCACAATATTTTATATAATTTGATATCAATATATCTCACACTATAAATCAAATCAATATTTTTGTAAGACTTGATGATATGGCTTATAAATAATATCTGGATGTTTTTAAAACAAAGCTGCACGCAGGTTGTTTCTCTGGACTCATGGAATGTTTTCTTTTGAGATGTTTGTGAGTGACAATACAATGTAAATACACTCTAAAATAAAATATCTACTGTTTATGAGCTGTATCACTTGATCTTAAAATACGGTTATTACGTTTAATTGCAGATAACTGGTTTTCTTTTGCTTTTAAAAGTTAAATGATATTTACATGTGTTAGGAAACAATGGAATTGTCTATAAATATGGTCAGATTCTCCTATAACATGAATCCCTAACATGATTAGGCTTAAGATTAAAAGTAGTGACTTTTTTTTTTTAGATATAATTTGTCAATTTCATTTTGTTTATAATCACCATATATAATAGTTAGTGTATTATATCCATATAATATGTATGATGATGCAACAGCATTTAAAACCAAGAGAAGTCCTTACAGATACCTTATCATGATATGATGATATCCAAAATCTAAAATGATATCTTGTCTCATGTCACAATGTACATACAATATGAATTATATTTCCCAGCCGTAGCACAAAGTATAGCCTAATTATGTAATTCAGTCTTTTTAATCATGTCATTGTTTTGTGTTAAATGTGAAGTGGCTGCTGTAAGACTGTCTTACCAAACACAGCTCCAGCTGATCGCAGAGGGCATAAAACTCCTCTAAGCTTTTGTCAAAGCGCTGCACAGAGCCATCACTGCTTTTGCTAAAACAAAACAAAAGAACAACAATCACATGCTAATTTTTTTCAGAGGCTTAAAAAAACAAAAATGAAATAAAATTTAAAAAAAACTGATCCGTTTATCCAAATAAACTAGGGATGCAGCTATCGAATATTTTGGTAATCGAGTATTCTATCGAATATTCCCTCGAGTAATCGGATAAAATATACTTTTATCCTATTCCTCCTATTACTTTCGCTTTGCTGCGTTTGCTCATTTTCACTGTATTCATTGTATTCACTGTTTTCGGTCCCGGCGTCTGCCGTTCTGTACAGCTAACCTGTCCACACCTGTTAGCCAAAGCCCGCTTCCGTCTTTTTCTGCTTTGTAGGGGACGCATAGGCTGTGACGTAAGCACGTTGCGTCACACTAAAAAGAATCCGTGCGAAACGTGAGCTTTAATTTTAATTAAACGGTGAATGGTTGTCCGTCTCTATGTGGCCCTGTGATGGACTGGCGACCTGTCCCAGGGTGTGACCCTGCCTCTCGCCCTATGTCAGCTGGAGTTAGGCACCAGCGACCCTCAGTGGATAAAGCGGTAGAAAATGAGTGAGTGAGTGAGTGAGTGAGGGAGAGGGAGAGAGGGAGAGGGAGAGAGAGAGAGAGAGAGAGAGACTTCGAGGCAGAGGAAATTCCTTGATCATTTTTTGTTAACGAGTCACTCGAGGAATCGTTACAGCCTTAAAATAAACCCATGATCATTTACTCTTATACTGCAGGTAATGGTGACTAAAGAGCAGAGCTTTCATTTTTAATCCACCAGAGCTACAATTATTCATATGTGGAGGAAAAGCTGAAAAGGGTAATTAAATCTAACTATTACATTGTTGTGCCACATGTTCCACGTTATTTTGAAGCTGATTACATAACAATGTCCTGAAATTCTGCTGTTACATTCACTTGAAAAAGTGTTGAAGATCAGTCACAAGGTTGCGATGCAAATTTAAAGATCTGACGCAGCAACAGCCTCGTGATTTTGATGCTATGCAGCTGAAAAGGAGACGAGGATAAAAACCGAGTGCTCATTTCAACATGTCTACGTTTATGAATGTTGCTAAATGATTTGGTGGAAAACATCTAAATGCAACTTTTCTGTCTGTCAAATATTTTGATTTGGATTTGATTTGAAAATAACTAATTCGAGTCAAGGTTCTCTGTGTTTTGTTACAGGTCACTTGGAACTGTGGAGGGCAGCAATACGCCCCTTCCTCCATGTACAGAGGAAGAAGAAGCAACTACTCAATATTGTATTGCAGCTATGAGAACTTCAAATACTGTATGCACTGTTTCCAACATGTATGACTTACCCTTACAAAATGCATAGAATAAATGCCACCTTTGCACTTTGCTAATTGCATTGTTTCAAATTTGAAAACTGTAAATTGCCCAGCATAACTTAATCATCATTATGTTTTCCTTGGCTGAATTGTCTGTCTGCTTGTGAGAAGCAAAACCCAAAAAGTAGAATTAATTGTTCCAGATTCCTGATTTCCTTTAAATACAAGTGTCACTGTTGTGCCACAGGTAAGTTTATTTAACTCTGAGGGAAAATGAGCAGCCTCAGCTGAGGTTTGGACTCTCTGGGTGCTTTTATTTGACTTGTCCCCTAATTGCAGTTAATTTGCTGATCATACCATTAAAATAATTATTTAGTTAGTATTTAAAAAAAAAAAGAAAAGAGAAAAAAAAAAAACCTGACAACTAGAGTGTTGACTGATCAATAATTTTTGTATAATTTTTAATCACTAATTCAAGCTTTTTTAATATTTTTCAGCTTTTTAAATGTGAATATTTTCTGATTTCTTTGCTCCATATAACAAAGAAATCATTAAAACGGAATAGTTTTGGTTTGTAGACAAATCAAGAAATTTGAGAAACAGTGATCAACATTTTATGGGCCAAACAGGTACTTAATTAATCAAGAAAATAATCAACAGATTAAGGATTTATGGGATTATGGGAATAATCGTTCGTTGCAAGCTTTGAATTTAGCCCTCTGTCTGGACCAGGGTTAACAGCAATGATGTAAACGATGCCCCCAAACCAGGCTACTCACATGCCGTTGTCAATTGCCGTGTTATGGGCCAAATTCAGGGATGCGATCTTCATTACATTCTAAAAAAGAAAAGTGAACATCAGAGGTCCAGATCTGTGAAACTGTAGCCAAACCAACATTAAATGTTGCTAACTGTGGACCGATATACTGAATGTGGGCTGGACGCAGCATCGTTACCTGCAGACTCTCCTTTAGTTGGGGAATAAGCATCTTAAACCTGTGAACTGGGTCAAAGTCTTGCTGTTGATTCAGCTGCTGCTGCTGCTGCTGCTGGAGTGAAGAGGGCTGCTGTTGTAATCCAGGCTGAGACATCGGTCCACCGGGCGGCTGCTGCTGCTGCGGCGGCTGCGGCTGCTGTTGCTGCGGCTGTGGCTGCTGCTGAGAAGCCATCTTGTCCAGCATCCCCAACACACTGCCGGAAAAACAATGCAATATCCGGTGTAGAGTTGTTACGTTCGCGAACGATTGGGTGAACAAACTCGACCGAATCACTTACTGAAACGATTCGTTCATCTCACAGATCAGCTGAGTTGACTGAGCTCTGTTGCGGCTCGAGTGAGTCGTGAGACAGCGGCAGCGAGCGGAGCCGAAGTGTCCGATTCGTTCACTACAGTACGGGCATGAACTCGTCACCCAGTGACTGAACCCCCCTGTGTACCTGGAACAGCACAAACAAATATTCCTGGGATTATTTAATTCAAGGTCGTATTATTATATAAGTGCTGCACTTTGATCTCGCCACTTTTCATAGTTTCCACTGTATGTGGAAACCTACAATATGACAAAAACAGGTAACAAGTGATTCGTTCACTCAGCTACTGAAAGAATCAGTGCACGTCATGTTCATCTTCAGTGAAACAACATGCGCCCTGGGTGATTCAGTGGCAGAATCACCCTCGGCAGATCCAAGAACAATTCTGAACTGTAGATCAGATTAAAAGACTTAAACCCCAAGAAAACATATGTTCATCTCCAACACTTTTTAAATCTTAATATTTAACAGAGGCCTCTGGTGTATTTAGCGACAGTACTAACGAAAGCCGGCGATAGTCAGCCGAGTCACCGTTCGGCTGTGTTTCAGTTCAGTGAGTGTCAGACGGTGTCCGTGCTCGATCATGCAGGAAGAACTGAACGATTCTTTTAAATGAAGTGATTCGAATGATTCAGTTCACTGAAAAGAACTGTTTCTCATATCACTAACCCGGTGCTAAATAAAAATAAATCTGCTCTTGTACATGTGATTTACAATGATATTGATAACAAGAGATAGCAATAAAAATCTTGAAAGAAAGTTTACTTTTAAAAATACTTTTTTTTTGCAGCACTTCTGAGTTTACCAGGTAGCTTCTTCATTTCGGCTCGTATAGATCAGAAAGACCATAGTGATGGAACGCACCTTCGCCTACCTTTGATCCTGTTACCACAATTTCATTTATTTTCCTTTGTTACATGATCACTATCACATGTGTTTCAATATTTTCGTTCGTTAGAGTATTTTAATACGTGCTTTCTAGTTATTTACTTTAATTTTAAACAGCATAGTGTGAGCTTGTTGACCGAGTTGTTTCTTAGCGGTTTTTCCCGGTGGGTCCTTGAAGGCAGCAGCGGAGGGAGGGAGAGCGGGCCCTGCAGCCGCTGTTCTTTGGCAGAAACCCCGTAGCTCAGCACAGCAGCGCCATTCGGTAACAGCAACAGTATCCAAAATGGCAGGAGCTGATGGAGACGACTCTCTTTACCCTATCGCCGTTCTCATTGACGAACTGCGAAATGAAGATGTCCAGGTAGCATCAATAGTCTCGTCTTTTATCGCTTTTTATATTTTGTGGTCAAGCGAAGCCGTTTTAGTGTACTTCCTAGGTATAATAGCGAACATACTAGCTAGCTAGCGTCTTCTGCCCAGGCCTATGAGGATGTGTTTGCCGGGCGTACCCCGTCTCATCAAAGTAGCTGGTTGTTGGTTCACAACGTCGATTATAGTGTAGCATTTAATATATAAATATATATTTTATGGTATTGTATGCGGTCGGATCGTGAAACAACTGAAACATTAATTCAACAATGTGAGTGGGTGAGACGAGCCAAGCCTACTGGGTCATTCGTTTACTCGCTAGCATCAAGCTAACTAGCCACCTTAATTATTTGGAATCACAACAGCAGGACACACAGGACCGCAGTAGATATACCTCTCTATTAACCTGGTCGGTATTTAACTAAATCTTTATATTCACTCCTGTCATCGATGTTATCATATCTAGATTATTGTTTTAGATCGGCCAAAATGAAGCAGCAAGTATTTTGTTCTTATTCCAGACATGGTAGTACAAATAAAACAAGATATATTAAACATATATTCTAAATATAGAGAAATAACCAGAACTGGCATGGAAATGTCTTAGTTAAATTTTTTTTCCATATTAATTTACAGTCTTTGCGACACATGTTAGTTGTTTGAACAAAATTCTTAAACGTTATTGTACTAAACATTTCACATTTTTTAGAGTCATTATTTTACTTGTCAGGCATCAGGAGGTCATTTTATGTTGCCTTTTATGTAAACATTCAGAGGACAGTTCTCAAAACAATGATTATATGGTAGTCATTAAATTTAGGTATTTTAGCAGTTAAAAATCAAAAGGCCTTGACTTAATCTATTTACATTAGACAAATGGTAAAGAACATGGCATTTTGTTTACATATTTGTCCATTTTGGAAATTTTATATGAATGAGACATCATCTCATAAGATTCATATACTTCCTCAAATATTGATTTATAATTGTCAAGATGTTTTGATTTCATGTTGGTTATGTGTTTTAGTGTTTAGTATTTGTTTTTGTTAAGATTAATATGGTTGGTGTGCCTAAATATAGTTAACATTATTCCCATTTTCCCTGCAGTTACGACTGAACAGTATTAAGAAGCTGTCCACAATTGCTTTGGCCCTTGGAGTAGAGAGGACTCGTACTGAACTCCTTCCCTTTCTCACAGGTAATAAAGTCAATCACAATATCCTCTAAAACCTTGACCTGTGTCACATGCACACCTCAGTGATATCGGTGTCATTTCAATAAAGATTGTTTCAGAAAGACAGGTAGAATGTGACCAGTAATATGCTTTAAATCAACTTGAGCTGTTGCAATGGATATGAGTTACAGTGCTGCATTTCCAGAACTGGTTAAACGTTTTTG
This sequence comes from Brachirus orientalis, assembly GCA_016785285.1. Taxonomy (NCBI): domain Eukaryota; kingdom Metazoa; phylum Chordata; class Actinopteri; order Pleuronectiformes; family Soleidae; genus Brachirus; species Brachirus orientalis. Next base: position 6,024,543 of record JAFBJR010000179.1, on the reverse strand, counting down.
TCGTCTCTTAGACACCATCTACGATGAAGATGAAGTACTCTTGGCCTTGGCTGAGCAGCTTGGCAATTTCACTATGTTGGTGGGAGGACCGGAATATGTCCATTGTCTCCTGGTAAGTTTAATGATATATAAATTACTGGGGATTTAATGTTAAAATGTACTTATTTGACAGATTTAGAAATAGGAAACCTTGCAAGCCACTTGACAAGTCAACATGACAAAGATATGTCATGACAAAAATATGTAAGGTGTTTTTCTCTCTCAATAAACTATAATGCTGGTCTTGACGTCACATTCCCCAATGATGAAAATGTTGTTGTATTTTGAACTACCCTTTTAAATATCATTGTTTTGCTATCTGTCAGAATGCGTTATGTGTTAATATTTAAAAAGCATAACATTATCCATCCGTTCTCAATATGCAGCCTCCTCTGGAGAGCCTAGCCACTGTGGAAGAAACAGTAGTCAGAGACAAAGCTGTGGAGTCACTCCGGAAGATCTCTGAGGAGCACTCTCCAGTTGACCTGGAGGTCCACTTTGAACCCTTGGTCAAGCGGCTGGCCAGTGGTGACTGGTTCACTTCTCGCACATCTGCTTGTGGCCTGTTTAGTGTCTGTTATCCTCGTGTGTCCAGCACTGTCAAGGCTGAGATTCGCCAGTAAGTAGCATGAATTCTTTCTTACAGTAATGCACTTAATGACTTAATGTAACTCTGTGCTGATTGCTGAAGGCTTCTAACATGGTTTGGTTTTGTTCTTTTTCACCAGGCATTTTCGCACCTTATGTTCAGATGATACACCTATGGTTCGTCGTGCTGCAGCATCTAAACTGGGGGAGTTTGCTAAAGTCCTGGAGCTTGATTATGTAAAAAGTGATATTATTTCCCTCTTCACTGCTCTGGCTTCTGATGAGCAGGTATGATCAAATTGTATTCCTTCCTTATAATCCTAAACACTGTTGCTATAAAACCCAGAGATAGCCAAACTGATTGATTACCTGTCTCCATTAGGACTCAGTGCGGCTGCTGGCAGTGGAGGCTTGTGTGAGCATTGCCACACTGCTGCCGCCAGAGGACCTGGAGACCTTGGTGATGCCGACCCTGCGCCAAGCTGCAGAGGACAAGTCCTGGAGGGTTCGCTACATGGTTGCTGACAAGTTCTCTGAAGTAAGCAGCTTACTTATTTCCTCTTCTTGTCCTGTTGTTGTTAAAGTTGAGTAACAAGTCCCATTTAATGTTCTAGCCACCCACTTGACTTTCAGAGTCATGAAGCCCAAACAATGTCTTGACAAACTACAAAGTTTTCTGCCATAACTAACCTAAACCAAGATGAAGGAATAAAACAGTTTGGCCTAACATAGTGTTGCATGTATACTCACTGTGGAATGGTGTCATGGTATGAGCAGCCATATTTTATAACTTAAGGTATCCTGTTTTTAAGCTTTTATTTACCTACACTATGACAAACACCAACACATTAAACATTGCAAATAATAATTTCAGAGTGTTTTCCTTATCCACCAATATGCCTTTTACATACTGTTTATCCCAGTACAAAGTATCTTGATGCAAATGCTGTACTTAGAATAGTATCTTTGACTTATATACTCCAAGCTGCTAAAAATCAAGTCATTCCAGTGATCACAAGGATTCAGATCAATAACCACTGTTAATGATGGATTTGACACACATAGTTAAATCATTTATGTCAATACAAAATGTAGTGTAATGTAGTGTAAAAACACATGGAAGGCACTTTCTTTTTAAAGAAAAAAGTAGTTTTAACTGGACTTGTCAATCACTTTTTCCTTAATTATGATTATAATTTTTAAATATGATTTTGTTTAACAATCCATGTTGTTTTTTATTGTTATTTACCATGTATGGGTAATGTCATATTGTGATTTCTGATATAGCTCCAGAAAGCAGTGGGGCCAGAGATCACCAAGAACGATTTGGTTCCAGCCTTCCAGAATCTTCTGAAGGACTGTGAAGCTGAGGTCCGTGCTGCTGCAGCTAACAAGGTCAAAGGTTAGAACACAATTAAATATTAATTATTTTGCATTAATTGTTTCAATTAGTTTTTTGTTTTTTTTGGTTTCATATTTTGTTGAAAACAACTTTTTGTTTTTGTCAGAATTCTGCGAGAACCTTCCAGAGGATAACCGTGAGCAAATCATCATGACTCACATTCTGCCCTGTGTCAAGGTAAAAAAAAAACACGTTCCCGTCTAGTGCTTCACGTCATATGAGCTAAACATGTTGCCTTGAAGTTATTTAGCATGGAAGAGATACTCTTTTTTTTTTTTTTTATAGTATTCCCAAAAGCATTGGTGTAGATGTGTGGTTGGGACATTTTTTTTTGCAGCCTAGGTCTTACAAGTAGGGCTGATTTGGTTGAGGATATTTCATTCCTTTCAAGGGTGGCTTAACAGTGTGGTGTGTGGTGTTACTGCTTGTCACTCACTGCTCCCCTCAAAGGGGCACAGTCATTTTTTTCTTTCTGAATTGGTCTGGATACAAGGTGACGTCTGTGTGGTTGTCGTGGTCTCATTTCATTCTTCAGCCCTGGGAAGAACAATTGAGGCAAGAAGAGAAAAGCACAGTTAAGGAACAAATGTAGCAGGAAAAATTCAAAAATATAAGGTCTGGATGGGACCCCAAATTTGTTTGATTCAAGCATCAAATAAAGCTTTCTAAAGGAAATATGAGGACTCCCCTACAGGAGCAATGGCTTGATCCATAGAAAGCAATGGCCAACAAAATTGACAAAATTTTCTTTTATTTACTAACAATTGACAGATGGATTAAAATATTCTGAATTCTTAGTTGGAATGTTCATGTTCTTTGGGGTGTTGCAAAAAAAAAAAACTCTGGATAGGACCTGCTGTGCCTGTTAGAGTTTGAACAGCAGGTGGCACTGTTGTATTTGGTTCAACTGCAATTTGAGTAGAAGACCTTACTCATTTAGATATTCTTACATCATTGATGGTTAGATTCATCATTGTAATGGCAGTGCAGAATTCTGAATATATAGAATAGTGCTTTGAATATTTAAAGGCACAGTCAGTATTTTTCAGGTCTTCCAATAAAGACTTCTGTCTGCTGTTGGTTTGTTCAGTAAATTAACACTGTCATAGTGTTTATTTTATGCCATTTCTTCTTATGTTTGAATCTTATCTGTATTCTACATGCTGTTCATAATTATTATGACTCTGTGCTAGAATTAAGTCCACTTTGCTGTGTATTTAAAAAAAACTTGATTATACCCTCATTTTCAGTTTGGTGAATTGTGACCCATAGCAGTAGTCTTGATGGTTGTTTACGTATTTTCTGTCTCAGCTATTTATTTGTGCTGATCTCTTTGTCTCATGTGTGTCCTGTCCCTGACCAGGAACTTGTTTCAGACACCAACCAACATGTGAAATCAGCCCTGGCCTCAGTCATTATGGGCCTGTCAACCATCCTGGGCAAGGACAACACAATAGAGCACTTACTGCCTCTCTTCCTGGCTCAGCTCAAGGACGAGGTAAAGGAAATGCAGACTTGTAATCATAGACCCAGTTTTTCTCTTTTAAATGTTGCACATCTCGCAATTCTTTTGTCAGTGTTTGGCTTGGTAACACTTACAGCAAAGGTTTGCTGTAATGTTTTTAACTTTGACATTCTTCTTTGTACTTAAATGATCAGCATATCTGAGATGTAGAAAATCACTTTGTCATTGGTAACAGATGAACCTGTTTGCCAACTGGCTGGGTAGGAGGATGATTAATGCCACTTGAAACTAGACTCAGACTTTACAATTAGAAGACTAAATAGCTATCTTTGTAGACATAACTTACAAGGATATTTATAGTTGTAAATGTGTTTACTGGCTAAAATTGGTTAAATAAGACAACTTTCCTGCTTGTCGAGTTGAACAAAGGTTAATCTTGAAATTAAATCAGGCACATATTTTCATCTGTCTGGTTTGCTCTTTAGACACTTTGTAATTTGTTCCCAAATTAAGCACCCAAACAATTGTGAAACATTAATGTGAATTACACTACTGTTCAAAAGTTTGGGGTCACCCAGACAATTTTTATTTATCAAATGAGTTGCAAAATGAATAGAAAATATAGCCAAGACATTGACAAGGTTAGATCGAACCCACAAATGTGATGCTCCAGATACTCAACTAGCTCAAAGGAAGGTCAGTTTTATAGCTTCTCTAACCAGCTAAACTGTTTTCAGCTGTGTTAACATAATTGCACAAGGGTTTTCTAATCGTCCATTAGCCTTCTAACACAATTAGCAAACACAATGTACCATTAGAACACTGGAGTGATGGTTGCTGGAAATGGGTTTCTATACACCTATGTAGATATTGCATTAAAAATCAGACATTTGCAGCTAGAATAGTCATTTACCACATTAACAATGTATAGAGTGTATTTCTGATTAGTTTGTTATCTTCATTGGAAAACAGTGCTTTTCTTTCAAAAATAAGGACATTTCTAAGTGACCCCAAACTTTTGAATGGTAGTGTATATCGCAATGGTCTTAGTTTTTAGTTGATAAATGTTGTTGTTCATTCTTACTCTTATGTAATGGTACCTTCTAGAACAAAGATAATCTAATCACATGTAGTCAAATGAGCATGAAAAAAACATGTCGATTTCCCCATTAACATGTTAGTCAGATTAGATGCAACATGTAAATGTTTTGAAGGGCTTGAGGCTGTCATCTTTCTTAGTTCTACTTCAAGAAGGCCTAGTGTCTCAGGAAAAGTGCAAGATCAAAAATGTCTAATCAGGTTCCTGTCAACACTCGGCTTCGACTTGCAGATTTCTGCAATTCAGGGTGCATCTAGAGATCCTTTTAAAAGGAGCTAATAGGGAGAACATTCATCCATGAGCCGGATTTAGTTGAAACTCAGTTTAAGGCTGTTTTTGTTTAAAGAGTAAAATAACCCATAAAGAGTTTTGTTTAGTTGTGTCAGTTGTTAACATGGTGTCCAAATTGGGATTAAAGGACTTCTCCATTTTATTTTGAATGCAAATCTTGGTTACATGGCTCTAAATAAAACTTCATGGAAGGCAAGTTTTTGTTTTGTGGCTGAGGATTTGGAGAGAATATACAAAAGCACTGTAGTTATTTGATATTAAGTGTTTTATGAGAAGTGTTGGAGAATGTCAAATACTGTTCTTAAGGAGTTATTTTGCTGCAGTCACACTAAGTTCTGATGCTGCACCAATGAATAGATTTCTAAATTAATCTGTAGTGTTTTGATCATTTATTTATTAAATCAATCCAAGGTCTCAGGTTTTTCAGCTTGTCGTGAATGTTTTTCTGGATTCTATTCATTAAAACTGAACAATATTATTCATGGTTAAATCAAGACATTTGAGAACATCATCATTGTGAGGTTTGGGTAAAAACATCAACATGTTTTGACATTTAGATAGTTGCAGCCATAATTTCGTCTTTATTTTCTGTCACAGTGCCCCGAGGTGCGTCTCAACATCATCTCTAATCTAGATTGTGTGAACGAAGTTATTGGTATCCGTCAGCTCTCCCAGTCTCTGCTGCCGGCTATTGTGGAACTGGCAGAGGATGCGAAGTGGAGGGTCCGTCTCGCCATCATAGAGTATATGCCCCTGTTGGCAGGACAGCTGGTGAGTTATGAGTCTAGGAAGACAGCTGAAATCATTATAAAATACAGTAAAAAAAAAAATTTGTGATTGGGACTATTTACATACTCGGAAAGTCACAGTATTTAACAGGTCTCATTTTAACTGTAGACAGGAAGTCACTCTAATTGGTGTCCTTGATTCCTCAGGGAGTGGAATTCTTTGATGAGAAACTCAACACTCTTTGTATGGCCTGGCTTATTGACCATGGTAAGTTCAATCATTAATAAATTAAATATATTGCTTGCACTGCCATGCCAAGTGGTGAAGAAAGCATTGTTTGGACAATTACTGCTGTAAATTACATTCAACAGTGGAACAAACACACTCCTTTCATTGGCTCCACCCCCCACATCCTGACTTAAAATGGAGAGGATTCTTTATATTACCTTATTTCAGGTATACTGGCTGACTTACTGGCATGTTTTATTTATACATGGCTGCAAGAAAGATTATTAGTGTTGGTGTTGGCATATACTTTTATGACTGCTTCCAGTGCAGAGACCCCATTTGTGCTTTTTAGATTTCTTTGCTTCTTTTTCACAGAGCAAGGTTGTGCATGAAAATATGATTTCTTTTTATCACACACATGCACACAGAGAGCAGACAGCTAGTGGTCCCCTGGGAGATATTGGCTGAATCTGACGCATATTGCATTACGGTTCCTCCATCTTTAAATAGAAATGAATAAGTTTATAGTATTTTGTTATAGACACACCTCTTAAAAATATATATATAAACTCTCAAATTTTAAAATGTTGTCCTTGTATCATTCGTTCACCTGTGCTTCTTATTCTTGTGAGCAGAGCTCTTACCTAAATTTCCTGTGAACCTCATGCAGCAAAATGGACAGTAATAATCTTTGATTACAGTTTTACCGTCTATGTCGTGTAAGCAAAAAATGTAAAAGCAGTTTTGGTTCCTTGAAATTCATTCATAATTTGAGTACAGCTTTTATAGCCTTTTACTTGCAGAGCTGCACATATTCATTCTCTACAATCCAGGCTTAATTAAAAGTGTATTTTTATGTTAATTTCCAAGGCAAACCTTGTGTATCACATAGCAGCAGCTCCATAAGAGACTTTCAGCTGACATAGCTGTCATAGGCTGCTCACACATCCAGTTTTGGCCTTGCCGAAGAGGTTAAAGACAAACAGTGGCTATCCAAATTTATGCTATGTAAGGGATCATCATATTTGTAATACTATATAAGTGAAAGGAAACTCCATTCTCTTGTAGTGTCACAGTTGGATAGTTATTCTGCTTCACCCCACCATACTTTTTGAAATTAAAATTTAACTTTCTTGTGTTCACCTTATTTGAAAGACAACACCTGTGATGCTGTGATTTATAATGCAGTTAAAAACCACAGTGTTCCCCTCCAAGTGCAAATTTGAGCATGTTCTGGGTTCTTTCCTGTCGACCCAGCACTCTTCTGTGAGACAGTCATACATGTTAAAATGCTGGAAGAGCTTTGTGCTCACTGAGCGTCACATAGAAACACGATTTCATTTTTAGGGCTCTATAGTGTGACCAAAAATCTTTGGTGCCCAACAAAATGTTTGGGGGCACTGATGAACCAAAAAGTTCCAGAGTTTCCCATACATTGATCAATGTGTGGAGACAGAATCTGCACTGACCATCAAATTCATGTATCATGTATCATGCTCAGCCTCGCATCAAGTTATCCATTTAGAGAGAAACACTTTTGAGGACAAAGGGCCAGCTGGGTTACATCATTGGAATGTTGCTGGTGTGAGTTTCTGTTCAGCTCTGTGTGTGTGTGTGTATGAGAGTCAGGCTGTACCATGCTTACATAAGCATGTCAAAGACAGACAGGACTATAGAGATCAGCCCAGAGTCTTTATCTGCTGGCAGTTTGATTTGATTTAAAAAAAAAAAAAAAGTCAACTTGGCGCACTGATTTCTTGTTGATGCTTACTTTTTCCCCCAACATACTGACATTGTTGTCTGACCTTGTATGCTGTTGACAGTGCGTCTTCAGTTTCTAAACTTTAATTCTAGTAGAAATAATGGTGATTAATTAAACTGAAAAATAACTGAAAGATTTATCTAATCTTTACAATGTTTTCATTTAATTAAAGTTTTTTTTAATCACAATCACAGGTTTGTCACAGATTTCTAGCACTTCTAATATGAATGTTGTCACTGTAATCTTCCAGTGTATGCCATCCGCGAGGCAGCCACTTGTAATCTGACCAAACTGGTGGAGAAGTTTGGAGCTGAGTGGGCTCAGAACACCATTGTGCCCAAAGTACTGGGCATGGCCAACGACCCCAATTACCTCCACAGAATGACCACTCTGTTCTGTATCAATGTGAGTCAACAGCCTACCATAACACACCCTTGTGGCTAGTTCCTGAATGTTGTCGTTAAGGGTTTAACGTTCAGATAATGTGCCACAATTTTGTGTACTGTATATAATTTACCTTCTAAAAATCTTTGTCATTTCCTGTAAGTGTTCACACCCATATGAACTGACTGTGTTCTCAGGCTTTGTCTCAGGCGTGTGGCCAGGAGATCACCACGAAGCAGATGCTACCAGTTGTCCTCAAGATGTCCAATGACCAGGTGGCCAATGTACGCTTCAATGTGGCCAAGTCTCTTCAGAAGATTGGCCCCTACCTTGACAGCAAGTATGTCGATTCTCTCATTATACCAGCAGTTGTTGCCTGTACTGCCTCCCTAAACCCGATAAATAATGATATTTGTGAGTATCACTTTGACCACAGTCGTGCAGCCTGACCTCACACCCTCCTCTCTTTTGTTACTAAGTGCCCTTCAAGCAGATGTGAAGCCGGTCCTGGAAAGGCTGGCCACAGACACAGACATGGACGTCAAGTACTTTGCCCAGGAGGCGATCAGTGGTAAGCTTTTTCTCTCATCTGCCACTAAATATGAAACTAAAATGCCACAAATTAGATCTGATGTGTTTTTCTAAATATTTTGTTTTCTCTTTAATGCAGTTCTGGCCTTATCATAATCAACCCAACATGGCTGAACCAGACTACCACCCAACCACCCAAACATCAACGCAAACACTTTTACAAGATATTTATTGATGTTCAGGAACACCTGATAAATGTATAGACAAAGCTGTTAATTGTTTTAACCGTAATCCTTTTTTTTTTTTTTTTTACTGTCCAATGGTAGTCCATGTCCAGGCATAACACAGGCTTCTCTCTTAACCTTCCTGTTCGCTGTAAATGGATGCTTTAACAAAGGCAGAGTATGATGAAGTTGACTTAAGTGGTGCATGCTGACCAATGTGCTGCTGTACTAGTTAGACATCGCTAACCAGAGCCTGTCTCACATTCCTCCCTTTTCCATCTTTAGTCACTGTTGCACTTCTGCCACAGTTCTTAACGGCAAACCACATGTCCACGTCACCAGCTCGTACCTTGGGCTGTGCCTGCTCTGTGCTGCTGCACTGCACTCCCAGTGCTAGACACAAACTTAGAAAAGCAGATGGAGCAACAAGCTGTTTATTTTGCTATGCTTCCTCTAGTGACAACCCTTTGGTAGCTGTCTTCTCTGAGACACTGGTGTAGCTCTACAGAAAACTGACTGAAATCCCTGAGCGCGTCTCTTTCCAACAGACCAAACCTGTTCTGTCCTAAATGCCTCACAGGGTTTTTCTGTGCAAAGTCCTGACAAAACAATAAAGGGGGGTGTCCCTTAATGCATGTGATCTCATGAACTAATCATTCATTAGTGTCCATCCCAACTCTACTAGACGACTCTGCCCTTCTGCACATTTGTTCTCCTCAGTGACACAGGCTGAACTGGTCAGACAAATTAATTTCTTCTGTCCAGAACAACAGAGACCAGCTCAGTTGTCAAGTGTTACTCCTAATTCTCCTCTCAAATCATTGGTGAATTTGTTGATGTGAAAGGGTGAAAAGTAGTCACTCAGTTTTTCTGCAATATCTTCTCAGCATTGCTCTTAATCTTTGTGCCAATGGCTTTGATTAGCAGTGGTGTTTTCTTTTAGTTTGCAAGGGTAAACGGATTTTACTTGTCTTGCTCTGTTAAAAAAAAAAAAAAAAAAAAAATGTTATTCTGTGAGGGACACTTTATTAATTGTACATTAATGAAACAGTAAAACTAATTTGACTACAGCTATCAGAGACATTGGATTAAAACGTGGCATTGTTTGTGTCCTAGAGCTATTTAGTTCTCTTGTAAGTCCATGTCAAGTCCTCCACTGTCCATGAGATTTGAAAGAATTTTCTCACAAATCTCTGCACGTTGGAGAACAAGTGCATGCTTTCAAAGAAAGAGGGATCCGGGACATGGAGCATGTGTACGTAAGGCTGCATCTTGTTTTATTATGGGGGTGGGAACTGGGGTGGTTATGGGCGGGTTGAATAAATGTAATGTCTGTGTTGATAAAAGAAACTTTTCTCCCTGAAATCCCCTGCTGTTCCCTTCTCCTTCCCCCCTCCCTCTCATTTTGTTCTCTTGAATAAACCTTGATTGTTGATTGTCCTGTATCACAAAGACTGCTTTTATTTTTATTTTGAATTCTCTCCACAGTTGGGATGCTGTACTACTGTATGTTGAGCTGAATAAAGTAATTCAAAAGTTTTTTATATTTCTTTTCTGCTTAAATACATAAAAGCCTCTCAAAGGTGTAATCACCTATTTACTAAACAGGAAATGATCCTGTTAAAACTGCCACTCAATTAGAAATGTCATTGTGAGTTACTGAAAAGAAAAAGAAAATTTCTGAATAGCAGAAAAGAAAAATGAGGTGTGACTGCCCAGAGTTAAAGAAGACAGAATGGTCTTTTTGAACCAAAAATTGAGATTACCGATGTCTACTTAGATAAGATAAGTAATATTTATGGTCAAAAACCTCTAAGTCTCTTCAGACTAAGCCAGTTTATTGCTGATCTCTGACAGCATTTGAACAGGCGCTCTGTTTTGAAGCTAACGCCCGCCTCCCGGAACACTAAGTCTCTTGCGATTGGCTAACTACCAAGCGCAGTCCCACTCGCTTGTGATTGGCTGAATTTACATGTAAAATAGACTCCATCTGGCACAGGTCACCAGTCCATCACGAATGCTGTTAACCATTCACATCTATGGGCAATTTACTTTACGGTACCAACCACTCCCTTGTTCCAAGCGGGTTGTGAACCTGGGACCTCATACTGCAAGGGCAAGAGTGCTAACCACTACACCAACGTATGACTCATATGATCTCTGTTTGCCGCACAGTGGTTAGCGTATGAGCTAACCCGAGTCACTCGCAAAACAACACAAAAATACACACATTTTCACACAAGTCGTGCAGCGTTTTAATTGTAAACAGTGTCGTGGAGCTAAGACAAACGCTCACTCACTTTCTACCGCTGTTGAGACGAACACAGATTGATCTCTACCTGTCGCTACCAGCGGACTAACTGACGCGCAGTGCTTCACCCTCCGGACCACAGGAGCATCAGTTTGAGTGCCTGCGTGGTTTAATGTACATGTAAAATAAACCATTTGGAAATACTTACATTGCCTTTAGGGAATCCATTACGGATTGTTGGAGCTGCTTCCTGCTGATGAGTCCCGCTGCCCAAAGTTTGTATAACTATTCACTTCAAAGGGACGGCTACAAACAAACAGCATTTCAGGAAGCTTAGCAGGTATATTACTATCAAAAATTAAAAGATATCCACTCTGCTCTTTGTTCCTCATCAGGAGGGCGTCTGTGAAGCATCTGGTGTTTTTGATAACCAGCAACAGAGCAACAATGAATTGAACCTTTCTTCTGAGACATGTCGCTCTCAACAGATACAACAGTTGTAAAGGCGGAAGCGATTCAGCTTCTTCTTCCGGTTTAATGCTCACGCCCGTGACCCGGAGTAGCTGTTGGGGGAGGGTTCGTTGTACGGCAAATGTGCTAGTTGCATAACTAAACTCGACTTTTTAAAACCGCTTGCTTGAGCACAGATAAACAGAGAAGCCCTTTTTTTCTCAAAAGTGGCTGAAGTGTTTATTGTGACACTTTAGGGACACGGGGACACACAAAAAAACATCAGAAATTTGATTTTCCAGTGAATGTCTTCTTTAAAAGTTTACAATTTGGTTGATGATTTCAAAACAGTAAAAATATAAATGTCTGTTTCCAGTAGGGTCTTGATGTAATGTTACAGAGTCCCGGCAATAACATTGTGATGTAGGAAAATGGTTTAATACAATCTAGGAAAACTACTGCTGTTTCCGCTGTTAAAAATACTAGGCATGGTGTAAATCAGAGTCAAACTCCAGCTGTTAAAAGAAGTGAAGGGTTCAGAAACTGAACGCAGATTATATGAACGGGCAAGAAATATTTCATGTATGATCGGTGAAAGCAGATGAGTTTTTAAAAAACAAAGGTGGAAAAAGTAGCTTTGTATTTAAAGACCTGTACTTTTTTCCATTTGCTGCAGACCAGACACCTTGTTTATATGTTTTATCATGTTAAAGCTGAAATTTTGAAATTTTATTCCATTCCTATTTGTAAAAACAAAAAAACAAAAAAATACAACAACAATGATCCAGCTGCGTCTGGTCTGTGTTGAGAGTGAGCTACCATCACCTCCCGTGAATGTGAGTGTGAATGGACTGGCGACCTGTCCTGGGTGTCTCCCTTTCTGACCCCATGACCCTTCACCAATATATGTCAGTAGATTTTACATACTGCTCCTTTAAAATGCTTCCTACCACTCAGGAAAATGTGGGATTGTTTCCTCGTGTTCCTTGCATCTTGTTTGGTGGGTCCTGACCTGGTGAGAAGCTGCTGTGGAGCCGTGCAGAGCAGGTCAGGGTGTGCCACTGACACCTGCACCCCTCCCTCTGCTGCTGCTGCTGCTGCTGCTGCTGCTGCTGCTGCTGCTGCTGGGAGAGAGAGCTGCAAGTTAATTATTTAACTTGATGAAAAACATGTTCACATCTTTTTTTTTTTTTTCCTAACAAAGTTTTCAAGGTCAAAGTATTAACACTGCTGTACTTTGTTTTTTGCCATATGCAGCAGGTTTGAGAAACACTGTTGCTTTTGTTGATTCCCAGGTGAGCAATCAGCAGCAAGGATTAGGGCAGTAAATCACAGTGGCAGATATCTTTATGAGAATCTCAAGCTTCCATTTTTAATCTCCTCAAATCTCCCATTAGCCCTCGTCGGAGCTGTGCGGCCTCCCAATCCTCTACCCAGCCCTTTCGCTGGTTTACCTCCTCACCACACACTATACTGAAGGATGCACAGGATGATGTGTGTCAGCACATTCTGCTGCTGTGGGACCAAACCACAAAGTTTATTCAGCAGCAGCAGTTTCAAGGCTGGGTGAGCTTCAGTCCTCCAACTAAAGATGATTGAATTATCGATGTATCTGTTGATTGTATTCTTGCCCGATCAATCAACTGATTTGTCCAAAACAGTTTTCAAAAATCAATGACTGAAAAAAAAAAAGAATAGGCTGAAGCTCAAGATTTATTTTGGCCTATGACCTGTACAATTAATTGAATAATCCAGAATATCTACAACAATAAACACAAAACCAAAATGAAAATGTTCAAATGCTACAAAAAAAGAATTAAAACAGCGCACAATAACTTTACAGCTACAGAGCTACAGAATCTTAGCAAATCTCTGAGCAAAATCTGGTTACAACCTTATACAAACCTTATAAAATATGATTTGTATGTCCAAAGGACCAACTCTTCTTAATGATTCTGAAAGAAGTTTAATTATAGGGTCTATACTGGATTTGTTTTGTAGGTTTTTCCTCAAACCTCAACTAATACGACATGTATGGTGGTACAAAATGAACAATATATGCAAACATTTCTTCTTTAACAAAAAAGCTTGTTTTGTTCAAAATAGCAATTGATTTGGATATTTTTCACTTGATATATTCTAAATTTTGGCGTCCAACAAAATGGTGAAATATCCCACTGAGCGTTTGCCAAATGTCAAACTGACAATGGCCTCAAATGTCTTCTATTGTCCAAAGATAAAAGACATTGTATTTTTCACTTTTCAGAAGCTGGAATCACAGAACTTTGGTTGATGTAAAACTTAAACCGATAACCCAAATGCACTCACTGATCACTCTTCTAGGTTGATCTGTTCATGCAAATATCCGATGAACCACATGGTAGCAAGAGTATTTTAGAAACTGCTGAACTAGTGGGAGTTTCACTCACAAGCATCTGTCGAGTTGACGGACAATGATCTGAAAAAGAGAAAATATCCATTTTCACCCAAGACAAATCAAGTCAGTTTACAGGGCTTTACAGTCATGTACAGCAAATGACGCCCTCTATCCTTAGACCCTCACATCGAGTGAGGAAAAACAGGGAAAAAAGGGGGGAAACCTCAGGAAGAGCCACAGAGGAGGGATCCCTCTTCCAGGACGAACAGAAGTGCAGTAGGTGTCACATGGACAGAGACAAGTTACAAACAAAACATCAAAAATTTACAGAGAGAGAAAAGATAAGAAGACAGAGACCAAGAGGATTTAGGAATCTGAGCCATTTTCACCCAGTTCGCTCACTGAAGCCAGAGGTCAGAGGAGAATGACCTGACTGGTTGAAAATGACAGAAAAGCAACAGTAACAGTGACTTCTGCAACATTATTACGTGTCCTCTGTAAAATTAGAAAGTGGTTGTAGTTAATAAAGTCACTGTGTTACAGCTTCACTGTGAGGAGCAGGAAGGGATTTCTTTCTCATATGCCACGCCACATTTCTGTCTTAAAGCTGGCGACCTTAAAAAGACAGTAATATGACAAGCGTCGAAGTGATGACACGTTTGCTCAGAGCTCTGCCTCCTCGATGCGCTGGCATTCACGAGGTGGCCAATGAAAGAGCAGAAGCCTATTTCTCTCAATTTAGGTTCTGTTATTTCGGGGGATTTTCAGCAGTCAGAGCCCTTGACGTCAATGCAGCTGCCTCCCAGGACTGTCATTTCTAATGAAAGGAGTCAAGCAAAGCCCCCACACAGGATGGCACACATACACACACACACACACACGCACACACACACACACACGCACACACACAGAGACACTGTGAGGTCAAATGCTCTCAGGGTGATAAACGACAAACATCAGTCATGGAGAAGAGGAGCACTGGCTCACTCCTTTTCCTTTTGTCACCTTGTCGTCTCACCCCCCTCCCTCCCGTCTTACTCTGCCTTCCTCGGTCAGTGAGACAGCATGGAGACATGAAGACTCCTCAGGCAGAGTGTGTGTGCGCTGGGCTCTGACATGTAACTCTGCCTGGGTTTTTCCAGCCACTTTTGGGTCATTTAGACCTGGATTTTTTGACTCTGGAAGAATGAAGAACCCTGTCAATCTTTCCTCCCGCTCCCTCACACACATGCACACACTTGTCTCTTAATACTTGTGGGGACATGCATAGACATACCCTATGCCCTAACCCCTAACCTTAACCATCCCCACCACATGCCTAACCCTCACCTAAACCTAGTTCAAGGTCTATGACCCTAAATCCAAGTCTTAAACTTCAAAACGCTCTATACATTTTATGAGGAAACACCAAACTGTGCTCACAGTGATGTTTGAACCAAAATCTTTAAGACGCACATCACACTCTCTTGCTGCTAAGCCTTTTTTTTTTTAAAAGCCTTTTTTTTTCTTTGTCTTTTTCTTTGTGTGTGTGTGTGTTGCATAGTGAATACAAAAGAAAAGGTGCATCTTGTCACGAAACAAAAGTTGCTTTCCCCCCCTTCATTCTCTACATTCAGAGCTGGAGCATTTGTGCTCGTTTGCAGCTCTCCTCCTGAACGGTGCCGTGATCTCCTGCTCGAAAAGACGCAGTCGGATGTTGTCATCCACCCTCCCCCCGTTGTCATGGAAACCATTGATGTCATTACTTTGGCCTGATAAGTGAATAGACCTCTGATATTGTAATATTTGATGTAAAAAAAAAAAAGAGAGAGAGAAACAAACAAAGAAAGCGAGGAGAAGATTAGTGCTGTCTTTTTATGCACGAGCTTCTCATTGCTCCGTCTCTTGTCGGTGACAGACAGGCTGCTGGAGGTCTCACTGCCACTGAATACACACTGTTCTAAAAATAACCAGGTTTAAGTGCAAACGGCTGCTGTCGTTTAGGGAAATTTCCTGTGAGGTCACACATTTCAATCTAATATTTAAGTCGCTCAAAAACACCTTTTACATGTTCATGTTATCCTACAGTGTTTTTATTTCTCATGCCAGAGCAGGGGGCTTTTTTTTGTCTTTGTTACGGGTGGATCCTGTGTGCAGCTGCCTCCTCGCAGGTCTTTTTGCAGCATCAAATCAATGTTGCACCGAAGGCAACAAATGTAAAGTGTGAGGCTGTGTTGCCTGAAATCTGAGCAGCTGTAGATGAAGGTGATTGACATGGCCACTGTCTCTGTGCATGGTCTGATCCCGGGAAAAGACATGAGACCCTGCTTTCTTTGAACAGCCCCCCCTTCATCTTCTTCTGGTGCTGTATTACCAGGATTAGCTGTTCTCTGTCTGAGTGGGCTGATTGGATTGACACGTTCTCACAACATGATCATTTCCACACCAGCGTCACACACCTCTGCTCTCAGGCAACATTTCGAAGCCCCGTGTTTTGCTCTGTATATATTTTCACACTGCCATTTTTCCCCTCACATGTAAAGATTAAAGCAGCCAATCAGAGCGCGGCTCAGGACAGCCCCCCCCCCGACAGAAAAGGGGTTTTTGCTTTTCACTCAGTTAAATTCTCATTGACAGGTGGGTTGCCTTGGAGACAGGTAACATGAAATTATGTTATATCAGTTATTTTATCAATGTTTATGAATCATTCAGTCCATCTCGCCGCCTGTTAAACGCAAGACTGAGTTTAGCCTGTGGCTGATGTGTGCAGTATTTCACACATGCAGAAATAATGGCTCAGTTTATTTGACTCCAACTCCACATTATGGGTTTTGTTTTCTCTGTTTTCAGTGGTTTTGCTCAAATTTTTTTGCCATTTCATAATCTAAATTGTTATCAAGAAAACCATTTAAATTTAAAAGCTTAAGACACCATAAACAAAATATCATTCACATCTATTGTACTGTGTGATGATAAACCTGGATTTACCAGCCAAATAAAGCAGGTAACTGGCCCCGGGTCCCTCATATGCATATGGTGCCAGTTTGTGTTTTATTCTGATTATTTGCATATTTGTTGCTCGGGCAGCACTCTAAATGACTAACTCAGGTCCTGCATCATTACCTGTCCAGCCAAAGGGAAGCAGTGTTTTTAAATGCATTTCAATTTTTCCTGTATAGCAATTTTTCTCATGAAAAAAAAAAAAAACTAATCATCATAAATATAATGATCTAATAAATATATTTTAATTGCAATATTCAATAAAAGAAAATGTGGGGGAGACGACCACAAAACTGCTATGCTTGTTGAGTTCAAAAAGATGCACCTGAAAACCAGTAACGTCTTCTAAACGTTTGTCTAATGAGGAAATAAAAACTTTTAACAAATGCTTAAATGTGGTTTCTGATCCCCTGAGGCCAATTTGGATGCATCTGCGTCACTCGGTTGCATAAATGGTTTAATTTTATATAAACACCTCCGGTGCTAACAAACTCTCCTCACTTATTAGTCAGACAAGATGAGATGATGAGTTTTTAGCCTCGGGTCATTTTGTTCAACAACAGTGAACCTTTCCTCAGTGTCCTCCAATCACCTGAATACGCTTTTTCATCTTTAATCGTTACCGTCACCACCTTTTTTTTCCTCCTGTGTGACCTTGTTATTAACTATGACACAATGAAACCTGCCTGCTTAAGTTAAAAGTTAAAAAGAGGTATAAAAGGATATAAATATCTAAATAATGCAACACAACCGGTCCGACAGCTACTGCTGCCATGGCTGCCTCAGGTGCTTTGGTTGGGTTTGAAACGAGTTCAGGTTCAGTTGTGACTCAGCAGTTTATATGAAGCAGTCGGTGTGATTCATTTTTCCAGGTATTTAACTCTCGCCCACGTCATGTGTCCCTGAGGCGCAATCAGTTTGTCGTGACAGGGCGAGCGGATTCTGCAGAGACGACAGCAGAGCATGTTGTAGATGTTTCAATAAGCAGACGACTGTCACAACACAAATAAAGACAACACCCACACTGTTTTTCTGTTCAATAAACCTTTTTTTTTTTTAATCTCAACAGCAAGTTAGCTTATGTGTGGTCAACATCAATGAAGGTAAATATAAAACTGGATTTCTATTGATAGATCAATGTTGTTTTATCAGCAGGAGGTGAAATTGTGATACTTAGAAACACGTCCACTAGGTTCTTCATGACTTAAGTCTTCAACTAGAGAAATATTGCTATAATACTTTTAAATGGCATACACTGAACAAGAAAAAAAAAAAAAAGCACAGTAGAGAAGCTGACAAAGAAGCTCCAAAACTCCACATGGTGGGTTGTACAGGGAAACTTCTGAGGGACTTTGGTTTTGTACCTTTGTAAAACCTGGCTCTACTTACTTTCAGGAAAAGAAAACACAGGAAAAAGGAAGAATTAATCATAATAAAATAAACGATACAAGGGTCCAACCAGAAAGTATGGTTCTATTTAAAATCTTAGATTGAAAATACCAAAAGTAAAAGGCACACTGAACACTTTCAACACAAAATTCGGTGCAACTTGAGTTTGTGCACTGAAGATTCACTACATCCCTAATTTGTACAAAGAACACTCATCGGCAACTGAGAAGTGTTTCTCTATCTTGGATTGAATTAAAATCAACAATCAGATAAAGTGTTACAATGTCTGGTCTTTCTTTGAAAGAAATTCCTTTTGTGTCCATTATTGGTGGGGAAGAGAAGAGGAGAAAGGTGTTTCCTACAGATTGTGGTTCGTTTCATCTGCCAGGAAACAGCAGCGCAACACAAACCTTTTCCATCTCCACCACAGTCACCTCCTCCTCTCTCGCTACATCTCATCTTCCCCTTGTTTGTCAAAGTGCTCCAGTATTCAACTTCCACCGATCGTCCTGTCATCGTTCCAGCCTCACCACTGACAAGATGAACGAAAACAATCAAAAAGATTCACTTTAAAAGGCGAAATCCACCCTTTCATTCTCTTACACCGCTACGTATTTACAATGTACCTAACAATCTGTACTTCTGTTTGACCCACAAAGTGGGTGTGAGCATATTCCTGTTAACAAGTAGGATTATGAGCAGATAAACATCCAGCGACCCAACTAGTTTGTAGGTTTCAGGATGGAAATATGAATACAGCCATATGACCTGTTATGTAACAGAGCATTCAGGTCCACATTAACCATTGTTGCTGTGGTTTATTTGTATCTGTGACTGATAAATGTCAGAGCTGCATGGTGACTGACTGAAGCTTTTCCTCTGACAAATCAATTTTAACGCAAAAGTGCAAAAAAAAAAAAAAAAAAAAAAGTGACAAAACTCTGCCTTTTTTTCCTTCATCTTGAATGAAAAGTGTTTACAATTTAAACTGCTGCTCAGAGGAAATGACCAATCTAAACATGTTGTCTTGGGCCCTGAGAAATTGTGATACACATAAAGACAAAAAAAACCAAACTAACGTTAAACTGAAAAATAAAACCAATCCCCAAAATGGTGATTAATCCAGAAAATAATCAGAATAATAGTTACTTTCCTCTTCTGTAGGGACAGAGTGTCAGAAGCCTTCAGGGTGGATTTTTCCTTATAATCTTGCACAGGACTGCAATCACAGTTGGTCCCTATTTAAAAACCATTATTAAAGACTGTTTACTGCAACTACTGCATAAAGAGACTTCATCAACACGCACCTGTACTTCTGATCCTGACTGTGAACTCCACGTTATTTTGCTCAGTGCAGTCTACAGACGGTTGGGAGTAAGTGCTTTATCTGAAACCTAATGTAACAACAAACACTTCTACAATTTAACCCAAGACCACAGACGACCCTGCACTCTGGCAGACGATCACAGTCCAATAACTTCATCTCTGCCCTCTGACTTTTACTGTCCTGCTATTCCAACTGTTTCTAAACCAACATCGTCTGGAGGAGAAGATATACACTCACCGACCACTTTATTAGGTACACCTAATAAATCGCCAGCCAATCGTCAGAATCCAGTGTAAGGTCACGGATGATGTCTTCGTCTTACAGCAGCCCCGACATCAGACAGAGAGGGAACATTCTTTCATTCAACTGTTATCTATTGCAGTGTATCTTCATAAAGTCATTCCATTATTATAAAACATAAAATATTATTAAAACAATACAGAGGCATGACGACTGGAGCAGTGAGGATGTTGAGTCAGAGTTAATGCAGAAGCTACAGGTGTTTAGTGACAGAAAGAGCAGTTTGTGCGGTTTTAAATGAAAGGTGTCAATACAGTGTTTTAGAAGTGACGACAAACGATGTGACGGATGAAGAGAAACTGTGTCTGAATTGTGCAAACAAACATTACATACAAACACAAACATTCATATGACTGTCCAGGCTTGTCCCTGCATTTCCCGGACAAGCAAGCGAGAGAGAGAGAGAGAGAGAGATTATCTCCTGGTTACATCATCAGCTCAAATGATGTCACTGTTGACTTCAAGGTCCCAGGGAAACAATTGGAACTGGCTGTACAGGTGAGGCTTCCATTCATAATCCTTTAACATTAAGGATTAATATTGCTTCAGTATTGCCACAAAAATAGACTAATATTCACTGTCTAACACCGCAACTTCTCAACCAAACACACGCTAACTACGTCAGCCCTCATTTATCAGGCACACGCATGACCCACAGTTCACCTGTTTGAAACAGACATGTGGCCATTTTGCCTCCAAGAGCAGGCAGATGATTCTCGTCATACTATTGTGCAACAAAACCTGGTGAGAGAATGGGACTGGATGGAAAGGCGAAAAGCAGTTCAGTAGTGTAAGAAATAAATCAGGATCAGCAGCTACAAGTTACAAAAAAACATAAAGAAAACAAACAAAACGACTGTAATATTTACTGTATGTCACAGAGTCTCCATAAAAGCCTGCATATAAATCTGTTTTTTTCATTTGTCAGTTAACTGAAAATAGCCTGGAGCAAGTTTACCATTGTTAAAAAGCACAAATATAGCAGAAGCTAAACAAATGGTGCAGTAATCACCAACCTGGTGCTTCATTCAGCAAGTACTTTACTCAAATGACAAAGTTACCCTTTCTTTTTCTTTTCTTTTTTTCTGAAGAATACTATAAATGTTAGTGCTGAAACGTAGGCATGGTCGTTATATGAGCCTCTGCTCCCACAAGTGTAAAATTATTTCTAAATTATAATAATGTTATCTAACATTTGAATTTGTGGTGATGTCCATGGTACCATGATAAATGAGGGCCCTTGTGTTTAGTTCATTTGTTTTAACGATATTAAAAAAAAAAAGAAGAAGCAGAAAAGTGTTCCGAGATGTGACGATGGTGTCCTATTTTAAATACAAACAAAGCACTGTTAGCCATTGTGCTTTTGGTTGCCAGTCGGTCAACCCGAACCAAGTTCACTTTCAAACCATTTGTAAGTGAAATGCTGCACTCTGTCTGGCAGCCTCCAGGTTGTGCAGCATCTCCCTCCCTGCATCGTAGGCTCAGTCCTCACAGGTGGCACAATGTCTGTGACAACAGCAGCCTCGCCGAGTCAGCATGGCGAGTTCTGCATGTATGGGACCTGTTCCTGCCTCACAGAGCTGATGAGAACAAGAACAGGAGGAGAAGGAGAAAGGGAGGTAGGCAAAGGGAGGGTTCTTGGTAGAAATGTTGTCTGAGGTTCATCAAAACTAAGAAATTAAATTTGTATTAGTCATACAAAAATTAACACTTCTCCTTCCCTGTTGCTACGCTTATGGCCTCCACTTATATCTCCATTCTCCCTGCTTTTAATGCTAGGTAGGTTCTCATTGTTTAATACCGCTTTGTATCAACCTCTCAGCTGGCTTAATTAACCAGTACAAAACCATGCTGGGAATCCACAGTCTCCATCATCTCACTGTCCAGAAGAGAGCCCTGCAGCTCAGGCAGGTTCAGGCTGTCTGACTGTCCCGGACCAGCTAATACTCCAGCCACAGCCACAGCCCCAGCTTCAGCTTCTCCTGGAGCAGCTGGGAGCATCACACTGGGGTCCACTGGAAACTCATAGGGCTCTGAGTGAAGAGCCATAGCAGAAGGGCCGACCACCGGCTGCTCACAGCCTGTAGTGTAGCTGAAGCCCAAGCCACTGGGAGAAGCTTCAAGAGTTTGGGGATGAAGGAGATGGTGGTGGAGGTGAGATGCAGAGGGCAGCTGCTGGGTGTAGTGGTGATGGCTCATGTATGGATCATAAACCAGACCTTCGCCCGGTTCCATCAAGGGGCTCAAGCTATGGGGGTGGCTGAAAGGAGGCGAGGCCTGAGGGCTGCCCTGCTGCTGGGCGCCCGACATAGCTGGGGACTGAGGGGAGCTCTGAGATGCAGTGGGGTCCAGGGGAGGGCTCCCTGTCGGGTACGACCCTTCAGCTATTTGCATCTGATTGAAGTAGGCCTGCAGCCCCAAGCCCTGTGACTGCTGCTGCAGGTACATCCTCTTCTGGTTCAGTCTGCAGAGAGAGAGTGTCAGGGCCCACATTTCACTACTGACATCAGGAAAAAAAAAGTATTTTAAGCTCCTTGTAATAAGATGTTACTAACCATTAACAAGTCACCAAGTTAGTCATATTAGTGTCATATTAGTGTCAAGAAAAGCATTATTGTACTGTATTAAGTATCTAATACTTAATACAGTACAATAATACAATAATAATACACATTTATTATTGTATTAAGTGTTAGATACTTGTTAAACACTTTAAATACCAATCATAAACATACATTTTATTAACAACTAGACTCTGTATGTGGTTAGGGCTGCAACGATTATTTGATTAATTTATTACTAAATTAATCAACAAATATTTTGATTATCGATTATTCGGTTTTAGAGTTTTTTTAATAATCAAAACAAGCTTTCAGATTTTTCAGCTTCTTAAATGTCAATATTTTCTGGATTTATTGCTCAGTTGAACAAAGAAATCATTAAAACTGAAAAATTTGGGATTGTTGACAAAACAGGACATTTGAGAACATCATGTTTGAAGTTTGGGAAAAATTAATCAACATTTTTGACATTTTATGGACCAAATACTTGATTAATCAAGAAAATAATTGTTATTTCAAGCATCTGTTGCAGCTCTACATATGGTATTACAATCTTAATTAACAATTTATTTCTTCTTTTTAATTTATTTCTCATAAACTAAAATTATTAATAAGAGCCCGTACGTGTCATTACATTACTGAAAGTGTTTAAATTTGGCTTTTATTAACAGTTAATGATAATAATAATAGTTATTTATGAGTTAATTGACTCTTATATAGCGTAATTGTTAATAAATATCCTATTAATGTTTATGACAGAAATTTAAACTTTTTTTTAAATAAAAGCCTTTAAGTCTCTTAAAAGTAACAACAAATACTTTTATTCACACTAATATGGACTTATTTACATTTATAAGGATCTTAAAAGCTGTCATGAGTGACATATTAATGCTAATTATGGCTTATTACAAGGACCTTCAAAACCTTTCCCATCTAAATAAGAAACAATTAAAACAGGCATACTTTGTACATAGGTACTCTTGGGCAAAACTTATAACAATTGGAAACTCAAATGTTGAAATTAATTGTGGGATGCTTTGCAGCTATGGCATTAATTGTTGGCCTACAAATCATCATTTTGTTCAGCAACTAAAACAATTCTGACGTACTCATCAAGAAACCGACCAATCAACCGATGACTGCTAAAATAATGTTACACATGGAAAATGATGAATTTGTGCAAATATATTAACTTACAGATATAAGTTTTCAACATGAATATTTCATTGAAAAACATGAAAAATGTTGACTACCACAAGTGAATAATACCATCACTGTCAACTGAAGTGAATGTGTCACTACATTAAGAACAAACAGAAAATGTCCCCAAATATCAACACAGAGTCTGAATGAATGGCTATGAAGTGAGTAAAAATGTTCCACTCTTGATGGTGCGGACATGTTTGTTTCAGACCTGTTTCTGATTTTTTCTTTTTAAACCAAAATTACATTATTGAAATGTCACCGCAATAAATAGTAAATAGATATAGATAAAATATGATTGAAAGCAGACATTCACAGCATGATTTACCTGTGCTCCTGCAGCTGTTGCTCTAAACTTCTTGGAGTCTCTTTACAGAAAAGTTGGCAGCTGGCAGGACTGTTGGCTAAGACGCTGGCCTTCAGGGCAGAGGAGAGATCAGGACTTATTACTGCTCTCAGGATGACTACCATGTTAACTAGATAGGATCTGAGTCATAATTGTTACATCATAGCAAATCTTAAATTAATATTTATTGACATCTTATCTTGTCATAATGATTGTGCATAGTTACAGTGTTGGACTGCACCTGTAGTCTATGAGTGAGGTATTGTGTCTCCAAGCTCTGTCTTCGTAACAGGAGAGGTGGCTGTGGAGCGCCTTGGTATAAAGCTAGACCCTCCTGCTGCTTGGATGCTTCACCCTTTTGATCAAGACATGACATATTAGAACAAGGGTTGGGTGTGCCCATGTGTCTCACATACACACACACACACCCACCCACAGGGAAACGTGTACTGCAGATGTCCTCTCCTGATGGTTAATAAAATGGTGTCAGGGTCTGGGTGCTTCGTCGTGAGGTCTAACTGGATTACGCATGCTTTCTCCTGCCAAATGCCTGTGTGGTGACTGATCAGCCAGATGCTTTTCTCTAAATGGCATGTACCACTGGGATTACCCATCAGTTAAATGAAATGAAAGGAAATTAAATGGATGATAGGGACTGAGCATCATAACCAACAAAGAGCTGTGTTACTGCATTATAAGATGGACAGGAGGAAACAAGCTCTTGCCTCTGTGTTTGTGTGTTTTGGTTCCCCCTTGCATTGTGTGCACCATTTTGTGTACATGTGTGCCCGTCTTTGTGCACTTGCAGCTTTGCCTACTGAGTGCCAGTCACTACCATGGGTCAGTCTGAATGACTTTAACAATGGCTGCATTCACTTTGGCCTATGCTCCAGGCTCCAGCCCCCAGGAGTACAGGAGACAGTAAACAAGCCACAGTTGGCTGCCTCTCCTGATGTTACACAACATCCTGGGTGCTTGTAGTTTTTTTTTTTCCTGGGGAACATGGGATGAGGAGTTGGGGGACTGAGGCTGAGAACAACACTGGGAACAGAAAGATCTTGAATGGGTTTGAGTGATGGATGTGTGAGTGTTTTGCAGTGATTATGCAGTAGGTCTAACCTCCAGGAGGTTGTGCAAGTGGTGCTGTGGTCCCAGGGGGCCTATGACAGCTCCCTCCCCAGAGCCTATCTGCTCCACTAGCATCTGTACTTTGTTCAGCTCCAGGATGCCTTTGGTCCTCGCCAAGTTCTGGAGATGCTGACGAAATGCAACCAGACCTGAGAGCATAAAACAAATCCCCACAATACAGAGTCAAAATGGATTCCTCCATCAATTAATCACTTTTCTCTCCATAACAGGACAGGATAGTCTTTATCCTAACAGAGAAACAGGCCTAATCCCAACTGACATTCGTAAAGTAGTTGACCAGTTCAGGCCTTTTGGTGACCAATGTGATTGTGACAGTATATACATCATGATCCACTGTGGGTGTGTGGTTACATATACACACGTGAAAGTATCTGTGTATGTGTGTGTGTGTGTGTGTAACAGCAAGTGGTAAGACCCATCCAGTGGTGACGAGCTGCATCTGTGAACGATGGATCTGACTCACAGCGATGGTGGGAGTTATTTAAAACCAGAGTCAGCAGTGTGACGCAAAAGAATCTACCGCATCAACACTCTCCAAAGAGGATTATGAGGAATAAATAAATAAATAAAGTGGGAACGTGCAGTGCAGGCTGTCAATGCAGAGCTGCAGAGGTAAAGCACATTTTGAAGCTATAATTATATTTTATACTTGGCTGAAACACAGGTGCTTCACAAACGGCAAGCACAAAATAATGCAGCTTATGGAAAAAAAAGGGAGAGCAAAACAGAGGTTGTTCAACATTTCTCCTTATATTTTACCTCCCCCTTTTCTCTCTGATGTGGAGCAGAGACAAATCCTGCCTGCCACAGATTTAAAGTTTGAGAAAGAGCGACAGAAAGGCAAGCTTGAGAAAGAGGCAGTAAAGAGGGAGAAGGTGCATGTATGGAAAAAAAAAAGAGGAGCGAGGGAGAGAGATATGTGGGCTGAAACCTTCAAATATCTGTCTCTGATTCATAACGTGAATCATCACCGCTATACTCATCACTGGAGACGATGAGAGAAGGGAAGGAAGAGGAGGAAGAGATGGGGGAAAAGTGTGTGAAAGAGAGGGGGGAGCAAATGAGAGGGTGGGAATGAGGCACTTTTATCTAGAAGACAGTATACAGAGTGAGTGTGTTTGTGTGAGTGCGAGGGAGCAGCTGCAGCCGGGGTGTTGCGCCTGTGTCATGAAAAGTGGAGCTCTCCTTCTTGCTTGGAGCTTTGTGCACCCTGAAGCCTCAGACGCATGTGTTGTGACACCTCATACATCAGACAAGAATTTAATTGACACTTGCATGACTGATTAGTGATATCACAGCATCACTCTCCGCCTGTCGTGACTATTTCCACTTCTGACAGTGAATTTCCATATGTCAAAGTATGTTTTACAGCAGTCTCTGCAGAGAACTTGACAAAATGTCATGTGACTGCTTTGTGCTGTGATTAAATGAAGCTTTTCAGTAAGACCTTTTCGATACATCCCAGCAGCTGTGAAAATTAAATGTGCAGTGAGATTACACTCCATATAACTCATCCACCAACAGTCAAGCCTGGGATTCAGGTGCGTTATGTCACATAGCATGGGCAAAGCAGAAATGACACGTGGGCTGAAGGTCTGGTGAGCTCACATTTTTCTTTCCACCATCTGACTTTTAATTTAATTTTTTTTTTAAACTTTTACAAACTTGGTTTCAGACACTTCTTTAAGTCATGTCACTTCAACTAAGAGAATCTTTATACCCTGCCAAACAAACACTCACTCACTCACTAATTTTCTATCACATTATCCTCCAGCTGACATTGGGCGAGAGGCAGTGTACACCCTGGACAGGTTGCCAGTCCATCACAGGGCGCCCAACAAACACATTAATGTGAAATATTGGTGCACGTAAGGGCAGATTCATCTCTTATTGCAAATGGCTGGTGAAGAACTTAATTGACTTTTCATGTCTTCTTTGCCACATCATATTATGTCATCCAATAAACTGCCTCGTTACGTAACATAGGCAGTGACATCTGTGGATAATTTAGAATGCAAAGACAAAGATGAATACATTTGGAATTGAAAAAAAGTGTAGAGTGGTGGTTCTAACCTTGGGTGAGGGAGGTGTCTGAAGCACGGCGTCCTTCTCTGAAGCTGATAGGGGAGCGGTTATGTGTCTCCCTGTGCTGGGAAGTCAGGGCGGCCATTGCTGGGTTAGGAGGCCGAGTGTTTAATAAAGGGGTAGGAGTGACACAAGAGGCAGAGCTGTTGGCTTGTACCACTTCAATAAGAGAGGGGGGATCTTCCAGGAGACCAAGGTCACTGTGCATGGAGCCCATGTCATAGCCGATGTCCGAGTCCACACTTCCCATGCAGGGGTTGTGGCCTAGAGTGAATAACTTACCTATTGGACAACATGTATTTTCTGTCAATGAAATCACCTGGATAAAAACTTCAGTTTAACAATGAATGCATGTGACAGAGTCTAAATGTGTGTTTGATCAGCGCACATAATACCTTGGTTTGGCTGATTAGTGACCTCAGAGAGGGTGTGCCGCCGCTGGCCAAACCGTGCTGTCTGATATGCTGAGAGCAAGTGGGGTGGATCATCATCTGTATCGGGCTCCTCAGTCTCGATGCCCTCATCAATAGACGTCTCCATCATGTTGCTAGGCGACGAGGTGGAGGACTTGTGGAGGACAGTGGTGGGAGGCAGGGGGTCCAGCATGCAGCCATTCACCTGGAAGTGGGGAGAAATAAAAGGGACAGAGAGAGAATAATTGCCTTACATCAGTACCGACTGTGTCAGGAGGGAAACGGGTGCACACAGAAGAACATACTGACATTGAGACAAAGACAAATGTTCAGTTCAGATATTTATAAAATGCACACAAGGTGCATACAAAAACAAATACACCAAATACATGATTCACAGTAGGCCACTCAGATACAAGAGAACAACCTTGGCCTAGAGTGAATAACAGTCAGGCCTCTGCTCCTATTTTCTCTGCATTCACCACAGTTTGACTGTGAATTTGGTACAGAGTGCAGACCTGTGGCTTAGAAGTGGAGGAATGCATGCTGACCAGAGCCACTCAATGCATTTAGGCATGTAGATGTAGTCAAGCCCACCTGCTGAAGTTCAAACTGATCAGAATAGGGAGGAAAGGTGACCGGGACTTTCATACACAACTATCTCTAGGGTTTACAGAGGATGGTTTGATAAAGAGAAAATATCCATTGACCAGCAGTTCTCTTGGCAAAAACATGCCCTGTTAATGCCAGAGTTCGTGACCAGATGACCAGACTCTTAAAAAAATTATGAAATAAAAGGCAAAAGTAACTCAAATAACCATTACAAGTTTTTTTTTTCCCCAGAGGACCATCTCTGAATGGATATTGTAAAAAACGTTGAACCTTGAAGCAGATGGGCTACAACAGATGACCACACGGGGTGCCACACCTGACAATTTATTAGGTGCACTGTAGAACTTATGATAGATGGTGAGTGTATAATCACACACATTCACACAACCAAATACTGTATCATCTGCATGAGTTGCTGCAGTAACCAGAAAGCCTGGTGTAGGTCTAAATAGAGCAACAGCTTTGCCCAGATCCCCATCTACTTTATATAGTGTGCTGGGATAGGAATGTTGTTACTAAACCGACAAGGATTCTGACACACATGTACACACACTCAGGTTTGCATATCTATTCTTCTTAGGACACTGAATTGACATCCACTCATTTAGAAAGCCTGAACAAAACTTTATCCCTTAACTCAACCAGTTCTACTTGAGACTAAGTTTTCAGGTTTCCATGTGGACTACTGGTCCTTACAAGGTGAGTGTGCCAGCAAAGGTAAATCCTAAAACAAAATCTAACTGAAAGCCAAGTCTTAACTCTCAGTTGCTAAAATGTCCTCAAAATGATGATTTTGAACTGAAATGTTATCCTCACAGCTAATAAGACATGAACACACACACTCTCGCACACCCAGGGCAAGAGGAGTTAAAAATGTGAATGAAAAGTAAAAAAAAGATAAAGGAGAAGGTGAAAAAAAGAAAAGGGCAAACAGAAGAGGGAGGAAAAAAGGAAAATAGAGATGAAAAAGATGAGGTGTTTTACTGATGAGCAGGAAGTTATGATGGTGAAACTGCTGGAGCAGTGCAGCAGCTTTTTGACCATATGCGTTCACTCAGGTCCACATTAGGTCACATCATTATCACCTCTTGCATAACCATGCTCCATTCATGCAGATAACAGGCACTCTGTCTCCGCTCTGCTCAGCTCAGCTCAGACAAATGCTCACACAAAGCAATGTATATATCACTGTTTTAAAGAGACAGGAAAAGGAGAAAGATAAAGAAATAAAATATCACAAATAAATCTTAATTAATTTAGTGCATTTGTATTTGTTACTCAAAGCTGCTACACTGCAGTTTTTCCATTCCACCATTCACAACTGGAAATCAAAGCCTTGTCAGGATCAGTAGTCCTCATGTCTTCATGGGGGCCAAAACCTAATGAGGCAGAACCTAATTTCTGAAGAACTGGTCAAATTTATGGCTACAATTTGAATTGTGGTTACATTAATTTTAGGGTTAACCATTAACTGTTTATAGTTTAGGTTAGGGTAACACTGAACAGGATGTCCAAATAAATGCAGTATCCAAAGAAGAATGACTGTGCCAACCAGTGGGTCAGCTCAACAACAGGCCTGGAGGAAAAGGACGCCGGTTAGCACAAAGGGCAAAGTGTCTGTATTTGCCCGAGTGCTTACATAAGTGAGTAAGTCAGCTTTACTCTGGCAGGTTGCGAGAGCAAGCCGATGCACTAAACCCTAGAGTCTGACATGCCCATCCACGAGTGTGCAAATCATTCCTGATTCACAGTGAGTGGGTACTGTCAACATAATGAAGATACTTTTTTCAGGACAGGCTTATGCAAGTTAATAGTGAGTATATTATTTAAACGACAACATCCTAGCTACAAATCCCGATATGAGTGAGCCACCATATGAAAACATGGGACAAGCACAAAAATAAAAAGACTTCCATGTCTTTGAAGCTCCTTTATTTGGTACTGGACTTACTTTAGGCGTGTTAACATCTTCCACCATGAAATTCTGCTCGAGGGGAGAGGCAGTCTGGGGGAAAGTGAAAGCTTCAGAGGAGGCTTGGGGCACAGCGGGGGAACGCAACAGACGAACACCCTGCGGGAGCAAACCCACCTGGGCTGATCCACTGGTCGACTGTAGACAGGGACAAAAACAGAGACCATGAGATTCTCTGACATTATATAAAAAGTTATATAAAATCCTGACAGGAACATTGTCCAATTCATGGCCATCATTTACCATACTCAATAATGTCTATGATCACTTCAATACTATGACACAATTGAGCTTCAGTGCAATGGCAATGCAGACAGAAAGATCCTCCATAATGAAGGAAATGAAAGAGTAATTGGACAATGTTCAACAGAAGAGACACAGGGCAAAAAAAGAAAAACAAAAATGATGAATAATGTAGCTGATGGAGATGCAAAAAAGATCAAGGCTGGGTGGAAAGACAGTGAGGGAGCTGATCAAAACAGGACAAATAAATTCTGGCTATGTCTGTCCGTTTGTTCCTGAGAGCAGGTGTAAATATCGGAGCTTTAATCAGACATCCATGGATTATAAACTTGGTATATTTTATTCAGCTACTCCTCATCAGCTTGACACCCTGTGGTCACCTTGACAACAGTCTGTTCAGCGATGGTGCTAGGTCGACGCTGGCGGGCGTCAAGTCTCTGTTCAATGGGGAAGCTGCATCGATGGGCCTTGAGTCGCTCCACCAGCAGGTAGTAGATTGCAGCAAAGTGGTTGTAGCTTTTGTTCTGCAGAGACTGAAGGATGACAGACAACATGAGTGTTTGCATCTGTAGTTGAGGCTACTACTGAAGCACACTTTCGGTTTTCAATGATGTGACTGTGATGGCTATTAAGTCCCGAGTCCTTCCGGTCTGAAACTGGGTTACTGCAGAAAATAATAAATAAATATATAGAATATGAAGTATTATAAATAAATGTTTGCACACAGAACATATGATGGATGGTAAACAGGTAAAAAGACTAGGAAATCTAAATCTACATTATTGAAACCAAAAGAGAACACCACTGCTGTTGACTACATTTAACATTTGTACCATTCGAAGACATTATAAGCTGGCTGTGTATGTGCATGATGTAACAGATAGGTATACTTACACCACCAGGGCCCCTGATAGGATTAGATGATAGATGTTCAAATTTAATACATTTCAATCAAGCTCATACTATGCCTTGTATAAAATTTATCAGCTGCAATGACAAAAGTAATTATTATTTTTATTATTACTGTTACATTTAAGACAAAAAATTGCAATGTCTTCTGAAATGTAGTAAATTAGATATATAGGTAGGGATGTGCTGATCCAGTATCTGAAATAGTAAAATATGATCCAATTGGTAAGCTGTAAAGATGACAATTACATTATATACTATACATTACCATTATTACCACCATTATGTGACAAGGACATGTGTAAGAGCTGCAAATTTCTACTAAACAGATGTTATAGCTACTGTATGTGGTAAATGCATCAGTCTTATAAACAGATATGTTGTTCAAAATAGGTAAAGGACATACTCATGTATGAATACCTACAAGTTTTAACACAGTACATGAGCAAATGTTATTATAGCAGAACAATATTAGTCTCAGATAAAGGTGATATGAAGGCACACAGGTGACTGCATGTGTGGGGGAGCTGAGGGACCTTGCCTTATTATATACACTCCTCTAGCTTCCTTTTTTCTACTTGTATCTGTGTGTTGCTCAGTTACACTGCTGGACACTGGGGAACTTCATTTCCTGCATATGTAGAGTGATGCATATTCAGAATCAGAATTTATTCGCCAGGTATGTAAAAAACACACATTCAGGGTCCACTGTCACCATCTTCTCTGTGTTCTGAATTTCAGCTCTTTCAAACTCCCACCTTCTTGTCCCTATTGAATTAACAAAGCTAACCCCTCTCTAAAGATCAGTCCTCACCTCTACAGTCTTGTGTTGGTCAATGCCGAGGCTGTGCATCAGACGGAGGACCTGCTCGCTGTACTCTCCTACAGCCGCCTGACCCTCAGCGGGCAGTGGCTGTTGGTACAGGAGAGGCCTCTGTACCGGAACATCCAGAGCCATCCACTTGTGCTCCTTGATCTGGGACACAGACAGACGCTTTGATGGGTCCAGCACCAACATCCTGCGTATCAGGTGCTCACAGTCTGTGAGGGGAGAAAACAACATTCATATGTGAGGTGCAGATATTTGTATATCCCTTTAGATTTTAGGTGACTAAACACAACACTTCCTAAAAATTGTGGTTGTTATTTTATGATAATGCTGAGCACTTCTTGTATAAGCAACAATGAAGCACATGAAGTCACAAACCATTACACCCTGTCAAAGGAGCCTAGATGAAGTAGAGCAGAATTAACTGTTCTGAGCTCACGATCCACTCACTTTTTTTTCTTAGATTCTTTACTCGTTACTTTCTGAACAGCATGTCTCTTTTCTACTTTCCTTCCCTCCTAATGAGAACCCCTCACCTCTAGTCAGTGGCTAGATGAGTTTGACGTCAGACACAGCTGGGTTCTTAACAGGATTACAGTTCTCCTGGCTGTGCTGCTTTGGCCTGCCTTTACCCCCACCGTCTGCACTGCATTCCTCTCTGCCACACTGCATCCCTACCCATATACCCTGCTGCTGCTGTCTTAAAGTATAACAGATGTGCTTTCAAAAGATAAACAATGCAATTGGTAAACATTTTCTTGCTCTTTAATCTTCTTAAATTAATTATTTTTTCCCAATTCAAATTTCTACTTAAGTATTTTAAATAATCATGCTTAATGTGCTGTTAATTAGTGATTAAAGTTGTTCTGTTTTAGAAGTACATTTTAAAACATTATTAGCATATTGTCTTTCTTCCACCTACAGGACAGTATTTGGTATTTGGACAGTATTTGGACTTGTCTCCAAATACACCAGATTCCATATATCATGACCTATGTCACAGACAAACCAAAGGACAAGGCTGCAAACGTTACCTCCCTGTTGCTCCCTTCTTCACAGTTGCCCTGATGATCTACTTATGCTTACTTACATGTAATTTTTTACCTTGTGTCTGCTGCTTCAGCCAACTCACCCCCACCATTATGAGCAGAACCTGTGTGCCCCTTACTGTACTTTTACCCTGTCATATTCAGCAGCTTATGCAGCTGCAACCTGTGTTAAATACAATACAGTACATTACATGACTACAATTAGTTTGACCCAGACATTACACAGCCTCTACGTTGCCACAGCTGTGTTTACAGCAACATTTGAAACTGAGCATATTTTTCAAACCTACTAACCACCAGGGAAGGTTAGACTATGTGGATAAGAGGGGCCAACACTGCATAACAGCCTCGCTGATTGATTGGCACACTGTTCTTAGCCAGTACATTACAACACCATGACTCAATACCAGAAACATCCCAGTTTACACTTGTCCCAGAGGTGTAGAGTTGCACCAAGTCCCTCAGTGAAGGAGAACAGTACTCTATTTGAAAAGCAGAGAGCAGGTACTGAGACCGACTTCTTGTTTTATTTTTCACTGATTTCTATCAGACATAAAGACAGAAATAACAGGCTATAACCCATATATAAAAATATAACCACATTGACTTTAGACTTAAGATTAAGTAACATAAGCACATGGCATCAGATTTCACTTGAAATCAAAAACTACTCCCAGCATTGTTTCAGTGTGGGCTTGTGCTACAAGACAAAAGAAAAAATTATGGCAAGAAGCAACACAAGCACTTGAGCTACACAAGCTGTATGTATTGTCTTTTGTCAGGCAATCAGAACTTGAATAAGAAGCAGATAAACCGATTTGCTAACTGTCAGAAAAGCATCTGGTAAAACATTCAATAATTACACCATTTTCTTCCATTTCCAAATTCAAAACATGCGGATTTTCTCAGTCAGTTAATTGTAAGTTGGAAAATTGCAGATCTTTGTCAAAGATGAGAAAATTGATACAATATACACTGACATTTTACCGTAAATCAAACTATTTATCTATCATTTTAGAAAATACTGCTTTATATGATATGACCTGCAGTTGGTGGTTTATACAGGTTTAGACAAACCAACTCCAGGCTATTCTGCACTACTGTTTACCAAGCCATCGCCAAACGTTAGTAAGCCGGGACTTGACCAGAACATTAAAAGTGCTAAGTTGTTGTGGTCAGAGTTTACTGTATGGTGCTAGGCTGTGCTGTGTGCAACCAGTGAGAAGAATGAAAGTGGATGAGATGGACTGTTCCTGGATAAAGAAATCAGCACACTCCGTTCTCCTTGCTAAGGGAACAGGGGCTGGACTGGGGGTGGGGAGGTGGGTTTGAGTGTCAGTCTGGCCAAAGAACTGACAATACACTCCTACATTCCCCTTATGTCTTAATTGGTTCAAGGTCCTGAACAGAAGAAAAAAAAAAAAAAAGAAATCTGTTCAACTCTAACCAAACCCCGTGGAGAAAGTGCTATAGACTTGCAGATGAGATACAGAAAAAAAGACAGGGCCACAGACGGACAGGAAGAGGTCTCACAGACCAATCATGACTCAGACAGACAGACAGGCAGATTTCTCTTAGCGAGACAGCCAGCCATGCTGCTGGAAGACTTCAGACAACCTGACACACTCTGCAGTATACATGCATGCACACACACACTGACAAATAACAGTGTAGATCTAGTGTCTCCTCCTTCAACTCTCAGCTGTATTGCCTTCAAATAAACAAACTGCTTTCTCATTGAAATGACCCCTTGACTGGAGTCTGCCAGTGAACATTCACCATTGTGGGGACTAAAAAGCGTGTGTGATCTATTCATCTGAGAAGCAGTATCACATACTTGGATTTCACACCATTTTTGCCTCAGTTCGATTACATACCATGGGAAAAAAGTCTGAAGGCCATCTCACAAATACTCTGCACATGTGTCCATTTACAGAAATATGAGAAACAAAAAGAGTAGGAGAAGGCACAGTCTCCTATTATATTTTGTATTCAATATCCCAGGGAGAATGTGCTTGTCTCCTCTTACCCTCAGTCATGAAGTAGGGGATTCGAAACCTTCCTTCTAGGACTCTCTGTCTGAGCACAGGAAGAGTTGGCCCATCGAAGGGCAACGCACCACACACCAGCACATACAGCACCACCCCCATACTCTGTAAATACGAAAAGATGCACATATTTCAAGGTCACTTCAGGATCTAGGAAAACCCAGGTCGTCAGTGAATTAATCCAAGATGTCTACAAGCACTGTTTGCACTCACAGATGTAGAGTGTACACACAAATCACAAGACCAAAATAAGATGAATTCCTATTTTATACACAGTAGGTAGGTTGGTTAATGGTAGGCAGTTTTTTTTTTAAAAGAATCTATAGTATCAGCTAATGTTACATGATTTTAAAATGTAAATGTTGCATAAAAACAATCTCTGGGAAAAAGACATACAGTATATCAATGAGTGACTTTATTAAGCAATTATTTGTCCTGAATGATTTGGGGAAAAATTTATAATTTCACCCTTATTAATCTGCAATATATTGCAATTGTGATTTGATTTATAATCCAATTAAATTTACTGTGATGAAGGTTTGGTTAAATACTTACTGTTTAATAGATTTAAAAACATTTAAGTGTTAAATTCTTTAAATTGCATAGAACAATCAAAAATAGACTTATACTGCAGCCTTTGAGATGTACTTATTGCATGGTTTGAAATTACTTTTTAAATTTAAAATGACTGTTAAGCCCTCATATTAATTGTATAATTTTATCTTCTCATACAACCAGTCTTTTTACCCAGATGTCAAGCTGCGGGCCCTCATACTGCAGTCCCTCAAAAACCTCTGGAGCAGCATAAGGTGGGCTGCCGCACCAAGTAGCCAGAGGTTCCCCCGGCTGGAAGAAGTTCCCAAATCCAAAATCTGCATGAGACAAAACATCAGTATCAAGTTAAAACCTGGTAACTAACCATATGGTTTTCACTGCAGCTTCTGCAAGAAACCAACCTTTAACAATGAGTATTACTTGTGACTGTAAAAAAAAATAAGGTGGTGAAGAGGTTACAGTTATAGTAAAGCCCCAGTAGTTCACACTCTGAAGTGGTCAAACTGTGCAAAGACAATGTGCAGTACTTGTAGGTTTCTGTTCTTTTTTTCATTTTTGATGCCTCATTTCAGATATAGTGAAGACAGGAAATGTCTATGAGTGATAAGTGATAAAATTGGATAAGCCAAACTTGGGGCATGTAGCACATATGTGGTGCACAACCTGACCATTTGGCTAACAGGTCACCGCATGAGAGAGGTCTGAACAGGATGTACAGGATTTTGCATAACGCAACATGTGAGTACATATTTTTACTTTGAGGAATTTGATTTTTACATGAGGTAACCTCCCTGGAGACTGACATGAGGTCATTAATGCTGTGTTCCGATTGGCTGTCGAGACAAACGGGTCTAATCTACACACCCGAACACACATGCACACAAACGTAGCCCTCAGAGGTTCACGTCTGCCTTTCATTAAAATCCAACTAAATGCTGCAGTAAATATCTGCCAAATCACAGTTGATTTGCGTGCCTGCAATCACTCAGCCACCCCCTTTTTTCTGTTGGTTCATATCATTCTCCCTCCTTCTCATCCCACCTCCCTCTTTTCTAAACCCTCTCCAGTAAATTATTCTTTGTCTCCTCTCCTTGTTTGGCTTTAGCAGAATTGCTTATATTTACTTCTGCAGCTGTAATGATTGAGCCACAGACAATTATTCAATCACTATTTGGATAAACTGATTATTTGAAGTAGTTTATCAAGAAAGAAGTGTAACAACTCTGATGTGAAGAGTTGACTGTAATCTACTCATGACATTTTTTTTCTTGTGACAAACAGGCATTGTTTTACAGCTTGAAGGATTAACTGTTAAAAAAATAAACAAGTAATAGCTACAGACAATTCCATACAGATTTCTTTCATTATCATTATCAAGAGTTGGATGGGGTCATGGGACTTGACAAGCAGGCACACTTTACCCTGCCCCCATAATTTTTTTTGTACTCACAACAGTTACATAAACAGAAAAAATGCATTACAAAACTAATGAATAACACTGATAAAAAAAACAAAAAAACATCTGCCTTATATAATAGGTCTGGAGGTGATGTGGAATCACACATACACACACACTGTGAGCAGTGTGAGCATAAGAGGGGCTGAATGAGTAACCAGTTCCGTTTTCTCTGCTCTGTTTTACATCATGAGTCGTACAATTAACAGGAAACAATACAGACTGCCCGGCACACTCTCAAACATTTTCTTGGACTGCTTTTAGCTTGATGAAGACATGTATTTGCCATGGCATTGTTTTGATAAGCTCATTTAATGTCACAACATTTATTTCAATCCTCAGTTGCACTACATTTTCACCAAGAATATTATGTTAAGTCTACTCCAGCACATCCTAAAGCCCATCAATGGGGTAAACGACAGAACCTCCCTGAACCCTTTCGCCATAATTTTAGCCCAATAAATCTTGCATCGTCATCTTAGCATATGCATAAACATGGTTATTCAGTATATTTAGGTACTCAGCCAACCTAATTTTTCTGGAGGCAGATCACAATACTTCACCCACAGCCTTGTATGGTAAGCACTATGTGAAATACTAAAGTGTGTGATTGTTTTGGGAAAGGCAGTATACAACAAGCTGTCATAGACTCACAATCACACAGAACAAGCAGCCAGTCCAAGTTAGTGAGTATCAGTCTTCAAAAAACTATCTATCTGTCAACCTCTAATAAAGAGGACAAAAGGTGCAGGAAATTTCAGTTTACTGCACAACACAGGTAGGACACAGGTTTGGTAGATAAGTGCAGTTCTAACTCCAACTGAAAAGGAAATAGCAGGTTGGACACCGTGTACTTGAGTGCACAAATTTAATCCATTTAATTACGCCAGGTAGCAGCAGGTGTGGCTAAAATAAAGTGGAGGGTTAAGCCATGCACCATGGTGGGGTTTATTACAGAGAGTGTGTTTATGGACTTATGCTGATGTGAGGGAGAAAAGTGAGATGTAGGCAGATTGGAGCTGAGCAGTGCAGTGGGTTTATCGTCAGAAGCTGTGACCCATTTCATGCAGCTGAATACTGAGCAGACTGGCTGACGTCAAATGCTTCAGCACGCTGCAGGCTATCAACAGCACTCACAGCTCGACAGGAAGGGTGGGGTGGGAGACAAATGTGTGTTGCACAAAACAGCATTAAACATGTCAGACAGAATTGCATGGATATGAGTAAAACAACCAATAGTAAACATTGTGTTGGACCAATAGTGGGTACGATTCCAAAGTTGCATGTTGCAGCTGAACCTCCCTCATCTCACCCTTCCCTTCCAAGTATGTTGTAGAACCTACTGTATGTTGCCCTCAGTTACCTTCAAAACTCAAAAGATGTTTAATTTTTTTAAGTTTTAAAGCTATTGTAAAAACATGGTGGTCCAAAGTGGCAGCCTCAGCAGACCTGCCCCACCACTTGATATAAATATAAACAGTTTATTCTGGGGTAACTATTTATAAAATCGAGTGATTGTACACAAACAATAAGTATAATCATAAGTATAATCATAATCACGTTTTTACCTAAACGACACTTGACACTAGTTTTCCTGATTAATCACTTAATTGGGATTAGTTGTTTAAGGCACAAAATGCTAAGACATGTTGTTCAATGTTTCCTAAACCCTGAAATAATGATGTTCACAAATATTTGGTCTACAGACCAGAAATATTTGGTTTTAATGATTTTTTTTCCACATGGAGCAAGGAAACCACAAAATATTCACATTTAAGAAGCTGAAAAATCTGAGAACTTTAAGTAAGAAATTGATAAATACTTTATTCAGTGTTGCAGTCCTAATTTATCATTATATTTCTCTTTTTGTGCCTTCTCATCTGTGGCACTTATCACTACTTGTCCTTCTTTTTGTATGCTTCAGGGTCCTCTTTCAATTCCTTTTCAAATTTTGATTTCCCTTTTTAAGATTAGTCTGCATAATTGTTGACGGAGGAAATAAATTCTCTCATTTATTTCCTCTAAAAATTAAAGCTGAATTCATAAGCAGTAAAAATGCAAACCTGCTCAGTTCTCTACACTCAGGGATTTAATTGGTCTGGCACAATGAGTAGTTCCTGTTGGGAAACATTTGATGCTTTTCTGCTGGGCCTCTCTTCATGCACAGTGAAAACCACTTGAGATGATCCACATTACTGTCATGCATCTGGTCTATGATCAGCTGAAAAGAGCAAATGTCAATCTACTGCTCATCAACCTCCACTAACACACCCATGAATGCCCTTTACATTCAAGTCACAAATGCTTACCTAAAGTTACTTCTGGGTCAGTGCCTTCTGACTTGAACTCAGTCATACACGCTTGTCCTCATTCTTAGACACATTGTTCCTCTAAGGAACAACGTCTTCTAGCCTTGCCACCCCTGCAAAAGGCAATCTCAAGACCATGTTGATCTTCTTTGTGGTTCCCCAATGGTGGAGCAAATCACCAAATATTTCTCTATTCCTACTATTCCTGTCACTCTTGTCAGTGACAAAGGAATAGTGATAATACGGAAGACATAACATTGATGATTCTCTATTTGTACTAATATTCATGATTAAAATGCTACAAAGTACAGAATGTTGCCATCTTATGTAACTCTTGTTAATATTACTTTTTTAAATAATATTCTATATCTGCAAAGGTAACCTCAAACAGATGCCCTTGATCTGAATCTTGTTTGTATTCACCACATTGTTTAATTGACCATGAACACCTTTCAGGTTTGTCACACCACTCTGTGGATGATTCTTGCTATTTCTGCATTCTGTCCCTTAAATTCCCTTCAATCTGTCAACCTATAATGTAAAGGTGCTGTTTGAAGTGAAAACACGAAAGCTACCCCCTGCTGCTGCTGCTCCCGTGTCCTGTGCAGCCACCATGAGCATGACCTTTCTTTGACTGACCACTGCCTGGTTGAGCTTCATAGAGACTGACCAGTGGTGGCCTTTAGAAAGCAGGGAGGCATTTGTGGACAACAGAAAAAACATCAAAAGGTATTGGTATGATAAAATAGGGGAAAATAACAGAAATATGATTTCAATTATGATGACAAAATTAAATTCTTGAAAGATAGTGAGACTAAAAGAGGAATTTAAAAAAAGGTACAAGATGATATAAAACTGTTTTCCTTTAGACATTTTTTGAAGTTTACATTGTATTCTAAATCAATTTTCACTTAATCAAATAAAATGAACAATGTATGTAGGATGTAGGATGAGTCAGTAAGCCCTTTAGTAAGTTAATTCTGTTGGCAGAAGACAATCAAAAAAACATTTGTTCAGTCCAATCCATCAGTTCCTTATTTAAATTAAGTTTTATGTCTAAAACTTATCAATAGATTGTGAAATAGCCAGTAAAGGTAGATTGGCCCAGCTAGCATCTGAACATAATCAGAAGAAATCTTTAAACGTGCTGTGGTTTAATGAACAGCCAA
Source organism: Brachirus orientalis (assembly GCA_016785285.1). NCBI lineage: Eukaryota > Metazoa > Chordata > Actinopteri > Pleuronectiformes > Soleidae > Brachirus > Brachirus orientalis. The sequence goes on along the minus strand of JAFBJR010000179.1, from coordinate 5,983,820 downwards.
TTTACGCAAAACTGAGACTAACACAGGAAGGACTTATTTTCTCACGTGCAGCAGAAATGTAATGCATTTCTGTCATGTAGAATTTACCATACATGTTAGAGTAGATTGTGGGTAAGAGAAATACAGAATGTACTTTCCTGCTGATGTCCACCCCAGGGATGTTTTGTCTAATCACAAGCCAGGTAATGTTGTGTTCATTGTTTTCCTGCTTCAAATCTAATCTGTTGCGTGGACAATCGGCTGTGAGTCAGACATGTTTGTGAAAATTACTGCTGGGGTAATAACATCTCCAAGTTATCATCTTGGCCCCTTCTGAGAAATAGTGGAGAGGATGATACGAGTAATGATGCAGGTGAAACATTCAGTTCTCCATCTGTTGTTGTGCCATTCTGTCTAATTTGTCCTTATCTGATGTAATCTCTAAAAACAAACAAAAACAGTCTGTGACTTAACCGAAGGTTAACTGGGCTCATCATCTGTCATTTTCCCCATGATGGAAAATTACTTGTGGAAAAATTATCAACTATTCATTTTGTTTGACTATTTGACTAAGTCAGTAGCCTGTCATTCTTTGAGGATGAAGGATCATTTTTCCTTGAACACATAGTCTATCTGTTATGCAGTTACATCCATATTTTTAGCCATCCTCATGTGATCAGCTCACTTTCAGATGGAGCCTACAATAAACCCCAGCCTCTTTTAAAGTATTGCCACAGCTCTTTTTTTATTGCTTCAGCTCTATCACCCTGCAATAGACCACTCATCATCATCCTTTATCCTCTCATCTGCTTCCCTGTCTCCTAAATAGCATCCCCTATCCCCATTCTCTCTGGGACAACAGTAGGGTTACATTCTCACAAGCTACCTCTAAATGTCAGTTACTTAATAGTCACACTTTAAAGCTTGCATTTAGATGTCAAGGCAACAGACTGGCTCAGATGCTCTGCCTCAGAAGCTCTGCCTCTGAGCCAGTTCCTGAGTTTGGACCTTTATATTTAATGTTTTCACATCCAAATTGGTGCTGAGAGCCACTGGGCAGGGATTCCTGATCTCAACTGTTCATCATTTCGAAAAGATGGCACGAGCTTTTGAATTGTTGCTGGGATTTTAAGATGTCTGTCATGGCATCTTTAAGCCAGGAGCCATCTTGCAAGCAACCTCAGGCCTTTTCTGAACACTTTGCAAATGGCCTGGGCAGGTCATTTAGACATTTCTGAACAACTCCAACAATGACATCAAACAGACAATGGATTAAATCTGAATGTTTCCATACAGACATCCAATATTTCTTAACCATTCTTGAGCTGATGGATCTTCCGGTAGGATGTCCCCATTATACCTGCAATCTTGATGTTCATGTGGCCATCCAGCAGCAGATTCTCTGCCTTAAGATCTCTGTGGACGATGTTGCGGTTGTGACAATACTCCACCGCTGACAGGATCTGCCAGAACTTCCTCCGGGCCTCCAGCTCACTGAGGCGGCCATGCTTTGCCAGGTAGTCTACAGCCATAGAGGAACAGAGTGCAAACAAGTGAGTAATGCGTTCTGTTGAAAGTGTATAGAGTATATAGATAACTGATTCATGCATTTGTGCAACACTGAGTGTTAATGTTTATGCTCAAAAGGTTTGACTTTTGATTAGGTGCAGGCCTGGTGAGAACTGTTTTTACAGCTGCTTGTCTTTACAGCATGTTTTCTAAGATGATTCTTTCGGTGCAAAGTGTGAAACACAATTTGTCTTTTGGAAACCCTTGTTCTAACCCTGTATGTGGGTGTGTTTGAGTGTTTGTGTGTGTGTGTGTGTGCACATGTGATCAGGCAGTGGCTGGGAGTGGAGAGTAAACTGTGTTGTCATAGCTGGAGGAGGAAAGGGCAGGATGAGATTTCTGAGAACTGTTATTCAGCTACATAATGTTCACACTGGTACAACTTGGAATCAGGTGTCAACTTGGGGGCGGGGTGGATTTTAAAGCTGCAGAGTGCAACTTTTAAAATAAATGTCATTTACATTCAAACCATGATGAAAATAGTTCACATAATCCATTTGACTCTCCACTTTTCTCAGTATAGCAGTGTTTCAAATCTCATGTTGCCTGATGAAAATACCATAACGAGCACAGGAAGTGATTCATTCAAGACTGCTGGAAGAAAGGAGGAAGCACAACAGCAATCTAATGCAGCAAGACACTTGAAGCAGGTTGGAATATGGAGGCTGACAAAAACTTCAGAAGAGGTTTCTACTGCTATAGAATAACATGGACATTCAGGTTGATTTTGTAAATTGTCCTGACAACTGGGTTGGTGAGGGTTGGAGTGATGCAAGATCACCTGGGTATACATCATGTAAAGGCACCAGCAGTGTTTTGGTAAGCACTGGAGCTTTAATGGGGATGCAGTGTTTATCAGTGTATAACTGCAGTGCACACACAGATGTACAAACAAACTTGACAATCAGCAGGAAAAAACAAGACATTGATGTAAATATGAACCAGAGCCCTTCCCCAATGAGTTACAAACTGAACAACTGCTAAACATAATACGTACAGTATGTGTCCTCACTAGCTGTGCTTAAAAGCAATAAGACAGAGCATGTTTGTGGTTGTTTAGAAAGTCTGGGCTGTCTCTTGAGGGTGGTGGATTCAATTATTTTACTGATTCCTTCTCCAAGCATCCAGATCACTGACCTTTATTTAATGTTCAATTCTCACACTACTCACTTTAGTGACTACGCTAAAGTAGGGCTGAACGATTTGGGGAAAATATAACAATTTTTTCTGACAGGAGAGGAGGAAAAGAAGAGAGGAGTGGGGGCAGGTGTGTAAAGAGGTGACAAGATAGAAGGAAGGGTAGGAGTGTGGAAGTGAGAGTAGGGACTTTATACCTAGGGATTGGCAAAAGGAGAGAGCTGGCTGATATGTATTGGCCTTCATTTTTTTTTTTAACTTGCATAGAAAGTGGTGCAGATTCATGTGCAAAACTCATTGATGCCAGTCTCATTCATTCATGAAACATGCTTATGTCACTCAATCCTGTACATCTGATCAGCCTTTGATAAATGCAGCAACTGAAAATTATCAGTTTGATTACCACGCCCGCATATATTCATAGTTTTGAGAACTCGCAGACTTTCAAAATAATGAGGTGATTCAGGGGATCAAAGGAGGTCAGAAAGCAACAGCATGAAGATAAATTACTGCAAATGGCATCATATTTTGAAATGTATTGCTTGATCGGACACCAAATCCCTCAAAAAAAAGTGTGTTGCTGTGCTTTGGCCAGACCTAAGCCTGTCACTAAGGCTGTGCTGAGGGGAGAGGGTCTGCTTCAGTGTCACACAGCACCTACCTGTGTCTGAGCCAGAAAATGGTAAACATTTAAATATGCCACATTCACAATAAACACACATCTTCAGAGTTTGAATATTTTGAATTTCTTATTAACACATCGTTAAATGTCTATATCACTACAGACAATTCTTTCTTTTTAATCAGATGAAAGAGTCATGCACGAGTGTTCATTCCTCATGCTTTGTGGGTATGAGCTTGTTCGGCTATACTTTATTTTCTATTGTTATATTTTACAAAATCTCACATGCCAAAATGATATGACACACCTTTTCAGTGTTTTAGCAGGTGTCTTTCCCCTGCTCACAGACAGTGCTCTGCCCTTCAGTGCTCCACTGTTGCCTCCATGTATAGTTGTGCAATGAATTAATACAAACTGCTTGTAATTACAGTATGTCACCTGGATTTCAAACTTGCGTACAGCTGGTCTGAGCTGGCATGAGATTTGATTATATGCTACACCAATGTCCATATAAATAAATGTCTATCTTTGTGTGGAAATGAGCGTATACCCACTTTTTTGGTGTACACACTTTTGATTAATGGGAGCCATTGTGCGTGCAAGGGAAGCAAGGTCTGGAGAATCAGAGGCAGATTCAAATTGTTCTACAATGGTTTAGTTAGAAAGCAAAATGAAGTAGGGTTAATCTTGAAGGAAGAGTTTATGAAGAGTGTTGTGGAGCTGACAAGAATGTCATGCATTTGAAGTTAGAAATTAAAGGTTTTATGTTGAATGTTGTTATGTTGTTTATGCCCCACATGGAGTAACATGCAATCTGAAGATATTGGTGGACTGCAAGGTGATACCAGGGGAGAACGTGGCTAGTAAGCATGGACAGTAGACTGTAGCAGGACTTTGGAAACCAAGAAGAGGAAATGGGTGAAGGCAGAGCCAAGGATTAAATGATGGAAGCTGAAAAAGGAAGAAGGTTGTGCAGAGTTCATTGAGGAGTTATGACAGGCTCAGAGAAGAAGTGAGGAGTTACCAGATGACTGGGGAGTACAGCGTTCAGGGTACAGAGTGTTTGGTGTTCTCTCTAGACAACAGAGATAAGACAAGAAAACTTGATGGTGGAATAAGTAAGTTCAGGAAATATCCAAAGGCAGAGGGTGGTAAAGAAAAATGGGACAGCCAGGAAGATGGCAGGAGTACTGGGAGTATAGGCGTGCAGCAAAGAGAGGTGGCAAAGGCTTCAAATGAGTTTTACAAGAAACTGGACACTAAAGAGAGAAGGTATCAATTGGCTTAACAGAGAAACAGAAGTAGAAAGGATGTGGAGCAGGTTAAAGTGAGTAAGGACAGAGATGGAAATGTACTGATAAATGAACAAAGTGTGTTGATAAGATGGAAGGAGTGTTTTGAAGAGCTAATGAATGAGGAGGACAAATGGAGGGGAGATAGTGCCTCAGAAAGCGCAGAGGGTTATTAAGGTGGAAGTGAGGGAAGCTATGAAGATCATGATTTTTCTGACAGAATTGTGAGTGTAATTTGACTTGTGATATTATTTTTGAAGACAATCCTTAGTTTAAAATTGCTGTGTCATAGGATTTAAAATATGATAATCACCATGCAAGATAATATACAATGTAATGTAAAGATAAAAGCTTAGTCTCACAAACTGCTTCCAAAATGTTTGTATGAAACTTTTATTTTAATGTGGCATACAAAATAAAAACAAATAAGAATGAAAAAATTGCAGACTTTGCAATTTGTTAATTAAGCTGTCTCAAATCGCGAATTTAAAAAGGATGAATCATTAAGGTCACTTTTTTTTTTTCAGTCTGATAAACTTTGAAAAGTATAGCTTTTGTTGCTCTCGGCAGGGTTCCTCTTCACACCTCGCTGTCCAAATAACTTGCTAACTCTTCAATTCACACTTAGTGGCAAACAAGATAGGACACTGTTTGCTTCCAGCTGGCATGGATACAGACCACCAACAAAACCTAACAACAATACACACCAACCACAACAGACCCAGTCAACAAAACTTCATATGAGTGAAGAACATGTGCAAAAAAAATTATCTTTAGATCCATGAGGTACACCTCATAAAAAAAATACAATTTGTAATCCTGTAGCAGATAGGGAAGCAAGACAAGTTTGCTTGTAATATGAAACAACTTTTGCTTGGTCTTTGCATTTGTTAGAAATCATATGTTTTTTAAACACTACTAATATTGTTGTTATTTCCCTGGTGTGCACCCACATTTGGATAAAGATACAGTTAGATCGCTGACAGAGTTTCAAAACAACTAGGTCTCTGTCAAGAAATCTCACACTAATTGCACAATTGCAAAGAAATGTCACACTAAGCCAATTTCACAGCACATTAACATCAAAAATATTGTGCAATCAACCACACATGAGATACTTAAAGTAGAGCAACATGGCTCAAGGCTGGTGACATGCATTATATTCTAATTACCTAATTTTATATCTTTGTCTCCAGAGTTGACCAAAAGGTCAGCTGTTTGTTTGGAGCAAAGCTTGCACAGTAAAAATGAGTTAAGGCAATACACGACACTACTAAAAGGACCAGTATGTAGCATTTAGGAGGGTTTATTGGCAGAAATAAAAAAAACATGCTCATATGTATGTTTGCATAAGTATATAATCACTTTAAAATTAAATATGCTGCCTTGAGTTATATCTTTTGATGTGTCTTTTATGTACAGAGGCCCACATCTTGCTCCAATTTGTTTGTACTGCAGAATGGACAAACCAGCCAGAGTGTGTGTTTTGCTTTTTGTCACTTGATGTCACTCATTCTTACACACTAAATCTTTAAGCTTTGGGCTGATGCTGCTGCTCCATCATACATATAACTGATGTGGGCTAATTTCTGATGGTGTGCAACCCTGATTAGACAGTAGCAGAGAAATTCCATAGTGGAGGCTCTTCAGCGACGAGGGCGGTTTTCATGCAATACTGCTAATCAAAAAACACACCGGGAAGGGGAATGTGTCAAAGAGGCCCAACTATGCACCTGTAAAGAGATTGGGGCTCTAATGTCATACACTGTTGGGCTTTTTTTTTTTGCTTGGACAGCTGGACATTATAACTGTTACTTGCAGTGGAATATATGCTGTACTTGAACTACCATGCAATGATACAATTTACTCACTCACTCACTCAATCTATCTATGCTGCATTTCTCTATTAATCTATTAGCTTGTTCTCAAAGATTCCATCATTTTTGTATCTGCTGACATGACCACCCATCGCATCTGTTCCTGCCATTCATTGCCTGTAGTGGATGCAAGTTTCCAACACATGTCATTTACACAGTTGAAAGCATTGACTATTAACCAACACCCAAACAAAAAGAAAGTGACACAAATATGGCAACATTTTCACTTTTACAGAAAAACGAGTGAATGTCTAAATCAGTAATAAAACTTGTTGCAAATGAACCGATCAACTAGCTATAAATGGAAAAAAAAACATCTAAAATGAATCTGGCTTGACTGAATCAACAAAAAATAAACTTCATGCTGAACAATGCACAGCAGCACTGTGTTGCTATTGTTTGTTAGACGGTAGCACTTGAAAAACAAGTCATTACTCTTTGAGCAATCAACACTGCACAATCTCTCTCTCTCTCTCTCTCTCTCTCTCTGTCTCACACACACACACAGCATTATGTTGCCCCAGTAGAGGGATGAGTAATCCACTGATACAAAGTTGTCGAGGGCCAGGCCCTCAGCACAGTGAGGCATGAAGAAAAGCATTCTGGGAAAGCAAACAGAAAAAGTATGAATCATGTGGGTATTAGGAAGCAGCTCAACAACCACTGTGTTCCACTTCTGCTGAGAGCTGGTTGAGGAGTTAAGTCTCTCAACAGCTGCTCAGGTTTAGAGGGGACAAACATCATGGGTACAAACTGGCATGTTCAACAGATCTTTGGCTAGACTTCAGACAACACCATGGGGCAAGTGTGCGTGTGTGTGTGATAAACTTTAGATTAAGATTAGGCAAGTAGTCATGTGTAAAGTTTGGGTTAGTCCTACACATACATAAATGTCTGTCAACGTGTGTGTGCGCTCACGATAAAGGGCAAACACATTCACAGACGCTGGCGACAGATCATACACTGGGAACTGATACCCAAATCACTTGCATACAGCTGCTCCACTCAAGTCAAATCTATGTGCACGTTGATGGATGTTGATACTGATTTAATACTGGCACCTCCAGGGACTAAAGGGGACTGAAGTCAGCTGGAGCTGAGCATGACATCCAACTCAAGTCCTGCCAAAATTCAGATGAAGCTACTGGTCATGACACTTCTTTTTTCCAGTGGTATTCATTCATAATAAATAAAAAACAAAGTTAACTAGAGAAACACTAAGAGTTTAGTTAGACTAGTTTCTGGATTACTACCAACTCTAATAAATTTTCTGTGGATGTTCTTATCTACATCCAGCGAAAATGTAACTCAACATTTGTCATTTATGCTGCTTACAATCAGACAAATGTGGCCAAAACATAGCCTCATTGGCAGGGTAATAATTGTTAACTGCTACATAATTTGGCACTCTTTTATTATATCCTTTCAATTTTATTTGTTCAGTCTCAGTAGTCTGTAGTTTAGTTGCTGACATCCATTCAACCAGTGACTTTCTTTGTATTTGTCGCCAAATAATTAAAATACTGTTCTTGACACAATCAGTACGTGTAGGCCTGCTTCAAAGAACTTCTAAAAACACTTTGGCTCTGGGCTAAAAAATGTCTACAATTAGAAAAGAAATTACCATTTTAATGATACAATAATCATCGGACATTTTTAACATTTCACGTGAAGATTTGCTGCCTTTTTGAAGTATAATTTGTGATGTCTTTCTTTTCTTCCCGACAAAGCTATTAATTGGGAAATTGATAAAAATTAACAATGAAAATAATCCTTAGTTGCAAAAAGAAGATAAAAAGAAAGAAGATAGAAGAACTAATGTATTTTACAGTCATTTTTAGATGTCAATTACATTATTAGGTTCATTCATTAAACTGAGAAGAGTGGAGATGATTTTGTAATTAAAACACACTAAGTTCACACAACGGGGCTTTAATTTCTGTTTTAATTATTGCATTTATTTATTTATTAATTTATTCATTTAGAGAGAATCTGCCTGTTTGTGGCTTGGATATGGACATACATTTCAAGCTTTGAGAGCATTTTGTCACACTTGGATTAAAATAAGGCTCATTTAAGATATTTTATCACTTTCTCCTCAGGACTAATTTGAATACTATAATACAACAGTAAGTGAAGTACAATCAGAAGCACATGTTAAGAAGTTTTAAGGAAAAAAAAAACATTTCCAAATCTTGAAGATGGTCAACATATGAGGCCACGTAAAAGACAACCCCTTGCTGACCATCTCATATTAGATGAGTAATGTAATTTTAGTAAATTTTTGTTGGTTTTCTGCTTCATACAATATCAAGTGAATGCCAGGAAATCCAAGGACATGGATTAATAGAGAGCAATGATGAACTGAAGGGCAAGTTTTGGCTGATATCTAATGATAACAGTATCTATGTTTACCTATTCACATTAGCAGTAAATACATGGTGTGATTTATTTATTTATTACTATAGCACGACACTGCTTCCAAATGTTTTCAATCACTAAAGGAGGCAAACACAAATTAATCCAGCTCAAAATGTCATGCTTATCGTGGTGAAATATTTTCCTTTTTTAGAGGATTGGCTCTTAGAACTTGCCATGAAAGATGGTGCCTGACACAGATAGTGTGTAAAAATGTCTAAAATTTGCTCCTCTCAAACATGACCACCTCCCTGTCAGACAATGTTAATGTTAACTTCTCTTGATAATGGTCTGTGCAGTGTGTAAAATTTATAAAGCTGTAGCTAAAACACTTTGTGTCAGTTATAACTGATGATTATTAAATCTCTTAATAGATTAGTACCAGATTACAGTGTCAACATGCTGTTTGATATTCTTTTCTTAAGCCCATGGTTCTCAAGCTTTGGTACGTGTACCACCAGTGGTACGCAAATTTCCTCTGGTGGTACTTAGAGGAAATTCTGAAATATTGTTCCACTATATATACACCAGGGTATGCGAAAGGGCTGGGCGATAGACACTTTGTCAGTATCAACAGAAAAAAATCCTAATGAAGTCACTCAACTTCATTCAGAAAAAAAAGTGCTACAAAAATAGACCAAGCAGGTTTGGTTGCATGAACAAACTCAGTCCCTCCCTTGTAACCAAGTAACAACCATGCTTGCAACCTGTAGAGTGGCCAGAGCCAGAGCCTCAGTGTCAGTCAAAGAGCCAATCACTGAACAGTCATGATTGGTTGCGCCATCCTCTTCCCTGTGTCTCACTCACCACAACAGCGTGTGAGCATTGAGTGGTAAGAGGCGAGAATGAGTGCTGAGAGCAAAGAGACTCTTCATAAAAAAGATCACACTACCTCACCAGTATGACACTTTTTTGGTTACTTTAAATTAGGGGTGGGCGATATATATCGAATATACTCGATATATCGTGGCATTATTATGTTAATATCACGAACATCGAGTACAAACTGTCACATGAACCTAATTATTAAGCTGGCTGCATGCGGTTCTCTTTCCAGTCTCACATCTCTCACTCTCCTCATGCACCTCTCACTGCTTGCTTGCCCCCACCCAAATGGAAAACTCTCGGACGCGCAGTGTCACAAATTTAGCAACTTTGTCGTTATATTGAGCAAAAAGTGTATTGGGTTAAGCTGTCTGGTTCAAAATAAATAGCTTGCTCTATTTAATTTGATTGTGATTTTCCCATTTTTGCATGCAAATATTTAATAAAGTCAGTGTATGAACCCAAGATGTCAGTTTAACATTTATACAGTGATGTAGAGGAGATTTTAAAATATCAAGCTAATATCATGTTTCGCGATATATACTAAAAATATTGCGATTATGGTTATAGGCCTTGTCGCCCAGCCCTACTTTAAATTCAATCACAGTCAGACCAATTTTGCCTGCAAATAATACAAGACAACCATACCCACAAAGAGCAGAAATACAATGTACTCATTTTACCATCTTTGTCATTCACACCATTTGGATTACACTTATACTGCATGGCCATCAACATCATCTGCCGCTACACGTTGAGATATTCAGACCACCCTGTTGAGGTACTTAGAAACAGTGCCGTATGATAAAAAAAATCGAAACACTACAATGACATAACTGAGGCAGTGGCATATCACATAGCCAAGGACATGTTTTCCAGTCAGCACAGATGAGAAGTTTGGTTTTAAAAATCTCATTAACGTGCTTCACCCCCTACTATGTTCTCCCAGGCTGCAAGCACTTTTCTGCGACTGTCATTCTTAATCTCTAGCTGGCGTGCAAAGAATCTGTGCAACAGGAGATACACTCAGTGAACTACTTTGCCACAACTTCAGACATATGGACAAGCCTGAAGCATAATTTCCTTGACTCAGATTGGGATTGTGGTACTGCAAAGCAAATGTTTGGACACAGTGTATTTTCCAGCTGACCACAACACTGAACGGATTGCAGAAGGCTTGCAGGAGGCACTGGTGTCTTGGAATTGGATGAAGGAAGGTAAGTGTGCATCACTACTGACAGTGGATCAAACATGGTGAAAGCTGCTTCACTCATTAAATGGACTCTGCTGCAGTGCTTTGGCCATCGTTTGCACTCAGCGATTGGTGAGTAGGCCTAGCATAATTTTCACCTCCATCACTAGTAATTCTAATGTTAACTTTGTCATCCATTTAACTGAAATAAGAAAAGAAAAGTAATTCATTTTCAGGGAGAAATGCATATTAAGCATTAAGTAATTAGTATTTTATTATAGCCATAAAATAATACTTTAAATTGGTCTCGGAAAATTACTTTCATTTATTATTATTAATGAAACATAATTCTGCAATTACAGTGTGTTTTTGAATACTGAAATGATGACAAGACTTCACGCAGATTTCACGTAGAGCCCAGTCATTTACACCATTGTTGTATTTTTCTGTAGGTGCGGCAGGAGAGGATAAAAGAGTGGACAGGGCTATTGGTGTGTGCAAGAAAGTGGTGGCTGCCTTTTCCTATTCATGGAATTAAAAGAGGGAGCTCTCTAAATCCCAGGATCGGCTCAATCTCCCAAAACATCAGCTAGTCACAGAGTCACCAACCAGGTGGGGCTCAACAAAGAAGATGGTGGCTAGGATCATGGAGCAACAAAAAGCCATCAGTGAAGTTCTGTCATCAGACAAAAGCCATAGACACCTGATACTAACATGACAGGACATTGATGTCCTCGAGTCACTGCATGAGGCCCTCACTCTTCTTGTAGCGTTCACAGACTCCCTGTCCGGGGAGTCATATATGATCGTCTCCTGCGTGAAGACTGTGCTCCACCTGTTCCATACAAATTCACTGAAGGTAAATGAACAGGACACTGAACTGACAAAGGATCTGAAGACCAAAACCATGGCCTATCTAGATGAGAAATATGCTGACAAAGACACAGATAATCGTTGATCCAAGGTTCAAGGCACAGTATATGAAACCAGACAAGGTAGAAACCATCAAAAGGAGAGCTTTGTCTGAAATGGTGACCAAGGCCAATCCCAGGCAGAGGAAGCAGAGAGCCAAGGAGAGCCCCCCTGGAGTGGTGAGAGCTTCATAAGAGGCACTTTATTAAATTTTCTCAACTTGCTAAAACAATTGCTAAAAGAATTATCAGTACTTGGGGTAAAATTGCCACTTGTATCAGGGCAGCCTTAAAACCTGAAAAGGTGACCCGCTTGTTTCCTTTGCCCAAAACTTTAAGTGAAGCCATGTCTGACGCAGGTTATTTGCATTTTTATGCTGGTTGTTATACTGCACTATTAGTGAATGTTGTTTCATGTCATACGTGTTAAGTCTACCTAAAATTTGCACTCAGTTATATATTTACACTTTTCATTGTATTCATCATATGAACGTCTTCTTCTGTTCATTTGTTGATATTCATCTTTGCACCTTATTGATGTACCTAAAAAAACAGTCTGCACTATGTACATGTTATGAATCACTTTGTTCACCATGTTCAATATTTGCTATACTTTATTTATTCTTATTCTTTGCTATCTGCTGACCTGAAAGCATTTATGTGTTTATTGTCACATGTACCAGGCTAAGGGCAGCCTAACTCAGGAAGGAGTTGGAAATCAGGTGGATAAATGGGAATTGTTTCTGAATCTCAGAATTTTATTTTAATTTATATACCATCTTTTGAACATTTATTAATTCTAGTGTGTTTTTATGGTTGTGTTGACATTTTTTTCTTCTGTGTGTTGTGATTAAAATCAGAGGAAGGTTGTTAAGAATAAAAGTAATAAAATACACTTTTTTTTTAAATCTTTGTCCTAATTGTCATTTAAGTCATTAAAAATATCAATGAAGATTATTACAATGAATATCAATCAATATCAATATGAACTAGTTATATTGTGATATGCTTTTCAGCCATATCGCCCAGCCCTAGTATGTGATCATAGTAGAACTGAAGAATTTTGACTGGAGCACGTAGAGAACAAAACAAATAAATGCTTTATAATAATAATGAAATAATTTAATAATAATAATAGTCACCTTGTCTTTCGTTCCACCTTAATCTTATTTCTCTATACTAGCATCTGAAGTATATGTGAGGAAGAGGAGGACGATGAGAAAGCAAATTATTATTATTAGTGGTAATAAATACATCTCCTGTGAAAAGTTTGTATGCATTTTCTTTATACATTTCATTTGTATAAAATTGTTTTACACATTTTACACTTTGATTTCACACAGTCACTTAGGACAAGGAAAAGCAGAAAATCTACATATCTGAGAGGTTAACCGTCAACTAACAAACTACACTAACTGACGAATCATTTTAGCTCTATATTTAGATAATAATATTTACCTAAATACTTTGTGTTTTTACATCAATTCAGTGGATACTGCTGAGGTCTGATAGCCATATAAGGCCACATATGACAACACACAACATTCTAGTGAGTTTCACCACACTTACATCATGTATAGTCTGTACAGAGGATGTTGTTCTTCAAATCAATTTTGGTTATTATGTAGAGGACATTACACATTCTTTCCAGGTTGCATTGCTTTTTATATTTTAAGATCATAAAAGGTTTGTAGTAGCCTATATTCCTTCTAATATGAATTTATGTTTTTCTCCTCGGGTTATCAATGTCAAAGCTGCCACACCCCATCAGATGATCCATAACGAAAACAGTCATTGTGATACGAAGGATGCGTTATAATGACATCAAAATTGACAGCTTCTGTAAATAATAAGAAAACAGTCTGAGTAAGTCCTTTGAAATTAACCAGCCTCGCTGTCTCATTCCTTTTTTTTTTTATCAGTCATATTCAAGATTTCACGAGTGGTCCTACTTATTGAAAGATATAATAATCCCTCTCTCCAGCAGTGCTTCCTTAAATATGCATGCCCTACATTTCTTCAACACCTTCCAAATTCAAATGGATGTCCCCTGCTCTTGCCTCTATTCCTTTCTACCAGCTCTCTTCTCCTTCCTATGCTCTACGCAATTCCTCTTCATTTGTGGTTGACCCAATTTCCAGGTTTGATTCATCTGGCAGTGTTGAAACAGACTATGCTGCAGCAGACAGACACAAAGGCACACAACCAAAATGGTATGGACATACAGTACCGTGCATAAGTCTTAGGCCACCAATATATTTGTTGTTTTAGCAATGCTATACCATACTGTACAATTATTTCTCAATCACTTTATTGGCACATATCCTGAAAATATGGAGAAAATATGGAGAAACACATATGCAGAACCATGGCTCTTTAAAACCTGGAATGGAACCCTAATGTTATTGGTCAAACCTGTGTTTCTCCTACTATTTCATGCCAACAAATAGCTGCTGTGAAAAAGGTCTATTATACCTGGTTTACTCAAGACATGTTTGAGCATTACATACACATGTTGCAAGTTAAACTCATTGACAGGTTGATCATATGGTATAAGACTGACTTTTAGTCACATCTTTTCAATCTAAATGCCAATGATCACAAAACTGACATAAAAACAACAAAGCTGGTGGTGGCCTAAGACGTATGCACAGTACTGTAAATGCTGCTATGCCCATTAATGTCCATCCTGTTTGTTTTTACAATTCTTAAATTGTCCACATCACATACAGTACATGTACATACACACATCTACACACCATCCCTGCCCCTCCACAAACATCATCTAATGTTTGGTCTGAACAAAGAATCAGAGGCTCATCCATTGTCTAACTGATTTACCATTACAGTGTAGATTATAAGTCTCCACAACACCTTCACATCTTCCTTGCTGTGACACATATGGTGTGAAGCAAACCTGAGAAATTTATCAGGTCATAAAAGCAGAGGCAACTCTCCAGAGGGCAATAGTGGAGGAAGAGATCGACTTGGCAGCTTAACCATTTGTCTGCATTCAGTATGGCTGGATGAGTTGATCCACCTCCAGAACAAGTACTTGGGAAAACAGAAATGATTGTTCATTTTTCTAAGATTGAATACTCTAATACTAGTCTAGTGCTGCAGCGGCTATGAATTGGTGCCTGGCTGAATCAAATATGATGACATATGAATGTCTTATATAACTAAAGTACATTTTTCAATTAGGGCAGTGGGGTATGTGGAAAAGGAAACAACTCGGCTGTGTGTGAGGTAAACACTACAGCCAGGAGTCCTCTAACCTTATCTTATCTTAAATACCAAAAGAAGAAGCAAACAACAAGCCTCTGTCCAAAGGGAAAAACATCCAAAACAATGAACCTCACAGATTAAAACTACAGTGCGTAACTATTGTTTTGATTATTCTCCCTCTGTTTGGTCTTTGTGAAGGGAAACAACATTACTTCTATGCTGCCACCTTCATCTGAAAACCGACTCTGCCAGGCAATCAGACCACACTAAGGGATCACTTTTGCGTAAACGGGGACCACACAGAAGTGAGCAGGGGGTAACAAGAGCAGCTAAATGACTGGGGTTTTTAAGGCGGCAGAATTTACTTTTCTGTGGCTGCCTCTTTGTGTTTTCAGTGGCCGTGCAAATTTTCTGTTTTTTCCGTGACAGTTAGTTGAGTGAGTTAATAAACAATAGTCAGTTAATCATTAGTGATAAATCTGTTACATTTTTTAATAGTAATTAACTGACTAACAGTTAATCATAAATATCCCTATTTTTCTGTCATTCTCACTTTACTACTGCAATGTTACTGTTGCCTGTGTCTATCTCAATATACATGATCTTGACACCTCTGTACTGAGGATCTTGTAGAAACAGTGGTTAAAATTGCTTGCTGTTCCTTACTTCTACCAATCTTTGTGCTAATCTAACATTCTCCTAACTCTAACTTTGTTTGGCACTCGACTATGAGAGTGGCATCAGTCGTCTTATCCAAATGTCTGCATGAAAGCAAATTAGCAAATTTTTACAGGCAGGGGTCAAAATACAGTAGCTTGTATGAGCTGCTACATGGTGAAATGCCCGTTACATATGTAGTGACACAGATGAGTCTTGCTTCATGTCTGTATTTCCTTTTCCATTTTAGCCACACTGTTTTGTCATTCATTTTTTCTCTGGTATCTGCTCCTCAGCCTCAGTGGGTCACAGGAGCAGGAGCTGCTACTGCCGCTGAGTCAACATCACAAGTGGAACACTGGCCTAAGAAAGACGTATGCACACACGTGTGCGAGCACGCACACAGATGCACACCTAAGTTTACCATACAATACAGAGTAAGCCTCTTAGCTACTATGTCTGGAAGTAGTAGCTAAGTGCAGACATTCCCAGACGGTGTGATAGGTGAGGCCAACAATGAGTGGACCATGATCCACTTACTTTGTCCACATCAGACGGGTCTACACTTGAAATATCCAAGTGTATAAATATTTCATGTTCAGAGTTGAATGATCCCAAGCATCCTAGTTTTTGGTTCCACAATATTTCACTTTAACAGTTCTGATTGAATAAAAACACAAATGCAAAAACAAGTCTTCTTTGGGCTCATGTCTCATGAGCTGGAAGTATTTGTACACAATGTACAAATAGAGTGTGCGTCATGCATGTGTAGTAGTGATAGAGTGCATGCACTTCTATGGCAGAACAAGATAAATTGTTATCTTCATGTACTATTCTTGCTGTGTTCTGACTTGTCTCTTCTACCACAAGTTTCTTTATTTGCATCTAAGATGGGAGTATAACATTTCCACTGATGTAAAAAAAAAAAAAAAAAAATCATCAATGTACACAGTATGTTTGGACTGCCTTCTTGGAAACTTTAATCATTTTAAATGGTCCTTGGGCAAATTTAGCCTACTTCCATTTTTGTCTCTAAAATACTGGCGACTGAATGGAAATTACTGTCTATAGCAAAGGAACAATTTTAATTTATTTCTGTACCACATTTTCCAAAATGTGCTGTGCTTTTTGTAAACGAGTCAAAACTTGAGCATCTGGTCTATTTTAGTCATTTAAAAATCATTATACAAGACCCTTGGGACAAATCACAGATAAGTGTGTTCTGCTTTATTCAGCTTGTCTCCTATTAAAACCTCACTGCTTCAGAAACATTCATGGTTGACGAAATGTGTACATTTTATTAAACAGCTTTATGTGATTCTTGCATTTTTGAAAATCAAGTATAGTACATGCATGTATAGGAATAGAACATCACTTTTTAATCACCCAAGGAGTAAAATTATTTGTGCTGCAGCAGCAGAAGAAGCAATAGACAAACATAAATAGAAAATAATTAATAATAAATAAAAGATCAAATTAAATGCAATATATAACATAACACAATGTAAATGCAGTGATGGATAACTGTAAGGGCCTGTAAATTCAACAAGACTTTGATACTTTTTATGTGTAACTGATATGGGGGGGATAGATGGGGCAATGAGCATAAGATACAGAAATCATACTGATCTTGTACATGAAAATATCACTCACCAAAAATCTCCCCATTCTTGGCATACTCCGTGACTAAGTAAAGCATGTTTTTCGTCTCCATCACCTGGGAGAGGGAGAGGACGAAGGAACGGGGGCCAAGGGAGGGGAGAAAAGAGTGGGAGAGTCAATGTGAATACACAGAGAAGACCACTTTTCAAGAGTAACAATATCAGACAATTAAAAAAAATAGTCTCCTGCAACAAGAGAGTATTAGGAAAAAAAGAGCCTAAAACAGACACAGTTGACCAAAATATAATATAAACTGCCCACAAGGCTCCCACCCTGTGGTTTAACGCAGCATCTGGCATCCACAAAGTCATGATCAAACCCAAAAGCATGAATGGTACAGGGTCTAAAAATGGTAACCATGTAAGAGAATGGAGGTGGATGGTTGGTGCTGCAAAGTGTATTTGAATGGTACTTAAAACCTTTTAGTCCTCACCCAGTGCCATATTGTGTAGGAGGAAAAGAACCGATTTAGAAACAGAAACACTCGGGTGATGAATAGAATTAAATGCAGAGGGGAGAATCAGATGGAGAGGGGAGGATGAGTCAGACACAGCGAGCCAGACATTCACACTAGAAAGCCCACGCTCATTGTTTATGATCAGTTTTCCATCTGGTACACTGACCGATTCATGGATTTAGGAAATGAAAACCAGTTTGTGTTTTCTCCTTTAGTTGGACTCTGTTGTTTAACAAACACATTCTGCTCTCTCTCTATTGTAGAGCTGAAACACAACTAACTAATGAATTAAGAGCAGCAACAGCTCCTAATTTGGGGAATAAACCTTTTCCCACAGCGCATAGCATAGCACCTGGCACTGGCATGACTGGATTACTGCCATAATCAAAATCATAAACTGCGAGAAATGTATTTTAAACTCAACAATACCACTTGTTGCTATTTTTGTTAAGACTGATGTGCTGATACAAATATTTTTTGTGCCTTATTATGAGAAATATTTCTTACAACATTTTTTTCCTAGTCACCTAAAGAAGCCAGGCTGATTAAATGTTAAAGCAATTCTACACTACTTTTCTTTTAAACTTTAGCTGCGTAAACTGATGAAAGACAGTGACTCAAACTGCCCGAATTAGGCTCAGAAATGTCAAGGGTGATGTCAAACTCAAATCAATCAAAAACACTGGGAAATTAACAACATTGGTACCAACTATAACATTTTGCATAAATTAAAGAAAGTAAGTTTTATATTATATTTATTCTGATAATCTTGGATTGCATGGATTTTAAGGCCAGATTTCAAGCCAATATTTTGACATGTTTGTTTTTATTAAGTGAAAAAGTTAAACAGAATCTTATTATTTGTGATGCAGATAGTAGGCAAAGTAACTACAGTACAATGCCTCCATTTATATTCTGCGGCATCGAGTGATTACTTTATTCATTTCCTTGAAGATTATACATAATACAATACACTGAACTGTGGGCGCTTCAGAGAAAGCAGATTCTGTGTTGTGAGAAACTGCTATGGGGGGAATAAATGACTCCAAATATCGGTGATGTTATAAATCCTAATACAAGGGAATGATTCATAGATTGAAGTTCAAATGCCAAGAAATGCAAACAGCACTTAGTGTTTAGGGGCTAGTGTCATCTGTTGTTATAATGCCCCCGCTTGAGGTAATACTGAACAAGTTATATAACACACAGTGCAGCTTGTTCAGAAAGACGAGCCAAACCAGTCAAACATAAACTCATAAAAATTCAATTTAATGTTTATTTTGACATCAATAAACTTTTTAAAAGGGGACAGTTGTAGTCCCTCTGGTGAACCACATGATGTATATTACAGGCCTTGCTATATGATATTCTGAGACGGGACCGTAAATTTATGATTATAAAAAGTACAGTAAATCGAATTATTTTAAAGCTATTAACAATGTTGGGATTGACTTAGTGACATGATCCATCAAAAATCCTTCATTTTTTCAAGGACTTACAGTAACATTTTTAATTTTAGAATGAAGGATCCATTTAACATTGACATGACATAACTAAAAACAAAGTGGTTTTGTACAAGCATTTAATGATAACTTCACTGCTTAAAGTCTTTGTACTTGCAGAGACTCACCAACTGATCTGTGCTGATTGGATAGTTGGGCCATCGGAAATAATGACATACTAAAATAACACAGCAAACAGCTAACAGTAACAGGACCTGGGAACTTATGTAATGCAACGGCATCACTAAAATTGTTGAGGTATTGGTGGTTGGGCTGTTTTGTGCCAGACAATAGACTTCAGTGTATCCTTTAAGCAGTAAGCAAGTACCAGTGTACCAAGTGTAATAGAAGAATACATCATGTGGAATGTCCTTGCACGTTGCTTTTAGCTTGATGGAAATTACATATACAGGATTTAGTTCAATAAATCATCCTTTTGACACAAATCACCTTTATGATTTGGTTGTACTGGATGGCACTTAAATAGAGCAATTGCAAAAACCAAGCTACATTAAAATCACCATAATTTACTTGAAGTGGAAAAACTGCATAATAAAACCTTGAATGACAGAACTTAAAAAAACTTTTTGGATAGAATAATGAGACAAAGATGATCAGAATTAATGCAGCGCCACTTGTACAGTTCTGTCGAAGGGGAGTGGAGCACCTATAACCCTGGTGGCTGTCTTCACTACTCTGCTGAGCTGTTTTTTTCTCCTCAGCATTGCAGGATCCAGACCAGGAGGTGAAGGTGAAGGTTTAAGTGCCTTCTATAGTGCCTCTATAGAGTGGTGAGCTGTGTGGCAGGGAGTCCAGTTTTCCTGAGCTTTCGAAGGGAGTGGAGGCAGTGGGTGGGGTGAAGTCGTCAGTGATGTGTACTGACTCTGCCTATGGCAGTCCCATCAATGTGAAGAGGTGTGTGTTGTTTTTTTAGACCTCCTATAATCTATTACACCCTCTTTGGTCTTATCCAAACAAATGTAACCCCCAGACTGATTGAGTAGCTCCAACAGATTCCAAGAACTCCATGATTTTTTCCATAAAAAAAGCCCCATGAAGGCACTGACACTGACATAAGAATCAATGCTTTTGAATAATTTACTCAGATCTAAATGAAAAATAATACATGCTTATATCTGAAATTATCAAACACAGGCTAAAGAGAAACATTGCAAACATTAATTTCATAACATCAATACTGAAAACACAGTGCAGGGTGTCAGTCAGCCATTAACTACTCTATGCTCTCTTAATATCTTAAACTATCCAGTGGTAGCAGGTTCTGCTAGGCATCAGTTGTTTGTCAATGCATTAGAAAATGACCTGGATTAGTAGTGTGTTCGACACCAACTGCTAAAGAACAACAAAGGTAAATTCTGCCAGAGGCACTGCTGACTCTAGGCCCCTCAACAGATGTTACAGTGAGCCCTCACTGTAATACATTAGTACAGTATAAGCATGAGGAGACTTCCTGATCAGCTCACAGTGCCACTTACAATAGTTTCAGTTAGACAACCAACCAAAACCAAACTGAGGGTCGCGGGGGGTGCTGACAGGGTGAGAGGCGGGGTACACCCTGGACATCATTCACTCTCACATTCACACCTATGGGCAATTTAGAGTGTCTAATTAACCTAATCTGCATGTTTTTGGACTGTGGGAGGAAGCCGGAGTACCGGAGAGCAAACTCCATGCAGAAGGGCCCTTGTCCCAACTGGGTCGTGAATCTGGGACCTCTTGCTGCAAAGGCAAGGGCGCTAACCACTACACCAAATGTGTAACGTTTAGAGGGATTACTGGCAGAAATGGAGCATACAACCTATTTTGATGAGGAAAGTGTGTATTTAATTTAATTTTCAGCCTTAGAATAAGTCTAAAATGTTTTTTCAGCCGAGGTCCTGCTGTATGGAGGCTCCCATATTTCACTGCCATGTTTCTACAGCAGCCGGAAAAGACAAACACCAAAGCATGTGCACTCTGCTTACTAGCCTACTATGCAAACAAATAAGACTGACGTCCTTTCTGGTATGAGAAGGCCACCATAGTTCCCCGTGCTTGGGGGAGAAAGGGGCTAGTGAATCCTCTTTTTGTTACAATCCACAGTATGACAATAATTCCCACAAACTGGACTGAAAGTGGGAAGTAGTAAGACTTTGATAAAAATGCTACAAATTCTTATAAGTCCGATTCTTTATCAATTCCCTAAACCAGTGGTTCTCAAACTTTTATACCAAGTACCACTTAAGAAAATAATAAGCTCTCAAAGTAACACAATCATCCCCAGCATTAAAATACAGTGGCATAAATAGGCTGAGCAAAGTCAGCTACGGACTTTTCACAGGAGGCAGATTTATTCCCAATAAGATAATGTGCTCTCTCATCATCCTATTCCTCACATATACTTCAGACACTGATTTAAGGTGACTCAGATCACATAGCCCAGTATATACATTGAAACAGTATTTTTGATTTTCCTCCAGAGGAAGCTCACGTACAACTGGTAATAAACATACCATAGTTTGAGAACCATGGCCCGAAACAGTTCCTGCTCTGTTTTATGCATGTATGACCGCCACAGATTTTCGGAGTCAGTGCAACAGTTTTGCTTTCTCCATGTCTCAGAGTATGTAGATCATAGGTCATTAATAGGCAGACTGTGGTCCAGGTCTGGACCCAGAATCTGTCCTGTCTGGACCCAGAGCCAAAACTGAAATATCATTGAGCATCATTATTTACTTCTGGCAGAGAACATTTTGACCAGAACTCTTTACTGACAGCATTTTTACACTGCCACTCGTTGAAAGGAACATCCTAACTATCTCTCATTAGCCACATTAGTACTTCATTCCTTCTTGTTGGGTGGGTTTAGGGATAAGGACTGAAATTGGTAAAAGGCTGTGCAGAAAACCAGCTCTCTGAGTAAAAACAGCAATGACTCCTGTGGCAGTGACAGGGATGGTGAGTGATTCAAAAGGAGTGAGAATAAAAAAAAAAAAGGGTAAAACGGCTAATTTGTGAGTCAGTGTGCCATGGCTGGTGCTAAATGACAGAAGGTTGATGCGGAAAACTGGGTTTTTAATCCAGAATGGACAGAGACATTTATGTTTATCATTCCTGCAGGAAGTACAAAATGCTGTGTCTCACCTGTTCAGAGACGGTGACAGTGGTTAAAAGTGGAAATGTAAAAATGACACTATGAAGGCAAGCACAAAGCGATTTGAAAAAAAACTTACCCACTTAATTCAGCTAGTACATCACAGAAAACAAGCAAACTACAATCATTCAAAGATAGTCTTAACATACTCATTTACTGGCCAGCAACTATTATTATTAAGGTATCTCTTAGTTGAATGTAAATTTACTTTGCTTTTACTTTTATTTATTTTTAATATTTATTTTACTTATTACTTATTATTGTATGTAGCTCTCCAGAGTGTAAAGATGCACTATGAATAAATATTGTTGAAATGATATTTAATTATATCTTTCTTTATTTGAGTTCCTTATCTTTCTTTATTTGAGTAGATGATACAATGACTATGCTACTTAGAGTATATATATCTCAATTGTAATAAATAACTAAATTACAATGCAACTTAAACGTGCGGACCTGTACATGTGAAAATGCTCTTAATTCGGACATCCTTAAATCATACAACTATGCAAATGTTCCACTGTTAAATTGTTGTTGTCACTGAGGTTAAGACTTGTCGAGTCTGCCTGCGTGGCACAAATGTTATTATAACATAGCATGGGATATTTACCCTGGGCAAATACATTCTGCTTCGTTGGAAAGCAGTGGAGCTAATGCCTGAAATGTCAAAGATATGGCATTCGTGGTACTGAAGCCTACATTAAAAATGTTTTTAGCTTTTTCTTAGTGTTTCAATCAATTACAAATCATAAACTTTCTTTACTTAAAAATGCTATGCCTTCAACCTTCCATACATTTTGTTATTAATTATTATTATTATTACAACTAGATATAACATCAAGGAAAAAAAAAAAAAACATTCTAATACAATTCATATTCCACTCTCATAAAAAAATTGCATGTCAATATGAAACTAAATCCTTAAATTTAAAAATAAATAAAATTTTAAAATAAATATGGAATTTTATAGTAAACTTAATTAATTATACGAGATGTAAGTGTAATAAAAATAAAATTTGGATAACATAATATACTGTGTGTTCTATTCGTTTATTCTTTTCCACCCTTTACACACAGTATATACTTATGTTCTTTATAACATAACATTTTCCTTTAAATATTTATAAATATTTATAAAAAGGGAAACTTAGAAACTTAGCATTTTAATCAAAAATAGATTAAAATGCTAAGATAAAAGGGCAATTAGGTGAAGGTAGGCCATCTCATAAAAGTGTGATTTTTAGAACCATTTTAAATCTACAGTAAAATATGCTGATCATTTAGGAGGCTGTTCCACTGATAAAGAGCCAAAACAGAAAATGACCTGGTCACCAGGTAATGGATCACTTTAAAGTGATTAATAAAATTTAAAACATGTTCAAAAAGTAATAGGCAACAAGTACAATGCTATTAACATGGGAATGAGATTGATGTCATTGTTTTACAAACATAACAGCATTGATAAATGGATCTCATAAGCTTGAAAAAAATATGATTCACATTGTTTGAATGATTTGGATCTATTTCTGAATTTTCATGCCAGGACACAGCTGGTCTTCTCTGTGTGTGTCATATTAACTGGATGAACTAGACACAGTTCATCCAGTTAATATGGATGAAATAGATACAGTACATCTATTATGGACACATTCCACCATCACAGCAGGTAGATATATAATGAGATGGGTGTAGAGAAAAAGTTTGATCTCAGCACCCGAGACAAAAACATCTTCTTACACAGCTTGTCAAGGAAGAGACATAATAAATGCAAAATATAATTAAGGCAAAAGCAAAGATAGAAACCAGGTTAAAACAATTGTCATCACACATCACTGGACATTGGGAATAAAAACCTATAAAAAAGAGAGATACGCAACAAGGACAGAATAGCCCAGCTGAATGCTAACAGCAGATAGAGGAAAGCAGCAACACTAAAACATTATCAAGTTAGTGCACATTTTGCCCACCTAACAGTAAAAAAGTTAAAGTACAAATCTTATGCAGATAATAGGCATTAAAGCCAGTAACCCACCTGGTAGAGCTTGATGATGTGGGGGTGGTCAAGCATCTTCATGATCTGAACTTCTCTGTAGATCTTCTCCAGGTTGACAGCATCCAGTTGGGTCTTATCTATGATTTTAATGGCCACCTGCAAAACAATAGGGGCAACTGTCACTGATATTAACTATCTTCAGTAGAATCATTTTTAGGGCTCATCAGACTTGATGGGCAGAAAAATAAAACACACAAGGGCTGCACACCATTTTGAAAATGTATTGTAATTAGAATACTAACATGCACTTTGTATATACATTCAGATTTGTCTTTAATTTACTTTTGCTTTCATTTCAACAATCCAAGTAGTAAGATATGTTTTTTCATGTTGTTAGAAAGAAATTTCACATTCACTTACTGTCTGGGCCTATATTAGCAGTAAATGTGTAGCAGAAAGACTTCAACACTGTTGACATAAGTATTTGTTTATTTATTGCATGTCATCCTCATTGCAATATCCAACAACATTATCACATATTGCATGTTTTCCTAATATCATGCAGCCCTTTCCCACACTCACAAAAACTCTTAATAACATAGACAGCAATTTTTATATTCTCAAAGTAGCACAAGGACAGGGTGTCCTTTTCTGCTGAGAGAGTGCCTAACTGTTGTTCAGACACAAGATAAACAGTTAAATGCAGCCTGTACTGGAATTTTCATAAACACTTTTCAAATATGAGCCTTGATGAAATATCATACTATGGTTCAGCAGAGGCAAACTCGTCTCACTGGACGGACACACACACACACCCACTATGACATGTACGTGTAAATCACACACTCATGACCTCAACACTCTTGGCTTTGAGTAATGATGTCCGGTAGGTAACAAGACGATATTAACATCGCTCCTTCACATGGTCTTATAAACAACTTTTCACCAGTGTGGTCTGAAGTGTTCTGAGAAAGCTGGAGGCGTAAACAACAGGAGACCTCAACTCCACTGCTCAGTCATCAGTAATAGTGAGTCTTAAGTTTATATGAACCGTTTAGACATTTTTTTTTTCTTTTGTGTTTTCGTGAATACTGTAAATGAACCGACTATATTTATAGTGTGACAGTCATACAAAACAAGCAATCTGAATCAATAGGACAATCTGTAGCAGTTAATCAAGACAATTATCATCAGCTGCAGTTCTGGGTAAGGTGTTAAAAATGGATCCATGCGTTTGAAGGATTATCAGATGTATAAACACCACACAGCAGTTTATATGTCTCTTATCACACTGATGACTTTGTTTTACTCCATTTTGGCAGCCATCAGATTAACGGCAGAACTTCCTTGTTCACAGCATATTTAATCAGGAATGTGCAGGTACATTCATTTGCCTGGCATTGATTGTACATTACACAGTGACGTCACACAAGGACAACAAAAGAGTGATTTGTAGCATTACCCACTAGATTATCCTAAATTATTTTTGCATACACATTTCTGCCATAGCAATACATAAAATGACAGCTGTATTTTCCTGCACTGATAAGAACACAAATTAATGTTTGATTTGAATCCTAATCTTTGATCTTTTTCCATCTATTTGTAGTTAGCACCTAGAGATGCGCAGTATTAAAAGTAAAGCAGTAAATTATTTGATGTTTAACACTTCCCATTATTACATCTCTACCCACAGTGCAGACAGGGTATATTTGACAATAAATACCACAAAGAGATCCACATTTTGTCAGCACTCAATATGTAAGTCAGTGCACCTCATTGGAAGAGCAGTTCTAGAAGAGCAGGATTAAATGACACAAAAAGAGGATCTTAGCTAAGTGATTACACTGTCAACCAGAGAAAGCATTCAGAGAGTGCACAAACTCTATCAAGGCTCTGCCATAGTGTCAATACACTAAAGAAGAAATATATATATATATATATATATATATATATATAGGTAGGAGGAGATAGGAGGTAGTGATACAGTATACTACAGTATACAACACATGATTTTTGAAGAACTCTATTAGCACACGGTCATTTAAGGGCAATGAGTTAAAGGGGCATGAAGCCTCAAGTAATGAGGGCAGAAATGCAGGACGTTGCTGTGGAGAGGATGGATAAATTTATAGTACCACATGGGAGCGAGCGGCGCACTATATAGTAACTCCAAGAGATGCAAAATATACATAATCAGATGAATAGGTTAGTATGACATGCAGGAACCACAAGTAGAAAAAGTAGGTTATGCACACACACACACACTCATTTGGGAATATGCACAGTCACCTGTGCAAAGAGACACATCAGATCTGATATTTAATGTGTCATTAAACCTGCTTTTCCTTGCACAGTCTTTTACCAGGCTAACATCTCTTTTGCACTGGCATAGTTCCAAGGCAGATGGCATCACATAAAGTTGATAGCCTGCCTATCCAGCTGACCTTGGCCACTTTAATAAACGGCCTGGCTCTGGCCATGGGTCTGGCTGAGCCAAGCATTTGCACTGGCTTTGTGTACCAACCAGTGTTGAGTGAGCTGTACCAAACCAGTCGCCTAAAAACCAGTCAGCCAGTTTAAACATCACACTGACTCACATGTAAACCTGCACTCATGCAAATCTTGGTTTTACATGGTTGAAGATTATGCTTGAAGACTAATGCTACGCTATCTCACAGGCTTTAATAATCACATTATAAAGATCAGAAACCTAAAAGCCATTAACTCATCCTATTATTCATCAAAACTACCAAGCGTCTTGGCTGAGAAGACGCACATCTTTGTTGGTCTGTACAGATTACTGTATGTTCAACAACAACAGTTGGGGGCTGTGGAGATCAAAGATCAAAGTGTGCAACTGTGTTTTCACAAGTCTACCAGGATCCAATCTTCTATCACCCCCCTCTGTTTCACACAACACAGGCTGGACATTCTTTATTGTAATGCCATGTCTCTCTATCATTGCAGTAAAAAGTCGTGGCACAGAGTGACACAACTCACAAATTGGCTCTCTGCTCAGGGATGAGACAAAAACTACAAGCAAACTCAGGCAACCCCAAGTCCTGTTCTCTCTGTGCTCACACTGCATTGCCTGAGAGTGTGCAGCCTAATATCAAACCGTCTCCAAACTACGAGAGGACTCCAGAGCAGTGTCAGAGGATTGCTGTCTACGTGCCTGTGTGCAGAATACCTTGCTTTCCAATTACAGAGCACTAGCTGGCACATCGTGCTCCCCAGAAAACACTCTGCACTGTGCTGGCACAATACCCACTAAATCACATCATTATTTAAAATTGCATAATTAGACCACCAACCCATACTTGCATTCTCTACATACAGCAACAAGCATGTTTACACCAACAAAAGTGGTACACTGGCGTCTATTTGAGTATTTACCAAAAGGAGTGCAGGTGTATGATTCTGGTCAGGTATAGGAAACACGTACTTTTAATGACAACTTGAGCTTTTCATGTAGACTTTTTATATGGGGACCCACTTTTATAAGATGGCCAATTACTGTGATCCAGACAAATTGCCAGACAAATTTAAGTTCAAGAGGACTCCTTATAGCAAATCTTATCCCATAGGGTTACTGGGACCATCACTAAAGCTGGGCCTGGAGAAGTGGAGAAGAGGTCCGCTGGTGAGCACCTGGTGGCCACACCCAACACTAGGACATGGGTCCATCATCCTGTGGGTCCCTGAGCCACAGGAGTAGTCAAAGGGGTCGAGTGCTGGGTAGGTCAAGCTGTGGACAACTGCTACCCCATCGGATTAAGAGAAGGTGAAACTTCAGGCACTTTTTAATTGAACCCAGAGTGTTAAACCTGCCTGGAGATAAAATTTAGAAATCTCAGTCGACCACATTTTAATCCATTAATTGTCATGCTTCTGATGCTATATACAGTAACATATATCATGATATATCGATTAATTTGTCACGGCAGTGTTTGGCAGTGTCCAACACTTCTGCCTTTGTGTGTTACTACATTGGTTCATGTGCTGTGTGTGTGTGTATATATATAATTATATATATAAAATATATAATTTCGTCAGTTTTTGAACCATGATGACATTAAACCTCTACTACAGAACGCAGCATGCATGTTGCATGTTGACCGTCGACTGTTTCCCAGCAGCAGCACTGGTGGTCAGACCTCTTCCTGGCACTGATGATGTTGGCTGAATGGGGTGAATGTGCACTCAGTCATTGCTCCTGCTGCTGCTGCTGTAAACCTGCAGCACGACTCAAACACACCAGCTGCTGCTGGCACCGGGGCAGCCGAGTGAAGTGGCCCGTCACCCGATCCACATTTCTGTTAGTGCACGAGGTGGACAACATTTCGGTATCTGCTGCCGTGAATGTCTGGAGTGTCAACTTGAACATAAAAAAAGTTATGTAACTCTCTCCGAACAGTAGCACGGGTTAGCTCCGGGGGCTAACTTTGACTAACTAACAAACACGGACTCACCTCGGTCTTGGTAATACGGTGTCGCGCCAGCTTCACCACGGCGAAATTGCCTTTTCCTAAAGTGCGCTCGATGTCGTAGAAGCCCACTCGGACCGGACCCCGGATCAGCGGTTTCTGAACACTGTCAGCCATGACCATGCTGGTCTAAATGTGACTGTTTGTGGACTAGGAGGAGGCAGCCAGACGAAGCAGAGGGGGACACACGGGGGGGGCTCTCTCTTTCTCTCTCTCACGCGGGCTTGCTTGATTTCTTGAGCAGCTATAGATAAAGACCAAAGTAAAACAAACTGTCCGCTGCTGCTGCTGCTGCTGCCGCCGCCTCCGCCGCTCGAAGCGCGTCCATTAAAAAACAGACAAAGTTGATATCTGTGTCGGCCTGAGCGCCACAGTGTGGCTACTCTCCGTCAGTCCGGCGACAAGAAGAAGAAGCAGGCCATTTGTTGAGCGCGGCGCGGCTGTTGACATGTTCACACTCACTCAGCACATCCTCCGCTACAATACGGCTCTAATGTTTCAGCTGGAGGTGCCTCTATCAGCCACGGAGCACACGAGTTGACTTGCAAAGAGGCATCATGTTCTCCGGTTGACGTGTATTGACGTCAAAGCCATAGGGGTATTTGTACAGGGGGCGGGGCCACTGAGCCGCTCCACACTCCAGTGCCAATTGGTTGCCAAGACAACCAGACCCACCTCTTACGTCAACCGGTAAAATTGCTATTCTGAAATCTGTTTGCTCGTCTGCCTTTCTTGATTGCACGCATAGGTAACTTTGAAGTTTCGCCCCGCGGGTGTTTGTTAGGCTTTCGTGAAGACGGAAAACAAAGGGTGCGAGAAAATAAAAGGTTTGAATTATTTCTGCATCAGCCCGAATCTGCCTTTCCCAGCGCAATTCTCACTGCAAGTATGAATGGGAAAATAAATCATACATTCAAATTTTAAAAAGGCAACATGCACTGATTTCATTTACAACAGAAATAATTATCCCTATACTGTTAGTCATAAAATTTGCATTGATGATTGCAAATCCTTAAGTAATGTAACGTACTGTAAATAATTCTTACATAATGAAACATGCAGTTCCTCTTTAGAAACCAGACATTTTATCAACCGTGTGTCCAGCAACACAACAGCACCATCTGTTGGCAGAATTTGAAAATTAAAACAAGGGAACACTTTCCCTCCATATCGGCTGGTATTATGATGTTTATGTGTTCCTGAGAAGCAATGTGGTGTACCTGAATGCAACCTAACCAAAACATAAGCATTTATACCTGCCACTTTTTCAGCGTTTCAGCTTAAGTAACATTTCTACACATCCAATTCCCATAGTATTATTAAATGAACAATGCAACCACAGTCTCTGGCAGCCAAACTTTATCTGAAAGCCAAAGCACTTGTCATGTTTGAGATGCATTGTGCATTAACACCCAGGGGTTGTTCATTTAATCCCCTGCAGTGACAGTCTAAGAGAAAGCAGTGCATTGCTCAGCAGGCAAAGCAGAGCAGAGCAGAGCAGAGTAGAGCAGTGCTCCAAAGGCCTCTGCTGTCACACATGGACTTCCTGAATGTAAGAGTTCCAGATGTGCTTTTGGCATTTCCTGTCAAACATTCTCCAAGAACACACTCAGCTTCTCCTTTGTGGGCTTACTACATCTTTCCAATACACCGACCCAACAGCCTACTCGGTGCATGCTCAGACAAAACCATTATATCTTATATCCACAGGTATATTATTTTACCAACAAACAATGATGAATAAAATCAATCCAATAATCAGAATTGGTCACTACTACTACTGTGAATTGAGTAGTCAGTATGTATCGTGAGATGAGTAGGAGTTTGTCACATTGTCAAGTGTTGGGAAAGCCCACAGTTGGACGTTTACTGGGGTCAGCAGAGTTCTGTCATCAGTGTTTCCGCACGTACTGTCCTGTTCCCTGACATCACAATCCAAACAGGAAGCACTGAGCAGGGTTCACACCACAGTTCAGGTTTAGAGAAAAGGTCAGAGTAGTCTCTAAATTGGACTACTCCACAGCAAAAGAGAGCCAACATCTTTCTGACTGTGCATATGCAGAATCATCTTGTTAAAGGAAAGTGGCTGCAGTTGTTTCATTTCAAAAGGTTTGCAGGATGAGTAACCTTGCGTGAAGGCTCAGAACTTATTACCAGGATTACATGCTAGTGTAATGCATTAAAACCAAATTATAGCACCACAGCTGTGCCACCAAAATGACCTGGCTCATTAATGCCTCTTTGGCTCCCTGCTACTTTCTTATTTTAGTTTGTCAGCGATGGTGGTAAAAACTGGACAAAGAAAAAAAAAAAAAACTAGGTTCAAGCATTTGCTTTACACTGTTAGCATAAGATTTTCTTTTTTGACTAACACCTGTTGGATTTTCTGAAGGGGCAACAGACAATTTTCATGTCAGTGGTTCACATTTGGTTACTGTTGTAAAGAAGCAGCAGTAAAAAGACAATGCAAAAGGACATGCAGGCAATTTTCCTAAGAACTAGTGTTGTATTGTGTCATAATAATTGCCCTTGTATGAAAAAAAACAATAGATACCAAGGGAACACTTTTCTCTTCTTTGTTTCGTACACAGAACAATGCAGTTCCTTGCGTCTTGATTTTCCCCCTGCAAACCACTTTGCAAGGTCAAAGAAAAAAACATAATACAAACTTGGATGGTGTCATTTCTCTATCACCATGACTCTGTGCAATCAGTTTCAACAACAAAATAAGGCAAAAAGTTGCAGATACCCATGGTCGCAACAGGACGTACTATAATGACTGCAGTATTTACTTTTCCTGTGCACTGTAAAAATGAAAACGTTGAGAAAACTCAAAATTTCAAGGCAACTTACTGCAATCAATTTTTGAGCCAAAAAAAGATATTGAGTTTTAAAAAAGTTCCATCAACTAATCCTATTTTGTTTGTATAATTACATTTTCTTCCTTAGACGAACTTGGAAGTTAGAGTTATTCCAACTTAAAATTCAGTTTGGCCCACTAATAATCTTTTGTTCAGGTTATTTACTTTTCTTCATTAGTAAAACTTAAAAGTTAGAGTTAAACCAACTAAAATCTCTACATTTTACAAAACTCAAAAATGTAAGTTAGGAATGTTAACTTAATATTTCAAGTTAAGGTTAATAACATTTAGAATTGCATTTCAAAGAATACAAAACAAGTTCAAAGTTTACTTAATAATATATTAAAAGTAAAAAACTGTTCCATTTTACATTTCTGAATGCCAGACAGCAGTAGAACAGCGACTTCAGCAGCAGAGAATTGAATCACTGCCTTAATTTACAGAAATGTAATATGGAACAGTGTCCAATTGTTACTTTTAATAAAGTAAACTTTGAACTTGTTTTGTATTCTTTGAAATGCAATTTTATAACATTAACTTGAACTATTAAGTTAACAATCCTAACTTTTTCGAGTTTTGTAAAATGTATCTTATTGATATAACTCTCAACAACCAGTACACGAACTTTCATCCACTGCCATCATACTAAATTATAATAAATGGTGATCCACAAAACCTTTCCTCTACTTTGTTTTTAGAGCAAAACCTGCAAATCTAATGGCATTTCCACCAGTGCCAGTCCGTTCGCATAAGAACATGCTGCACTAAGATGAGCATTATACCATTTAAATGTCAGCCGGTTGACAATGGTCTTTGTGAGTCCATTGACACATTTAGCTAAAAAAAGACTTGTCTCTCTTAAATAATACATTTTGAAACAGCATGTTAGTATTTTTAAACTTGTATTATTATTTTCATATAACAGAAGGCTCAATGGTGTGGTGGTGAGCACTGATGACTTACATCAAGAAGGTTCTTAGGGTAGTTGGAGAATCTAAACTGACTAGTTTTAGTCTAGTTGGAGCCTAAGCACGAATTACTGTTGGTCTTTGAGTTTTACCTTGTCACAGGTTAGTGAATCATCAGTGTTTACCCTGCCTCTCCGATTAGCTCCAGCTCCCCCAGAAATCTCAAAGTGGTGTGGAAATAGGTTATTCACAAAACCTATCTATTAATCTCTTATGAAAACATCATGGTCAAAGTTACAATTGGTTTTTTTGAATATGGATTTGCAGTTAACAGTTAACCCTTGAGAAAAAAAAAACCTGTACTAGGTAATAAAAACACCGCATGTTCAGGAGAACACACAGGAGACAGATCTATGATCGAATAACCCGGCTGACATAGCCACCTATTAAGTAATCCTACACCACACAAGTAACCAGTAGTGTACAGAGGAGCTGCTTTGAGGTTAACTTTTGCAGAGGACAGATAGGCATAATTGGTGTTATCCATAGATCTCATTTTCCACCCAACCAGTCTGACTGTTGCAGTGCTGGCTTCGAGCTTTGCAGGTCTCATAGATGTCGTTGGTCACAAAACCACTCTCCCTGTTTGTGCACATGACATTCTCGTATTCATCACCCTGGGAGTCCTGGAAGCGAGCACAGGAGTACTTTGTTCTGATGTCAGCTGGCATGTTGCTGTCAAGGGCAGTGTGAGGCAGTTTGGTAATGTCACTTGAGGCATAAGGTCCTTGTATGGGGCATGGGGAAGCTGCTGGTAAGGTCCATGGTTGCAATCTGCTTGTATAGCTTTCTGTTTCAGTCTTCCTCCTGAATGAGAAAGAAATGTCATTAAAACACACTTGACATTAGCATGTTAGAAACTTCATAAAGTAAGAAAACATATAGCTGTCATTTTTGTTTCTAACAACTATAAAAGTTACAGACAGTATATTCTTATGAAATGAGAGATCAGGTTGGTCTAAACTGACAAAATACTGGGATAAGAGCTGCATTAATGCCAATAATAAAAAAATATTCTGTAAGTGCATTATACAGGTAGGCATTATGTTATATTATTATTTGTTATTGAATCCATTTGCATCCAAAAACTGAATATTTTGTACTTTAAATATTAGTAAACACTTAAATAATATATATTACTAAACACTTAAATAATAAATACCTTGGCATGTTTTACATGTATAATATATGATACTGCATTTACCTCCCAGCATGCTGTTTGTAGCAGAAGAACCCAGCAGCTGCAAACAGCAGCAGTAGGACAGCAGGTATAGTCCCATAAAGGATGTAGGAAATATATGAGGTGTTGTCTGAGAGAGATACTGCAAGGTAAAGCAAATTACTTCTTAGCACAACTTTATTTACCCTCTATCCTTAATTACTAATGGTACGACATGAGTCTGTTACCACTTTAAGTCTCCTGAAAAAATATGAAGGACCTTAACTCTCTCACTCACACACTCATCTTCTACTGCTTTATCCTCCCCATGAGGACCTGACATAGGGTGAAAGGTGGGGGAACACCCTGAACAGGTTGCCAGTCCATCGCAGGGACACATAAAGACAAACAACCATCCAATTCTCACATTCACACCTACGGGCAATTCAGAACGTCCAATTGACCTAATCCTCAAATCTGCATGTTTTTGGACTGTGGGAGGAAGCTGGATAATCCGGAGAAAACCCATGCACACACAGGGAGAACATGCAAACTCCACGCAGAAAGGCCCTTGTTCTGACTGGGTCATGAACCTAGGGCTTGCTGCAAAGGCAATAGTGCTAACCACTACACCAACCGTGTGGCCCCGACATTAACTCTAAGTATCAAAAATAGAATGTGTGTTTCTTTGTCTTGTCTTACCTGATGATTCAGACAGTACTATTTTTGTTCTCTCCTCACTTTCTGTAGTTGAGAATAGATTTGGCCTCAGAGATGGAACTGGAGCGGCCAGAAAACAGTTGAATATGAGACGATAAAGTTTGTTAAATGACAGTTTCGATGGAACTGTCCCAGATTTAAACTGATTTCTAACAAAGTAAGCAAACAAAATACTTCAGAGAATGATATACAATACTAATCTGGCAAATTTAACTTAAGTAACCACTTTTCCACAATAATATAATAATATATTATATAATATTATACATATATAAGTATTGTCTATACATAATTGAGGCTCAATACTTCTGTTGAGAAGTACAATACATGACTTTAAACGAACAACTCATAAGGGAAAGTACAACTTTAAAAGTGATTAAAAAGTAGCAAGGAAGTGATTTAGTCTGACTTACGAACATACAGTATCTACTGCCACTATTTTTATGTATCTCACAAAATACATAATGCTCACATGAGTGTGTGGGATAGTCAAGTGCATATTGTACCTGCATGTGTCATGTTCCTTGCATCAGTAAATACAGGTGGTTTTTCTGCAAAAGACAGAGAAAATAGGTTTACATGATTTACATGACATCATTTTAAATAAGCTGTGAAGAGGTAAAAATACTAAAGTGAAAGACATGCTTGAGTTTAAACAACTAAAGTGACCATACAGGGTGAAGACATTATTGAATGAGAAATTTCACAGCGGCAGTGTTTTACTATTATTTGGTCCCTCAAAGGTAAATGAGGAAATCCACACATATAATCAAGTATTTAAGAAGAATCAAGAGTGCCAAAAAAGTCTACTCCACAGCCAGATACAACTGCACAGTGTCTGTGATTGCTGACTTGCCTTCTGGGTATTTGCAGACAACGCTGTTCTTGGAGTTGCAGTTGTCGTCATTCCACTGGAACAGGAAATGACCTCCATCAGGTGGTGCAGACGACTGGTCATACAGAGCAACACACATTTCACCACGACACGATGCCTCATCCCAGTGCCAGTTCCTGCAGCAATTACATAACAAAGTTCTGACTATTATGACATTTATTTTCACGAAATTCTAGTTTTCATGGTCATCTGCACAGTTTATATTAGGCCTTTTCCCCACACAACTCTGTAAAAGGACTGCACACATTCCATCACTCCCACGGAACCATCATCTAATCCAATAATCTCTTCTAAGTAACATGTGAAAACCAGGTTTTTACGCTTACATTTTTTATTCTCCCTGGCAATTGTAATGGATGAAGCTGAAATACTGATTCATGGAAAGTGAAAAGTTAAAATAGTGCATAAGACCTGAACTTGGCCTTGCTTCCATCCAGCCAATAGTACTGCGAGGGGCAACCTGGGATTGTGGCCTCTGCTCTGTAACGCTGTGGGCTATGGCGGAGAACGATCCAGAAGTCTCCATCTCCAGCCTGCAGCTGCTGTATGAACCTCTCTATCAGTCGCTGCTCGCTTTCGGTTTCAATGCTGAGCAATTCGCCTCCATCTGACCTGCAGGCCTGTCTGGCATCCTCAAAGTTAGGCCTCCGTCTGCTGTCCTGAATGTAGGACACCTTGTAGCACGGTCGCTCTCTCCCACGACGACAGATCATTTGGCCTAGACCACAGTCAGAGGTAACGAGTGCAGAAAATATACCAGAAAAATTATAAACAACATTCAGAATCCCAGAATCCCAGACAGTTTTTAGGTCACATTGCTTTGACATTGCTTTTAAAAGTTGGTAGTGGAAACATACATACAATATTTCTATTAAAAATACTATTATTTTGAAACAATGAGGAGGTTGATGACTGAATTTTAATTTCACAATAAGTCCATCATTTGTTTAAAACCAGTGAGCATGGATTCTGATGACACATCACTGATTTTTGACCTTTATGTTTAATATGTTATCTAATAAACAGAAAGACAAAAAAAAAAAAAAAAAAAATGCACCAACTTTTTAAAAAATGTGATCTATGTAAATAACCTTGAATTGTCTTTAAATGAAATTTGCTTGCCTCAATAAAAAGACATGTAAACCCCTGCTTGTTATCATCACAATTAACAATATTATTATTATTCATTATACATTCGTAATAATGTAGATTGTTAAGATTCATCACATGGTTTGTTGGGTTGATGAGGTGATAAAACCATGTCAATAATTATCACCACAGAGTTTTCTTTTAGAAAAACTAAATCGTATTCAATATAAGCAAATACAATGTTAACGAGTGTCTTGTGATTAAGTGGTTTCAGCAAACCATCTGTAAAACAGTGTAATACAATGTTGAAGTTGTTCATGTGCTGCCACCTGCTGGCTGTGCAGAGCGACTGCACTTGGTCTGTTTATCATTATCAAGATGAGCCTGGTGTTCACAACTGTGCCAAAGCTCTAAAACGGCAAGAAAACGGAGCAAAACACACAAACAAGACTCGCTGTATTATAAAAACTGTTTTAGGAAGAAAGTGTCCGGGTGAGAACAACGGTACACTTTCTGAGCAGAGATTAAATTTGCGCTATTTGTTCCTCTTCCGAAGTGAATTCTTCTCACCATTTATCTTGGAAGCGGATCCGGGGTGGAACAAAACGGCGAGAACAGTTGCAAACAGCTTCATAAAATCCATCTCCACATGTTTATGTTTCGAGTTACGACAATCCTTTCAAGTCTGCCGAGAAAATGAGCTTCAGACTGTCTGGTGAGCCCAGACACGATGAGCCCAGACAACGACAGAGGCAGCAGTGGAGTCTGGTTCAGACAGAAAAGTGGGACGACTGCTGAAAGGCGTGGATGAGAGATGAAATAAATAAATAAATAAATAAAAAAACAGAAATGAGATAGTCCAAAGATTTTTGCTTTGAAAAGAGCAACTACTGTTGCTTTTCAGTTCCTCCTATTTTCCTCTGGATGTGAAGTCAGCCCCACTGAGTTATGGCATTGGAAATGTGTGCAGCCAATGTGCAGC
Organism: Brachirus orientalis; assembly: GCA_016785285.1. Classification (NCBI taxonomy): domain Eukaryota; kingdom Metazoa; phylum Chordata; class Actinopteri; order Pleuronectiformes; family Soleidae; genus Brachirus; species Brachirus orientalis. The sequence continues at coordinate 5,946,181 of JAFBJR010000179.1, read as the reverse complement.
CTGTTTTCCCCATTGAATCCCATTTTACTTGTAGTAATGTCATTAAAATGGATCCAAAAGAGTTCTTTGTGTGTGAACCAAGTATCTAAGGGGTTTGGATGGACGACCACAGGAGGATTTTTTAAAATTATATATATATGTATATATATATATATATATACTAAGAAACCAAGAGGCCATCAGGGTCAAAGCAAGGAGATATGGAAAAAATGTTTGGATATTAAACAAGAATTTTGTTCTGGTTCACTGGTCTTTCACATGCAAACATAAATAAAATCCTATTTGAATAAGCATTTTTTATTATACTTAGTAGTAGTCATATTGAGATCAAATAGAACCTCTCTTACATGTGTGACAAGATGGGGCTAGTGAACAGTCTGCAGCATCATACATGCACCACACGACACCAGAAAACAACACAGGGAGAAGAGACATAAACCAAAGCACAAGGCATTAAATTAACTACAATTAAACTGCCTTAACTGCTTCATGCTACATTTGAAATCATTTAAAAGGAGGAGAATTTCAAGTTTGCTTTTGGACTTGGGAAAGGACTGGTCTGTCAGTCTTTGAGCCTGAGAAAGGACACTTTAAAGTGTCAGATATGAGAAAACCTCAGAGGAAAGAGAAAGTGTACACTGTAATATACCAGGACTGTAGCCTGAAGTGATGAGCATCCCACCAAGCGCTGTACAAAGTACAGTGATCAGTCCTGAAACCTGAGTTGGTGATGTACAGTACCTCATAGGAGTGTGATGCAGTGGTCAACTGTGAATCTATTGAAAAACGTTACTGTCACTAAATTCAGTAGAGAATTGGTGTGTCCTGTTTGTGTCAGGCAGTGATATAATTAGTAGGCTTTTGAAATCAGACATTCATAGAAAATAAGAATAATGTTATATTGAGTCATTGGGTCACATGACAAGAAGCTATTAAAAAAGCTACTTTATATATAAAATCAACCAATCCTGTTTGCCAAAGGGAAAAATAAATTTGGCTTTGGCTTGTAGTCAGTGGGTAACATGACATGGAAGCAATTGAAAGCAATGCATTCTTCTTCTTTTTAAACAGGAATTTATTGATGGTCCCTAAATAGATGATCTGTGTTCCTGTATGTATTATCCAACCTAAAACTAACTCCACTTCTGTATCAGAGCAGGAAAACCAGGGGAAAGGGAAAAGGCTTTTTCCCTGAATCCATACTTCCTGTGTTTCCAAGCATTGCAGCTTGATTTACAGAGTACGGATGACTGTATAAGTCTGCAGCAATTAAACGAATTACGCAACTGATATTATTTTTGGCTCAAAATAAAAAGCAAAACAAAAAAGTTAATGTTTGTAAAATTAGTTGTCATATAGATGTCATTTTAATGTGATCTTTTTAACGATTTGTTATTTTCCATGTGTCTGTAATGCACTACTTTGTTTTTATTGTCTCATTTGTTTTTCCGTGCCTCCGTTAGGGACTACGAGTTGCCTAATGCTCGAGCAGTTTTGTTGCCTTGCAACCAAAATAAATCACTTTACACTACTTAATCCTGCAAATCACCAAAATGAAGCTTTTCCCACAAAAGTCTGACAGACTGTCAGGTTAAATGGACGCCTGGCTCATTTGTGGTTCTATAAAAATACAGTTTGTTGTCATCGTTGCCTTGGAAAATAATGTCCTTAACACTGGCTGTTTGCATTCGTAACCCTTCAGTTCTAGTTAAACAGCCTTGGTGCAACCAAGTTTGAAATGAAAGGTAACTGTTTAATTTTAAAGAGGTTAAGCAGAATATTTACTGTCTCTTGAAGTTGTAAACTTATTAGTCATCATTCTAGCTCTATACTATACTCTTATCTTCCTCTACTGGTTTATCTTTAATTCCTCTCTCTTTATGATTTGACAATAATGACAGCAATCAAGCATAATGCTGTGTCAAGAGCTGGGAGGGGACAGACAATCACGAGCTGGTTTCACTGTACGTAGCACTGTTGATTACTCCTGTCTGTTTCCACTGACAACACAAGAATGTTTGTTCGACTGGGCCTCTGGATGTTTGTCATGTGTTACCTGGATTTATTTTCTTCCCCCTTCTTTGTCAAAGTCTCTACGATGAATGGCATTATTGACTGTTGCATCCAAATGTTTTCTGTCATGTGATGACATGGCAAGAGATGTGACAGCGTGACATGAACACAGCTAATATCATTAGTGTCTTTAAGTTAACAGAAGGCTTTAGCAACTACTTTGAAATAAATTAATGTTGTAGAGTTGCACTAGAATTTGAAAAGATCTCACAGAATCACACACACACACACACACACATATATATATATATGAGCAGATTTTTTTAAACCACCTAAATCTGCCAGATACCTCCTTTTTCTTTCACTATAATATGTGCAGCTTTATTTGCCAGCTGCACCTTCAATTACTGTACACATTTAATAAATAAAAGAGTGGCATATACTTTCACCAAGTTTTAATCAAATTAGTACAGAATGGAACCCTGAGCTTTCTTGTTCAGTGTGTCTCAGTGTGTATGGACAACATTTTCTTTTCTTTTTTGTTTCTTAGTTTATTCCAGATTTCATGAATCCTTGAATCTCATTGTATGACTGTATCCGAAGTTAATGGAAATCACATTATGGCTCTCACTGTGCTGTGTTTTCACTGAGGTGAAAGTTGTTTGTCTTGGCGTGCACTTTTTCATCACTAGTGAATCACAAGTCTCTTAAACGGAGAGAGAACAACACAGACAGAACATTTGAGTTCTGTCTATGTTTGTCCAGCAGATGACACTAAACCACTCCTAAAACCATCCCACCCAGCTGCTATCAATCAGCGAATAACATAAGTAATGGAACATAAATGATACTGTATATACAAACCAGTACTCCGTGTCTCATTTTTATACTTTTACTCAACTCAAAAGCATGTTCTTTTAACTGTATTGAAACTTTGACAAGAGCGTGTGCGGAGACGCAAAAAGGGAGAAAGGAGAAAAAAAAGGGAGACCACAGAGATGGTTCATGGATGTTGTGAAGGAGGACATGAGGACAGTTGTCCGGTGTAGCAGAAGAGGACAAGGGAGAGGACAAGATGGAGGTAGGTGACCCCTCAAGGGAGATGACAAAAGAAGAAGAGGAACTCTGAAATGTACTTACTTACTGTAGAGCAATAACAGAATTTTAAAGTACATCCTTTAACACACTGGAAGCCAGTGCAGTGATTGCAGATGTGTTTTTCCTGGTGTTGGCCAGGACTGTGCAGCAGGATTTTGGATGAGCTGCAGCTGCCTGATTGTAAAGACACCATTAAAATAGTCTAACCAACTCAAAATAAAGGCATGGACACATTTATTAGTGTATTGTTTTAAGAGAAATCCTTTAATTCTTGCTCTATTATCAAGCTGGCGAAAGGCTGATACAGTAATACTCATCAAGTGGCTGTTACAACTTGTAGAGAAAACAGGAGGGAGCAAAAAAAAAGAAAAGCAGAAGGGGAAGAAAAACAATCCCACACTTCCTCTGTGTGGAAAAAAGTTCAACCTCACTAAAATACCAAACCTCATAGACAGCATGTATACAGTACATGCATTAATAAAAAGCTTGTGTTGACATGGAATGAAGTAGTCATGATATACTTTTAATACTGAAATACTGTTCAGTTTTGCCACAGCTAAACAACTGAGACTCAGACTGACTAACTGATAATATACTGCTTGTATAATCTCAGGAAAGGCAAATTAAACATTTACAGCAACAGTTCATACATGGTTTAGGTATATAATAGCTTTAAGAAAGAAACAAATTATGATACAAATTATTTGGCTATTGTTTAAGGACTTTAGCATCAAAGCACTGAATATCAAAATTAAAACGTGGTCTACATTCATGGTTTTTGCTGAGCAAATAAAAGATGTAAAGAAAAGCTTGTCCACAGATAGAGCTTTTTTTTTTTAAATTGAAAGCTTTGATTGAATTTATAAAAACAATGTAAAGGCCAAAATTAGATGTAGAACACTAAATAAAATCTCATTTTAAGCATCATCATACAAGGGCCACCTTAAAGCAAATGTCTCAGAATCAGAATCAGTTTATTGTCACTAGTCCTTGCAGACAAGTACTAGCAAAATAATGTTTCATACAAACATCAGTTAGTCCACAATTATTACTGGTTGAACGTAATAATGGCACACATCAGAATTACACAACAGCACATAAACATTTGATTGTATATGTACTCTAAACTTTGAACAATCCGTCATAGTGGGTGTGTGGCTTTGCAGGAAAGCCCGCACTGGCAGTCTGTATCTGTTATTGGAGTCAAACGTTGGTATTCAAGACTGATTTAGGGAGTTTGAAAAAGTTCACTTTGAAAAACCTCGCAGAAAAGGAACACTCGTGTCTTACACTGAGATGCATATTTTTTTCTCCTTCTCCTCCTTCTTTGGGTTTTGTTGCTATTGATCCTTTTGCCTTAACCTCTAGCTGCAAGTACTGATTGCATGATCAAAACAAAACATGAAATCAATTTGCACTGCCGCTATCCTTAGAATGAAAATATTGATGTAAAAAGTTCAGCTATAATTTGCAAAGGCCACGTGACATGAGCAGCAGCTAAGTTTTATTCATTCGGAGATTTTGCCTGTTTGATTGTTATCCATCGACCAAGGGGGCCGATGAGCGTCATGTCCAGTCAGCCTTGTGTGACATGGAACTCTATATCTATGACCCTGCAGCCATAAGAGATTAAAGGAAAACAAAGCGAAAAAAGAGTCAAAAGAATGGCAAATGAAATGCTTCCAAATAGGTTGCTTACTGGCAGGTAAACTCCCCGGATGAGATGAAGATTAAAGAGATTAGAAAAGAGCGAAGCATGCATGGATAATGTGACAAATGTCCTCTGTCACCACAGGCAGTATGAGAAAACACTGACACTCCCTTTCATTATTTGTTAGGGACAATGGGAACTTCTGATTTGAGTGACTACAGTTATGGCTTGTAGCTATGTAGACTTCATCCAAGGCAACTATATACTGAGACAACAGGGGAGAGGTTTGTCATGCAAGTGAAATTAACGAAGGTTGGCTGGGAACTTCATAGCTTCTGGCTATATGATCAGCTTTCAGGGATTTACTGTGTTTTATTTTTAAGACATGACTCTACTGTTAAATACAAGGTCTCTTCACATCTCCGCTGCAACAAGGACCCACAGAGATTATTCAGGAGGTATATGAAATGTGGAAAAAAGAATCTGTTCACAACCAACTGATATTTTCAATACTGCTGCTGTCTAATGGAGAGGAAACATGGAGACAGTATGAGCATGTGTGTGTGTGTGTGTTCTTGTATGGGTATCTTTGTGGGAACCAAAAAACTTAAAAAGCTAAGGAAGTGAGGACATTTTGGGAAGGTGAGGACATTTTTGCTGGTCCTCACTTTCTGTCACCCCTTAAAATGGTTTTTTCAGGGTTAAGACTGGTTTTTAGGGTTAGGGTTAGAATTGGGTTTAGGTTAGGGTTAGGGTTAGGCATCTAGTTGTGATGGTTAAGGTTAGGGTAAGGGGCTAGTGAATGCATTGTGTCTATGACAGTCCACAGTATCAATGCTATACAAAGTGTGTGTGTGTGTGTGCGCACAAAGGTACAGTACAAAGATACAAAGGTATAATTAGCTACAGGGAATATTTGAGTGTCCCACCTATGGTTTTGGGTGTCTTGAGGTTATCCAACACTATAAAAGTCACATTGTGTGACTACATCTGTGACAAACACCTGCTCAGCTACCATTAAGGGAAGAATCTCCTCAGGTTGAATTTTCATTCATTCATTCAATTTAGGGATAGTGAATTAGTTTTCTATTTCAGCTAAAACATCTGCAAATGCAATTTGATACTGAACATCATGCTTGCAAAAATACTGCCTTTTCTTTAACTACTTAATTTTCTAATAATTTTCTCTAGCATATGTGAGCACCAGTTGTGACTCAAAAAGTTATTGACAAGGGTATTTCATTGTTTTCTTATCTATATTGTTCCTTTGCTCCAATATTTAAATACAGGACTCATCATTTTAAAGCGACAGCATGGTCCCTCATCTTTGTCTCCCTCTGCTGGTTGTGTTCCTTCAGCCTGCTTTGTGTCTTTACAACTGCTCCTCTGAGTATAACAGGACTCCAGGTAAGTTCTCACTCTACTCTAACTTTTATTTATTTATTTATTTTTATTTTTATTTTTTTAAACTATTCTGCTCAAATCAATCTGGGGTGACTTTTTCCTTCTTACCATATAAATGTCAGTATATTTATTTTTTCATTCTGTATCCAATGGAATAATGAAAGTCTTCTATTCCCTTTTGTTTTCCCATCTCTCCGTTAATAGACAACTCGGACTTGGCAGTTGACTGTGGCATCTCTATGATCACCTTGGAGATCAACCTGTGCACGGCTCAGTGGGCAAGCTTTGACATTACAGAGCTGTCTCTGAACGGGGCCCACAACAATTCGGACTGCCGCGGTACTGCGGACACAAGTGTGAACCCACCAGTCATCCGTTACCAGCTTCCAGTTAACCACAGTCAAGATAACCCCTGTCGTCAGTCTCTCCAGGTCAGAGAAACTACAACAGTATACCATCCAAATTTATTTACAGAGCACTCATAAAGCAACACAGTAAGCCAGGGTCTATGGTAACATGAAAGACAATAAAACCTGAGAAAAAAAACAAGCAAAGAAATAAAAACAAATAAAGCAACATCTCAAACTCTACAAATAGCCAAGCAACAGATGCATTTCATGGACAGATTTTAAAAAAGGCAAGGAAGGGGCACAATCAGTGTTAGGTAGACAAATGCTTATTAATAATGCTTCATTATGATAAACCTTTAAAAGATGCTCATGCCATGGGTGTATCTCTTAACTGTATCACACAGATTGTGGACGAGGCTCCAGATCCCACAGGACCCTTCGGCAATTTCCTTAGTACCCAGTCTGTTATTATCACAGGGTTCATTGACACACCCAAATCTGACCAGGGGATGATCAGCTACGCCACAGACCTCTACTATCACTTCTCCTGCCGATACCCACTGGAGTATCTGATCAACAACACAAAGATTGTGGCGTGAGTAACGTGTTTGTGTCATTATGGAGGCAGAATAAAAAGGAGGGTCCTTCGGGCTTTAACTGTGGACACACATGAAGGTAACACTCACACGAGGTAAATTTTTCTTTTCCTTTCCATGGATTTTCAGCTCTTCAGTCTCAGTGGCTACCAGTGAAAACAATGGAACCTTCATCGATACACTTAAAATGTCTGTTTTTAATGTAAGTACAATGCATTCAACCCTATCAACTGAAGAGCTATGTCTTCTGCTCATGATTGTGCTACACAATTTAATTACACTGCATTTGGGAACTCGGCCTTTTCTGTAGCTGCTGCAAATAAAAGGAATTTCATGGCTGATGATGTGGGGAGCATTAAGCACCTTTAAAAGCAAATTAAATGGTCTGCTAAAAGCTGTTCAACTCTGCACTCACTTATCTTATCGTGATGACTCGATTTTAATGTATGTTTTGATTTGCATTCGTATATGATACATGCTTTTTTGTACTCAACTGCTTTTATTGAGCTTTCAAACATATGCAGGGAAAGTGACAATTGCATTACCTAGTTATCTTGCACACAACACACATTATCCAGAGTCAGCGTGTATTGTCAGCCGTTCTACATAAGAAATAAAGGGATGCCATACCACATCAAATATCCCCATTGATCCATTTATTCAGTCAATTTACAAATTACTGAATATACTTCAAATATTGAGGATCAGAGTGCAGTTAGAGAGTTGAAGAGAGTCGCTGGTGCTTGCCTGTGTACCACATGTTTTGTGTGTAAATGTAATCCACTACCGTGCAGCAAATGGTTACATTTATGTTTTAATTGCACACTGTCTCTTTTAACTAAATTTGAAGGTAAATGTTTGTTGAGTCACAGGACTCATAGACCATCTATATTTATGTTTTATCGGGCAGTATGGTGCAGGTGAAATAAGATTTTCTTCTCCCTGCTCCTTTCCAAATAGGGTGCCAAATTAATAAGCAAAACATCTTTAATTATCATATTTGGATCATATTGGATTTGTGAAAGTGCATGAATGCAAAAACAATAAATGACATAAAATGAAATAAGTGGATTTTTATTTTTTCTGCCAGGACTCTGACTATGTCCACCCATTACTTGTACCTTCATCAGGACTTGAGCTACGAACCCGGATCTATGTGGAAGTCAAAGCTATCAACCTCACAGGAAAGTAAGTGAAGCCCATTTGGACGAGGGGAACGGCCTCATACATGTGTCAATCAGTAAAACAAATGTTGATGTAAAAGTGAGCACAGTGGTAATCAAGCAGTAAGTCATTGGCCCCCTGCTGTGTTTTCAGTTTCCACGTGCTGTTGGATCACTGCTTTTGTACTCCCACTCCTTACAACCTGTCGCAAACTGAGCAGCACAACCTCTTTGCTGGGTATGGAAACAAACACTGTTAATGCGGCCTCCAACATAAGAAAAAAGCCTTACAGTCAAATTTCTTTCTTTCTTTCTTTTTTTTTGTTTTAAATTCATACCAAATGACTGTGCTCCACCAGCTGTTCAGTGGACCCAAGGACGTCTGTGACGAGCAACGGCCTTTCCAAAGTGTCGTGGTTCAACTTTGAGGCCTTCCGGTTTGTTCAGCACCGTGACCAGGCAAAGTCCAGCCTCTATCTTCACTGTATACTGAGACTCTGCGAGCCCAGCAAATGTCAAGACCTGCTGTCTGTGAGTGGAGTCAACAAAATACAACAGTGTTGTAAAGGAGAAAATAAAATAAAAACATGTGAAGTAACTCAGTGGCACTCCATTGCAGAATTTCTGCTGACAGATATACACAGCTCTGCAGCAATGTTAACCTGTTATATTGTTGTATTTTCTATGTAGATAAGTTTGTCACATTTCAAAGCCACAAAAAAACACTACTACAGTATGATTTTGTGAAAGAGCAGATAGTAGCAACAAAGGTCATTTGGGAAAATTCCAGCCTGAGAGATGTTGTGGTTTGTAGTTGTCACTTGGCTTGTTTGTGTGTGTCTTTACTTGCATTTTTTACTCTTTAGGACCTTTTTTGGCATGAACACTGACCTTGTCAGGATCATAAGTCCTCATGGAGACCAAAACCTGGTTCTAATGAGGCAGAACCACATTTCTAAAGAACTGGTTATATTAAGGGCTAAGACTTGAATCGTGGTCAGGTTAGAGTTGGGAATTAACTGGTTTGGATTAAGAATCTGAAATCTGTGTCCCAAAAAATATAGCTGAGCAAACCTTACACATAGGCATGTGTGTGTTTTAAATTGATAACAAAGCAAAAAAAGTCACAAATTAAACTTACAATTGTGTTGGAAATCTAAAGTACACATAGATTAACTTAACAGTTTGTTGTTTTTCAGGACTGTGGTACCAGGAAAAAAAGATCTTTGAGCCCTTTTGGAGAAGAAAGCAGGGAGTCAGCGACTGTTTCACTTGGACCCATTTACACAGCTCAAGAACGTATGAGTTGTTTGAAATTTGTTTTTATTTTTTTAGACCTTTTCCTGTTATTTCCAAACAACAACCATAATGATCCACTTTAGTGACTCTCGTATCCCTCACAAAAGACACACCTTATGCAGCTGGATACAATATGAGTACCTTTTATTCAAAATGAATAAATCCAGAGATATTGTACAAAAGTTCTTTTTAACTCGTTAACTTGTTAACCAGAAGTAATCTCCTTCAATCTCCCCTTGTCTATGTCAGGTAATAGCATCACATCAGGAACGAGTGATGTCAGTGTGACAGCCTGGAGGTGGGGGTGGTGCTTGGCTCAGCTACTTCTGTGTTGCTGCTTCTGGGCAGCTGGTTCACCCTGAAGAATTTTTATTGAGCGGAAGGACGACCTCAAATCTCTGACTGACTGATGGTCCTGGTCAGCTGTCTCTACTGCCTTGACACTTCATCACTCATAAAATGTGATAATGGAATGATTTTCTTAGTGATAAAGAGAAGTGCCTGTCAGGTGATTATGGAAACGGAGTAAATACTCTGGTATCTGCGAGTCTGCCCTCACATTCCTGTCTTTGTACAAACTTACAATTTTTTTTCAGCAAGATAAAACACTGATATATGTTTTGTACAGATTCTAAATAAACTTTAAATGCAAGCTTGTTTTACACGGAGTGGCTTAATGCATAATTAATTTACATGGTACAGTTAACATATTCTGGCACACTCATTCACATATGGATCAAAAACATCATATACAATCATAAATATTTACATGCTCCTTACTTTGTTGGTACAGAGTCAAAAACAAACACCAATCAATTTGCTGGGACCACAGTGGCAGTTAATTCTTATAAAAAAGAAAATGCACAGGTGTCTCTGTCACTACATTGAGTGCATAATGTCCTGGAGCAGAGCAGACAGTTTGACTGAGAATTCCTCCTGCAGAGAGCCGGCAGGCTGTATGGACGAGGAAGGAGGAGACAAGCTGGAGGATCTTGGAAAATCCACCTCCTCCAACCCCTGAAACAGCTTCTCCATCTGAACCTGTAACCACTGGCTCTGCGAGGCTGAATATTGGCAGAACTGCTCCACAATGGCTGTCACTTCAGCCTTTGAAGAAGCTGCATTTTCCTGCAGAGCATCAAGTTCTGCTTTCAGAGCTCCCACCCTGTTCTGTGTCTCCTCTCTGAGTGAATTCACCTTCTGTCCTAATCTGGAGCTCATTATCGACCAGAGCTCTGACTTGGCTGCCTCTTCCTCGCTCGTTCTGACTTCTGTCAAATGTTCAAGCACCCTGACTGTTTTAGTGTGGAAGTCGTTGATGATGTTGGCCATCGTGGAGCTGCTGTGCTCCAGTGCATTTGTCACCCATTGGAAAGCTTCCTGGTATTGAGCTGGTCTGGTCTCTGCCTGGGCATCTGCTGTCTCCAGGCTCTGCAGATAGTGGCTCAACTGGCCACACAGATCTTGGGTGTTGCTGCTGAGTGAGCTTTGCAGCTGCTGGGTGAGAGGAGTCAAGGATTCCCTCATGCTTGCCAGGGTGGAGCTGAGGTGGGTAGGAAACGGGGACAACCTCTCTCGCAGTTCAGCCAGTTCTTGGTGCAGACGGGTACGCAGGTACTCAGACTCCCTCATGAGTTTATGCTGCATCTCCTCTGCCATAGGGTTTTTGTTGTCACCATCTCCTTGGTTGTAAAGGCTGCTGCTGTCAAGGTGACTCTTGTAGAAATTGCTTTGCAAAGACAAACAGACAGACCTCCATTATAAAGTGCCAGACAATTCAAAGTGTGAAAATGCTTTAATTCAAGTCTTATGTTTAACTTACTCAAGATCCTTTGAGAGGACTGTCTTGTCATGAGCCTGGTTGGACTTTGAATCAATCCACATTGCTTCCCTGGGGTTACGGTGGAGTGGGTATGCTATAAATAAGGATATTGACATTTACAAAACACTTTAAAATTAAAGTAATTTCACAATATTTAAAGGACTAACATATACCTGAAACTGTCAAGAATGACAGGGTGAAGATCACAACTGTCAGATGCATATTTATTTTTCTGTTGAGGAACAGATGAGAGAAACAACTAAGAAATTCACATTCATATGAATGAACAAATTAAATAGGTGAAATTTCTTTTACATTTATTTGCTTCTTAGCTAAAGACAGAGGACAAGAGGATCAATATGTATAAAGAGTGGCTAGCCTTTACCTGAGAAGCAAGGATGTACAGACCAACTTCTCCCCTCATCTGACTTATAAAGGTCCTTGTTATCAGAGTGGCTGCCCAAACGTTGCCTGTGTCAACATTCAGTACGTGGAAGGTCACAGTGATGACAGGACACTCACACACAAACACAGTCCAACATAAAATAAAACTTGGGATTTTGCTACTACTGACTGTATGGAATGCCAGTATGGCTGCACCTCTTAGAATAAAGTGTTGAATTGAGACTATACCATTATGACGTGCGTGAAACAATAAGAATACAATTACTGCAGCAAGAGCACTGTTTTCATCATGACACAGGACCACTGCTAATAAAAATAACATTATCTCCAATCAAAAATGTAAGGGTGACTATGACATACAAGTTTCCTGGCGTGATCCCAAAGGTTCAACAAGTTTAAGATCGTGAACCTAAAGTCAGATAAGAAATTTAGCCTGAACCTTTGGTTTTGACATCACTTTTCCAGGAACCAGAATTATATAAATAGATCAATTTAGATTGATCACTTGTTTGATCCATAGTGTCTGTTTTTTTTTTTTTGACTTTTTACACATTATGATAAGATAAGATATCAAGTGATTATCTCTCTCTCTCTCTCTCTTTCTCTCTATTTTACATACAGTTTGTGTTCAGCTGTGCAAGAATTAGTTTCTTCTTCTGAAACTCAGCAGTTTACACACAAGCATTTGTGCTCCTGGTAAGAACAGAGCAGCTCACAACAGCCTGGATGAAGATTGCTGATTATGCTGCGCTTTGCGTTTCCTCTTAAAAAATACAAAATAGCATTTTACAGAACAACTTTCAGTGAATTACTAAAGCACATGCTTATGTTAGAACATCAACAAACAACAACAAAAAATATGAAGTGTTTTTGCTTTCCTCATTTCATAAATGTTAACACAATGGATGCATAATTTTAATGATTTCTATTGAAGAATATTATCCAATCATACTTTTTTCATTTGCAAATGTAACCTGGACTGTTTTCCCACCAGTGAGATGGATGTGTGGGGGAAAGTTGAATCCTCGTAAGATAGAAGTTACAAGTCGTCACTGGAGGATCAGAGTTCATGGCTACTGAGACGATTATATGTAGGTTATTCCGGTGATTCAAAGTCCAACATTTCTTTCAGTACAGGAAGAGTCGAGGGTGAGTCACACCTTGTTTACTGTAAAATACAAAGAATGGCTTACTGCTTTCTGTTTGACTATTTAAAAAAATTTTGCATTATCAAATGCTATAAACACTTTACATCATTGTATGCTAGATCTCTTTAATTTCAGTTCACTGTTACAGGGGGTGGGGGGTGAGGGGGGTAATAATCTCATCTATTTACTAAATGCATACAAAACAATCAATACTAATTATGTGACTTTGACCATATATTTTTTTGCTTTCCTCAGGGTTGAAAGGCCAATATCTACAAGAAAGCACACAACACACACACACAAAAGTAATAGATATTATATTCATTGTGTGTTTTGTTGAAATGCATTAATTTACCGACACAGAAAACATCTGAGCAGATGGCTGTGCTGCGAGCTCAACACTTTCTGTGACACACATAGTTCAAGCAAAGCTAGGTGATGATGTACATTGGGAGCCAAATCATTAATCAGTTTCATGCTAGGATTGAGAAGGAGAAATGCAGTAATGTGATCTGGCAGCATCGGGTGACCATTCTCTCCGTTTTCACTGCTGCTTTCCATCAGCAAGCAGTCACTGTCACTGTCACCTTAGCTCATGGGCCTTATAAATCATTCAGCAAGTCACTGAAAGTTGCGCAGACCAACAAGCCTGCAACTTACCTTGCAGCTCAGTCTACCAACATCAGGTTATGTATGTGGAGCCACAGCAGGCTGGGGAGGTTTATCAAGGCAGTAGGTTCCCTACAGTAACTAGTCTTGGCCTGTCCTGCACTGAAGCAGGTGGACAAAATTATCATGCAAAGGACATGCAGATGCAAGAATATGAAGTTATTTAGGTGGCTGTTAACCACTGCACTGCTAACTCTGGCACATGCAAAAAACTTCAGTCAACATAACCAGGAAAAGCTTTCCTGCCAGCGAGGTAGGCCATGTTAACTGCATGCTATGGTATTCATAATAAAAAAAATATATATATGATGACAGAAATGTTATGTATATGTCTGTATATACAACCCCCTGCTTTGACTCTGTTTTAGATTTGTCAAGACGTACATGGATTCAAGCTATTTAATTCCATTACTGTCAGTGTTTGAATGAACAGCAGGCCTTTGCAAAGATGTGTTGTGCTGCATAAAATTAAGTCAGATGATGGTGGGTTTAGTTAATGTACTTTTAAGAATCCAAAATTCTTCCAGTAAGCATTTGGACCAAAAAACAAACTGTACTATCGAACTTCTCTTTCAGGGACGTGAGAGCTAGTACCTTTTTTTTCAATTTTTAATACTAACACCAATGAAGCATATGCTTACTGACATTTTACTACATAGATGCTATAAAAATTGTTTGTATTCAAAAAGTCTAATGACTATCCATTATCTCAACCGTCCCATCTCCTTACAAAGTTGTCCAAACGAGTGTTGTGGCACAGGTCTTGACTTCAAAAAAAGCATTCAAAACAGAAATATGGTTTCATGCCTTTTAATCTGATCAAGTGCCTATTCAGTATATAGTACAAGGCAAAGCAATAAACATTGGGTTGACTTGGGTTGGGCTGATCATTGCAGTAACCCTACTCTTTTGGTCCATTGTCACCACTGCAACATCCATGTAACAATTGTGTCATTTATTGCTTAGTATGTAGATATGCCAAAAGCTATGGGTCATGGATCCACAGAAATCCTTAGAGACCCCTTTGAGATAGAGAAGATAGACAGGAAAAGGAAATGACATGTGTTACACACAATTACACCACCATCAGGATGTCCTCTATCATTCTTGTTAGGTTTCTACTGTCCGGTGGGGAGCATCAGTCCATTTCCCTGTCCTAAGGGAACCTACGGGCCGACAAGCGATGCTTTGTCCATTGACAACTGTATGAAGTGTCCCCCTCACCACTACTGTCCCAGACCAGGTTTGTCTTCCCCCTACATCTGCGGTCCCATGGCTCAGCAGCCTCTCTCAGGACAGGACACATGCGTCTGCCCAGGAGAGGGACAGAGTTTTCAGGTGATGGTGTTTATCACATGACACAAAGTCATTTCTGCAGCATATATGTGTGTCTCCATGTGTGTCTGAACAACTGTGTGGCACTTTTTTTTACATCAGCACCCCCCATTGTACCAGTGAGCCCCTTCTATACAGTATTTGTCCTTTATATAAGATCCAAAGAATAACTTTACTTTTTCAAACCAGTGATTTTTTTGTGTGCAGCATCCTATCCTTTTTAGGATATGGTGAGCAAACTGATATAGTCATAAGAGCCCCCTCATTGTCAGTAACATTAGCCTAAACAATCTCTTCATGGTGAAAGAGCTCTAGATTAAGTTACCTCACAGCAGGGTCTTGTTTTCTACTCATCAACTCATAGTCAAGAGAATTAACGAATGGTTATTTATTCATTAGTTAATCACTGCTTGATTTCTTTTTCTGAGTCCCTTATTGTAAAATGTTACTAAGGAGGGTTAACAGGAGGAAGGAAGGAAGGAAGGAAGGAAGGAAGGAAGGAAGGAAGGAAGAGGTGTTTTTGATAGATGCAGTAAGGCAGTTCAACACATTAGTTAACTTATCTGACCACAACATGAGTGTCTGGACCTTGTTGTCTTTTCTGCAGATCAGTGATGGGTGGTGTCATTGTACCATTGGCTACCAACCTGCTAACAATGGTGATGTGTGTGTACACAAACGGTATGAAGTCTGCAGAGACGGACAAACACGTACACAGCATGGAGACTGTCTGGACAAACATCAGTGGTCATTACACTGTAGAGAGCAGGTTGGCACATTGACATCCCATTCCCAAGTACACACTATGCAGTAAACACTACAGTTTGAGCAAAGGTATCGTCACAAATGACAATTAACAAAAAACTCTTACTGT
Organism: Brachirus orientalis; assembly: GCA_016785285.1. NCBI lineage: Eukaryota > Metazoa > Chordata > Actinopteri > Pleuronectiformes > Soleidae > Brachirus > Brachirus orientalis. The sequence goes on along the minus strand of JAFBJR010000179.1, from coordinate 5,930,354 downwards.
TTCAAGGTTAAAGTCGTAAACTCTGAAGTCTGTTTGCAGACGTCAGGGAAAACAAGCACAACCCAGATGTCTTTGCCCTTTCCGTACATGAACCTGCCAGCAGCTTATCTTGTATGGGCTTGTAGGGATAGTTCCACTTAATATTAACCATGAACATACTCTTGTGTTTGCGTTGGCCTTTTAGCAAGGCCTACGGATGCATTGTTTATTTTTGTCACTGTCCTTCAAATTAACCTTTGGTACAAATGATCCTTCACCTAGTAACACAATAAAATGGACAAAAGTTGAGTTTATACCACTTTTTATACAAACCTCATTCACGCAGTTTTAAAAACAACCTGACTTTCGAAGCTCTTTGCTGATTTTAGATTTGCACTGGTTAATTTGCTGCAGGTGTGTCAATCTGCAGAAGACTATGTGGGCTATGATACAGAGCTGGGTCTGTGTGTCTGTAGAGAGCCTCCTGGAAAAGCTGCATGTGGCCGTCTGTGCAGGAGCAGGTCGGCTGCAGAGCTGCAGCTCCAATGCCAGGCCAGTGGAGATATGGAACTGGTATGGAGCTTTGACAGTCAGGTGAGCAAAGGCGGATTCAGTTTCACAGAGGACAACTCTTTATATTCATCCCTTAAAAGGGAAAAAAAATGCACAATTATACTGTACATATAACACATGTGGATGAAAAAGTGGTAGACGATGAATGAATTAATGAGTGAACTGAGTACTTGTTTTGTCCTCAAAATGTCAGAAAATCTTGCAGTTTTTATCTGTATTTACTAAACCTGGAAATGATGATGTTCTCAAAGGTCTTGCTTTGTCCACAAACCAAAATTATTTTTTGTTACATGAGTATACAAACCAGAAAATATTTGTTTTTATTAATTATTAAAAAATACTCAAACCAATTAATCAATTATCAAATAGGTGATGAATAATTTAGTAACCACTTAATAATCAATTGATCAAATAATAGTTGCAGACCTAATTTCCATTGAAAGAGTCTGAGGATAAGCCCAAAGAATTTTCTGTACCTTGCTATCTGGAGACACAAATGAAACAGTTTTACAATTATGTCTTTATGGCATCAGTTGGGAAAGCATAATGTAAAGCGTGCCTTGAGTTGCAGTGACCTTAAAATGGTTAACAGTGTTATTGTGTGTGCAGGTGTCAGGTGTCTCTGGCAGCTTGCTGGAGACAGCTTTTAAACAGTGGGACTCCCTGGGGAATCTGGAGTGCGACAGCCACCACAGCTCCTCACATCCTGTCTACATTGTTTTGACAACAGGTGGAGAGAGACGTGCAGTCATGCGCACAAACAAAGACACTGTTGGGCAACAAATTTCTTTATGCCTTCATACTCTCTGTTTTTCTCCTTACTGGCTTTTTTGCAGACACAGGCTTCCTCGGCCTCTTGAGCGGCCTCCCAAAGGAACTTCAAAAACTGTTTCCTGTCACCACATGGAGGGACTCCCATAGCTTAGTTGGTTTGTAGTAGCTCAGTATTCTGCCATTATTTAAGGTCCACTGTGTGAGAATTACTGACATCTAATGGCGAGACTACAGATTGTAACAAAGTCCCCCAAACCCCCGAAAAGCATCAGGGAGCTACATTGCATACCAGAAAAATTGTCACTATTTTTCTTGCATAGTGTCTGGTTTGTCCTTTTGTGCTGCTGTAGAAACTTCTGCTTCTGTAAACAAGGCCCTCACCTACAGTACATAAAAGAAGCTAAATGTAAGGCGAGGAAAAACAACCGATTATCATTTTTAAGTATTTGTACACTTATAAAAACATGGGTAGTATATGCAATTTCTGCAAATAAACAGTTCAACAGTGGACCTTTAAATAATGACAAATGACAATAGTAGAGCTGCAACTAATGATTATTTTCATAATCGATTAATGTGTTCTCGATTCATTGAGTTTTTCCTTTGGCCAATAAAATATCATAAAATGTTAATTGGTGTTTCCCAAACCTCAAAATGATGATATTCTTAGATGTCCTGTTTTGTCCGCAACTGTTTTAATGATTAACAAATCTTTGTCAAATGGAGCAATGAAACTAGAAAATATTTACATTTAAGAAACTGAAAAATCAGCTTGTTTAATTATTAAAAACAGTTTAGTAAGTAAATATAATAATCGAATAATTAATGCAGCCCTAGACAATAGCGATAATACTGAAGGTCAATTACTGTTGATTTTTAGAGGAAGATGCTGGGTTTCTGTGGGAGGCCATCACAAATGTCAGTCATGAAGGTAGAGAAATTAATTCTAGCAGGATGAGGGGACACGAGAACGATATGAAGAAGGAAGTGAGGAGTGTCACTGGAGTTCTGAACCCAACTGCATGTCTCCATTTGGGCGACGTTCTACTGTTTACTGTCGACACACATCACTATCCTCAGTATGATCTGTAAGTCAAGTGCATGATCCATTTGGCTATAAATCTGTGTTGTGATTTGCTGAACACTTGCTTGACCTCAGTCCTTACACTGTCTTGTCTTTCAGAGACAGCCTGTACAACACTAACAGTGACTTTGACTGGGGTGCATTTAGACAGCTTAAAGAGGAGCTGACTTTGTCTTGGACCCCACCCAGCTTCTTCTCCATGGTCTTTAGCCAGCCTGGTGTGCATGTTTTTACTCTGAGCAGCAATCAACACAAACGCTTGGTAACTACATTTCAAATAAAAAATAGAAAAAACATAAATTTCATCCAATAATTCTCACCAAATGACACCATTAACTAACACAATTGAAAAGCATGCCATTTTCAACCTCCTTAAGAAAACCTCATATATTGCTTGATTTGATTCTGCATCAATTCCCTGTAAAAAAGGGGCGATGTTCCATACAGGAACTGAGGGTCTAAGGGCAGAGGATGTTGCCTCAAAGTCAGATAGTAAAGTCCATGGAGAAAAACCTAAGCCTATTTTGTTACAGTTGTTTTTACATTACAATTAGAACCTAATCAAATATGTATACATTGATGAAAATGTAGATAACCATCACTTCATAGATCGCATTGACTTCAAAGGATCTTTTTTTTACTCAGTATGTACGGGTGATGCCTGTGGGGGCCCAGTGTTATGAGCCTGGCCCCTTCTTCCCCACTGTCCCTCGCCATATGACTAGGGTAGGAATCAGAAGGAGACGCAACCTGTTACTTCGCCCAGACTGGTTGGTGACTGGAGGATTGCTATTCGGAGCTGTTGTTATCCTGTGTTTATGTGTCACAGCCCTGGTTAGTGAAGCTACACAAACATGCACCACCAGTATCTGTTAAATACACCAGGTAAATCATAAATATTGTATATCCCACATCTAGATACTGCTTCGTGAATACGGATGGCCGGAGAAGAAGCCAATTATAGCACGGTATCGCCTATTGCAGTTGGCCTACCGCATGGATGATTACTCATCCAAAGGTTCAAGGGTGATCTCACTGAGGAAGACTCACCGTAACCAGCAAGTCAGAATGACACAAGACTGCGTTCAAGCAGGTGCGATATTGTCGCTGTAACCACAGACACCACACATAATCACATGGAAAATAGAAAAATGCTGAAAGCCAAGAGTTACATAACCTACATTATTGAGGCAGTGTATGTACACATGACACACACACAAACACTTATGTACGCACAGAGACACACTCACACTTGGTAATTCTTTGAAAACACTTTATGTAATACCGACAGCTGACCCTTGGGCATTGCTCCCACCCCACCAGTTATAAAGGCTCATTGACCTTATGTCTGTTTTCCTTACCAGTAAAAAGGAAATAAAACCTTGGAGTCAATAGTCAGATTTCGTGACATTTATTGGTGAGAATTCTTTGCTTCTCCCTTTCTCAAGGAACTATATATATATACACACATACACACAGACTGGTTTCCATGACTTCAGGGGACACTGCACTGACATACATTAAATTCCTGGAGACTTACTCTAACCTTAACCATAATTACTGGTGCCCTAACCCTAACCCTAGCTTTAACCTCAGCCTAACTTTAAACATGTCTTTACCTTAAAGAATTCTCCTTGACAAAATGACTTGAATTTCTTTCTTATGATCTCTTGCTCTGTCTCTTTCTGCTTCATTCTGGCAGTGGCCGTCTGCACAGACCCTTTAGAGGAGTTCTGGGATTATGAGCACCAGGTGGATCTGGAGGCATTCAGCAGCACCACCTTCTACACTCTGCTGCTTAAACAGAGCCTGTCTATCACCACACAACTGGGACACCTCACTACAGAGGTCAGCAGCTCCAGGATTAAACACAAAATAAACTCGCAATATGTTGAGAGACTTTGTCATTTTCTTCTCTCAGGCTTTGAAGCAATTCTTTTCCCTGAGACCTGTGTTTGCTTTAGCACTCACAGAATGAATGTCCTCTATCACACACACCCCAAGCCATTAGGAATACATTAATGCAGTAGGAGAATGCAAGGAATAATTTACATACTGTATAGCCATTTTTCTGTACATGCCCATGGACTGTATGCCTGTATATTTCTAGAGTTATGGCCACATAGCTATTATGTCACAGTAAAAGAAAGTAAAACAAAAACCACACATACAGTATAACTTGCATTATCTTGTAATTTAGCATCTTTCTGTCATTTTTGCCCTAATGGCCTCATGCAAGATTCTGAGTCCCAATGTTTGAAGGTAGCTATTGATCCAATATTATTCATTCTTACTTCTTATGCTTCCTTTTATTGATAGTTTATCTCATCTTTATTGTTATCCCATTCACAATGTTCAGGACTTTTGACACAGATTGGATGTCATCATGTGTTTGTGTTTTTAATTGCACAACTCTTCCTGTGTGTACCATCATATTGTTGGCTTTGGCTGTTGTTACAGCCCTCAGGACACTGAGGTGACGAAGATGTAAAAAGAGACGGGACATATATGTTATCCTAAAAGCATGTACTGTATGTTTCATCAGGTGGTTAAGGATGTGTTAGCCGAGTCGGGTGGTGTGAGCTGTGTGGTTTGATTACTAAGAGTTTGGGTGGTAGCCATTTGTTGTCATATACTGTACATGTCTTTTGTCCATCAAGGTAAAGGATTTATACCAGGGAGTGCTTAGGAAACTGCAGCCACTCCACCCACGCCTTCTCACCCAGGAGACAGTGGGGGAGGGTTGTGAGAGGATCCAGAAGGAGGTGGAGAGGGAGGTGATGCGACGAAAGACTATGGCCTCAAAACTAAGAACTCTGCTGGAAAGTCAGCTACAGGTTTATATTTTTCCCATTTATACACCTGGCAATATCTCAATTCAATAATTAGAGACTCATTTGGTTTCATTCTAAAAACACAATTACTGTTTTGGGTTGCAAATAACAATTATTTTCATTGTTAATTAAACAATACATTGTGCATCAATTCAGTAAGCATTTGGTCATAACAGTATGCCTGAAATTTGTCACTGTTTGATAAAGAAAAAAAATAGTAATTCTATTTCAAAAGTGACTTGGATTAATTGATTTTCAGAACAGATGATGATTCATTTTGTATCAGTTATGTTAATATGTCAGATCAGGGATGTTTTCCTTAGGTTCTGAGGGAAGAGCAACAGGCCCAGCAGAGGGTCCACGGTGTGTTTACAGCTCATCTCAGAGAGTGCACCAGAATACTGTCCAGGATTTACAACACCAACCAGCCATTCTGTGAAGCACAGCAGCAAAAGTAAAGCTTTCATTTAAAGACCTGTTGAAATGTCACATCAAATTGAACAAAGTAAACATTCAGTCTGTTCTGTTGTTTTCTATCTACAGTGTGACGCAGAGGATAACATCCCTGTTGGATGAGATGGGAGAGCTGGTGTCAGGAGCATGTCAGCGTCAGGGCGTCTGGGATTTATTGGGGGAGGGAACAGGAGCTAAGCTACTTTGCCCAGACACTGGAACGGTGCTGACCAAAGAGCACATCTTTGGTGAGTCCATCAACTCTGAGTTAAATCAGTCATGAGTGGTGACCTTTAAACTTAGAGAAACAACACCACCTTTTGTTAAATTTATGCACTGCAATAGCAGTCATGTTTTGTTATTGCACTGGAAAAGGGAAACATACTATTAGTCATTCATATGTGTATTGTAAATATAAAGAACGAAAAGAAATTGACACAATAAATAGACAATAACAGTATACTGTTTGACTGTTTTTTGTATAATTTTTGCCAAAATAAACCAAACAAAACTTCAAAAAATCAGTGTGTGATGTGCTGTATAATATACAAAATTGAAACTATTAAAATGTAATATAAAGATATACAGAAACTCCTAGGTTACATTTAGGCATTGCTTTACCCTTTTAGAGTTCTATTAATTAAGTCGATTAAGTCGATTAAGTGCAATTTGTCCACTTAATTAATTAAGTGGACAAATTGCACTTAAGTTAATTAAGTGCAATTTGTCCAGTATCATAGTCTGTGATGTATAAAGTCATAACAGACATTAAATGAACAGAAAATGACATTAAATATAATTGTAATGGACAGCCGAGATGTAAATTCAACTGAAATCACTTATTTTATTATAGTTTTTCTCTCCAATAACAATATTTTATAAAATGAAATCTAAATATTTGCTGTCCCAACAATATGATCAGCAGTGATCTGTTGCTTGATTCATTCTTCTTCACTACAGTGCTCTGCTAAGGAAAACAATCAACATAAAACACTGCATGTCCTGCGTGTGACCCTACTGTAATTCAAAACAGCTTTAAATCCTCACATAATTGTTTGATAACTGCTCACAGACTCATTCTCCTTCTGCCACACTGCAGGTCCTGATGGGTCCCTGCGTGTCTGCCGGGCTCTTCAATGTGATCCAACCACGGGCCTCATTAAACCAAACGCTCACACTCATATGTTGCTGAGCAGCTGCCACACCACAGCAGTGCCAACCGATTTCTTCCTGAATCCACAGACTGGTCGAGTCATGCCCATCGCTGGCAATGTGGCCTACGATCCAGCAAGCTCTACTTTGGTGTTTACAACCAGCTCATGTACGGGTAATGTCTGTAAACAGTTTTAGCATGTGAGATTTGACCTGGAATTTATTGAATATTATAAGTTTTCTTCTCTGTTGCGACTGACATAGCCTACAAATTTTGAGATTTATTTCCTTTCTACTGTTGCCTGGATAAATACCAGTTTTTGCCATTTCAGACCATTAACCTTAAAATTGGACTTCATGTGTATGAACATCTGGAACAGTGTCAGTGGTTGTCACTGGTAGCTATAATTACTATAAATGCATAGGCAGAAAATTGAAAATGGTCATTTTACTTCCTTTATTTTACAGCCATAATATTTTATAACATACATTGTTTAATTGCTCAAGATGTTAGATTATTTTCTTACATCACAGCCTTGTTATTATTATTTTTTAAAAACTCAGTTGAGGAAAAGCACATAGTGGATTGGTCAAAGACCTAAAAGGCTAGACAGTCAGCAGTAATCTTCAGCTATAATAGAAATAAGGGAATGCAATTACGAAGGAGAAGAGAACAGAATTTTGCTGGCAATTTGCGGCTACAGAAGACCACATTATCTTTTGCAACTTGAACCACAGTGCCGCTTCTACTATTTCAGGTGGCAGATATAAAAGTGTATACAACCTGAGCACAAATTAATCACATTGGTTTGTAAAACCAAAGGGCAACATTATTTCATACAGTCTAAACAGCGTACTTTAAAAGATCACTTAGAGTGATGACACCTGACAGTGTAAGAGTAACATGTATCAATTCTTTAGAGTGTCATTCTTCATGTGTGCCATTCTTTAACCCAGGTGACAACAGAAAGTGGGAGAGTCCTCTTCTTCCTTTCATTCCTTATCCAACCTCCGGCCACTCAGAGCGGCCTCTGCCCAGTGCTCCCCTCAGAGGCCTCAAACCTGGTCAGAGACTGCAGCTTGGAGCTCCCATGGCAGACCCAGATACAGGGGTCCCAGTACCCATTCTGGCTGTGACTATCCATCCTGAGACTGGACTTGTCTACCCACTGGGAGGAGTACATGTCTGCCCTGTCACCCGCCTGCCTCAGCCTATACAGATTGGTTACCCCATGTTGGACCCCAGGACAGGGAACATTGTGCTCACAGTTGGTGTCAGTTTGGATCCAGTAACAGGTCAGTGCTTCTGCTGAGATGTCAGTCCAGTCTGTGTGAGGGTTTCCTTCATCTTCATTGAGTAAACCTTGCTCCTCATGACTGTGTAGGAGCTGTGCTGCCAGTAGGTGGAGTCTTGCTGGCCGAATCCTTTATTGATCCTCTAAGTGGTCGCATGGTGAGAGTAAGAGGAGCCAGCATGCGGTCAGGACAACTGGTGCCTAATACAGGAGGATACCAGACTTTGCTAGATAGCAAGGTGCTTGTTTACATGTAGAAATTACTTATAAATTACATGATGTTTAAACTGCCATTTTATCTAGGCATTTCTACTACAAACTCTAAATAAATTAATAAATAAAAACCCCAATGAGTATATAGTGAAATAAAAGAAGAAAAATAAAATGAAAAATATCCTTGTGATTAAGCAAATTTTCTCAAGCAGGTTCTGGCAACCATGTTTAAGATACTGGATCTCTTAAAGCCACTTATTGAGGAGAGGGGTTCAGATCCAGCATTGCAGCCTCATCCGGGCAGTGAGAGAAGCAGTGGTCAGCATGATCATCTTCTGGCTGCCACCAAGGAGCTTCAGCAGGCCTGGGGAAGGAGCCTGCACTGTCAACTCCAGCTACAGACCAAGCTGGAGAATCTGCTGGACTGGGCTGTGGAACTTCAGCAGCATGGAGGAACTCTGGGTGAGGAAACGAGGAGTCTCTTGTGGGCACAACATCACAAACTTTTATTTCTGCTGTCCCACTTCTCTGTATTGATATGGTCTACTCCTCTCCTCCTCTTTGTTGAAGCAAATAGGCTGCTCTCTTTTTCCAGCACTTTGGATTTACTTATCTTATGTTTTCTGCGCCGTTTTGTGTATGAAAATATTATCTCAGAAAACACTTTTACTTTCATTTCAACCTCTGCTTGTCAACACTGCCCCGGATCTGTTTGTTGAGCAGAAAAATATGCAGCAAATGTGCCTATTATTTTGTATTTGCTTATCTGTTTCTTCAGCATTTGTCGTCACGTTATGTGAAGGCAAATTCATAAAGTGAGAGCATTTCCTGCTTTTGAAATTCAGAAAATCTTTTTTTTTTAAGGAGGAAACAAAATAGCAGGAAAGCAAATGCCCTATCTTTCACTGACTTTTGCTTCCTCAGAAGCTTGTTCTTAGATAAAAATTAACTGTAAAACACAAACGTTTTAGGCATAAGTGTCTGCTTTTGTTAAGTTTAAAAAGGGGCTTTGGAAAGGATTCATGAGCCTTGGGACATTGACCTTTATACACATCTCACAAGCAACCATCCAAAGAAACTAAGCATGTGACCTGTTTGTTGCACATAACCACATTACATTCAGTCATTGTCATTGTCATGGTCATGTATTAAGTAGGCCACATGTTTGTTTATATGGGATGAAAAAGAACAGTATTTTTGGTATAGAACCTATGAGTCCAAAAATATACACTTATTAAAAACAAAACCATAGTGTTGTTGGGAAGTTTTGGGAACCAAGGCTTCAGAAATCAGTGAAGACGTCTCTGGAATAAGTTATGAGTTAATGTGTAAGAAGTCATTGTGGAGAAGAAGAGAGGAGGACAAAGAGGCATCATCAGATTCTGACGAGCAGCTTACCAGGGCTGATACAAATGGTCATCTGTTTATTATTTATTTCATTAGAAAGTGGACAAAACAAACTGTCTCCAGAGTGACCTGCTCTCAGCACCACTGTTATCTGTATTTTGGGATACATCAGGCAGAATGAACTGATGTAGCCAACGAGAGTTTAGGAACAGCAAGCATCTAGTGTGAAATTAAGTGTGACTAGCCCTTATCCTATTTGGCTTTATGAATACAATAATATCAATATTTAATCAGAGAGAGATGGTTGAGGATTAACAAAAATCTCTTACAAGTGTGAATGTTATTTATATTGTGGACACCAGGGAGCTTACTTATTTACATGCCCTTATAGTTGTTTGTTTGAGAGACTAATCAGTAATCAAATAATGCCATTTTTATCATGGTTTCTACTGTGTGTGTATGTGTGTTTTGCTACACTAAGGCTTAATTTCAGCTGCTGTGGTTAGCTGTGGTGTTCTTTGAATCTGCAATTTTATAATTGGACTTAAAATGTGTATGCAGTCCTCTTTCATGCATCTCACTCTGTCTGCATGCGTTATTATCATTTTTGTATTTACTTTTGTTCTGATGTTTGGTTTAACAGTTGGATAATAAACAATGCTCAAGTAAAAATGGTCTTCACTGATCAGACAGGCCTTGTTCCACTGATTCAGCTCATTTCTAACCATATCTCTAACCTTTGGTAGATAAACAATATTGTGCAAAAGTCTGTCAGATTCTGATGTGACTAGAAGTTGGACTTAAATATTAGGAAGCTGTCGATGAGCTCAACTCATCCATGTGTATGTAATGCTCAGGCATGTCTTGAATAAGCTTAGCATAATAGACCTTTTTCACAGCAGATATGACATGAAACTACACTACATGAAATAGTAGCACAAACACAGGTTTTATCAATAACATTAATTGCAGTTCCACTAGAGGTTTAAGAGAGCCAGGCCTGCTGGTCATATAAATATGAGTCACCCTAAAAACATATGTAAAGGTGGCTTAAGACTTTTGCACAGTGGTGTATATCATATTTGTGATATAGATTTTTGAAACCAGCCAACCCTCTGATGTTTTTTGTGCTTCTTTTATCTTTTAATCCAGGAGAGATGCCTCTGTCAGACACTGATGTGTATGTGCCAGCTCTGCTAGGACTGGAGTACCCTGACCCCATGGGATCTGGTCTTAGTGTGCCTGTGCTGGGATGTCAGACTGACCTTGTCTCTGGGATTACAGTACCCTTGGCAGGCACCATGGAGGACCCCAGTGGCAAAGGTAATGTGAGGAACAAGCTAATGCACAAGGACAATTTGACCTGCCATTGTTTCCATTCGTGAAACTCTATTGAACATTATAAAATATATTGAGTTGTTTGCCGTGAAACATTCCAGGTCTAGTGGCGATCCGATATGGAGCTCAGACTGTTGACCCAGTCACAGGTGGATTGGCCCCAGTGGTTGGAGCCAGGCTGGATGTCACCAGAAAAAACATCTTGCCCGTTTCAGCCTCGTACTGGCTTACAGTGGTGGATCAAACTGATAGTGTGCAGGTGGGGGATAAACTGATCTGACAAACCACATCTTTAAAGCTCCAGTGTGTAACCTCTCTTTCTTTCCCCCTTCGGAAAATTCTGAATAAATCACTAAAACACTACCAGAAACTCTTCTGAAGTGTGAAACTGCTCAATGTCCAGGTTTTTTTTAGAAGTAGAATCTACTTCTGAAACTTTCAATGTTCACTTTTTGGCTTTTTCAGCCCAAGTCCAACCTGTTACCAACGTCTTACTTTATTAGCACTTAGTTTTTATGCTTTTGCCTGCCTTACCTATGTCAGTCTTGATGTTTAACTAATCACTTCCTATGCGGAGCACAGTAATATCTCAACATGAGAACACATTTGCCAATGCTTGAATGACATTAATTTAGTTTTTTAAAAAATACACACTGCAGCTTTATTGAGACCATGCTTTATATTTAGCAGTATTACTTTGCAGTCCACTTCCGGGACTTCAGTCAGCCTGATGTACTTTTTTTTGCTGCCAGGTAGAGGCACTGCAGAGAGAGATTTGTGTGAGAAATTCTTACTGGCAACATCAGAGGCAGCGTGAGGAAGATATTCTCTCTGATCTGGACTCAGCTTTTTTCCAGCATCTCTTCAGAATCACCAACATTAATTTCTCACAGGTCAGCAGGTGGGGTTTGCTGATTTGGCTGTAAATATTTTATATACCCTGGGCCCTGAGTATTGGGTTGGTTGGGGATTCAAAGGGAGCATATTGAGTATTGAGTGGATGTGGGAGTGGAGGCAAAAGGCACTGAGAAATAATTCAAGGAAAGCTTTTCATATTCTGACATGCACTACAAGCAAGCCGGGTGGTGGTAAGTTTTTGTACATTACATTTACTCTTTAAACTGATATTGTGCCTGTAGATACAGTATTTTTTTGGTAGTATGCAAACCTGTGCCAATGTTTGTTAAGTGTAAATGTGCAAAGCAGGTCCAGGGGTCAGGGAGACAGCTGAGGGAAGCAGCTGTGGAGCTGCACGATTCATCACAGGCCGAGGCTCAGAGGAGAACTGCTCAGCACTTGCACTTGGCTCTGATCCTGCCTCAGCATGTTTTTCACGTTCTTACACAAGGTAAATTGGCTGTCAATCCAGCAGGATGAAGAGCATGAAGGAAATTGCACTCATAACCTGCACTGGGTTTTGTATTTACTGCTTTCCAAACAAAAAGGTGCTCCCTGCAAGTGCCTTATCACATCCTTCAGTTTTATAGTAATTAACATAACTTCATTGTCCAGTAATGTACTTGGATGGACAGCATTTCTTTGTACCTCTCTGTCTGTGCATACAGGTGATGAGGGGGAGTGGGCTCAGGAGAATGTTTGGCATTCAGAGCTTTTGTCAGGACTGGATAAGGTGGATGTGTGTATGGAGCAGCTGCAGCAAGCCCATGAAAACTGGACAACACACGGAGGAGACTGGGTTACAACTCTTCATGCAGTGGTCAGAATACTGGTTTTGTGACATGAATCAACTTGACTGTTAGGATAACTATACCAAATATTGGTTTCTCATGATGCACTTGGTATCTTGGTAGGCCCACGAGTTGAACCTTAATGATTCTGAGCTGCACATTATGATGGTAATGTCTAATTTCTCCCAAATCTCTCTTTATTTGTCCTCCAGGACAGAGAGGTGAGGCAGAGGGAGCTGTGGGACCAGTGCTGTTCCATACAGTCAGAAGTGGAGGCTGCACTCATTACTCTGCACTTTGTCAGACACCTTTCTCAGCTGCGTGCCGACACTGCTCAGGTCAAAACACAGGCAAACACACACGATGAATGACACTAGATCATAAACAATATTAAATGATTTTGTGCCAGGGTTTTACCACCAACCCTGGTACAAAATATTAAAGAGGGACATAAACGCATTTGTTTGTGATTCCCCCTGTGTTATTTTAAACCACATTTTTCTTTTAATTGTGTAGGCAGTGCTATGTGGGAACTTTTGGTACAAAGACTATGGTCTGATCCAGTGCTGTGGGCAAAGACAGACAAAGGTCACAGGTTTGCTTCAACAAAAGGCTCTGCCTCTGCTGGAGAGATTAAATCAGCTCCTGGATGAAAAACCATGTGGCAGCTTCTCTACTAACACTAGCAATCGGCACATTTCAGGTACCAAATCTGTACCAGCACAATGATATAATATACAAACATTTACACATAATTTTGGTAGAGACAGCACCGTTTCTCATTGAATAATGACACTATTTTACAGATGTACATTTTGCTTCTCTCTGTGCCATTGTATCTGTGATATGCTACCTTTAAAATTGCTCTACTGTCAACCCCCATTTTTCAGTTCTGTCTCCTGCTATAGCCTTTACATGCCTAGATCTGAAGCTAATAGCTTAATGTACAGCAATTTACAGAAATCTAATGCCATAACAATTTGTAAAACTGTGTGCCATGTGGAAATGCCATTGGTTCTTATTTATAGCAGCAGGACAGAAAGTACAGTGGATTATTGTAATAACGGGTCTTCATGTCACACAGTGCAACACTGAGGCTCATTTATGCAGTCTCTAAACCTTTTGAAAAACAACGGAGCTCTTTGTTAGACAAATTCTACACTGAATGAGGCTGTAAGTGAACAGACACCACTTTTTCAATGGAATCATTTTGTTTGTTGCTTAGTTTTTTTGCTGTCTTTCCACATGATTTCATAACAATTTGAAAAACACATACCACTGCCAAGCTTGTTTGTTAAGACCGATATCTGAACTATTTCAGGTTTATCAACAAAACAGGCCTTCGGAGTGGAGATAGCCTCTAGAGTCTGGACAGCATCTGTGCCTGTGGTGAAAGGTACGCACTTTCCAAGCTGCTTAATCCTTGTGATAACATGGTGGCACAATGTGTGTGAAGAAGTAGGTTGGTTGTTAAAATACATCAAAAAGGAAATAATGTTTGGTGATTAGAAATGGAAGAGAAGGTGTGAGTCACTGCATTTATGACAAAAATGTTGCCTTTGCCAAAATTTGAATTGTATATGCAGTTTATGGCAGAAGCAGAGACCACTCTGCATTTGAAAATTAGAAAACACAAATGGTTAATTTCTCACACAAATGGTTCATTTCTCTGGTACCTTGTGTCTTTGGAGGAAGAGTATTGTTAAACAAGGTTTCGTGGCTACTTGAGAAGATACTTTGAAGTCTTTCAAATGAGTTGGTTTTATTTCTGGCTGACGTTAATGAGTTGTTGTGTTTCTAAAGGAATCTCCACCCAGTCTTTGAGGGAGCCTGTCAATGTGGCTCACTCGCTTGATAATGGTCTGCAGGCCGGCTCAACACACAACTCACAAAGACAGACTGCATCTTCTGGCATCCAGTCCCAGGGTGAGGTGGCTCATAAAGCTCTGCACCAGGAAGTGAACTACTTAATCGGTTTTGTTTTGCCCAAGTAAAATATATTTTGAGAGTGTTTGGTATAATTTCCTTGGCAATTTTATCAAATATTTGGTTATACCTTGTTTTTTCAATATGGGTACTGCCACAATTCTCTAAACCAAATTTAAGAGTTTTAAAGACCTTTTAAGTTGAATTTAATTGGCAATAAATGCGATTGAATTCCAGCTATGTTAATCTGAAATGGTCTAGCTAAAATGTTTGATTTGGATTGTAGTGCCTGTTTTAAACTCATGGATCATTGGAAGCTACAGCCAGTGGCTGATTGAGATGATCTGTAAATAGAGGAAATCAACTAGTCTTTTC
The DNA here is from genome assembly GCA_016785285.1 of Brachirus orientalis. Classification (NCBI taxonomy): domain Eukaryota; kingdom Metazoa; phylum Chordata; class Actinopteri; order Pleuronectiformes; family Soleidae; genus Brachirus; species Brachirus orientalis. The sequence continues at coordinate 5,915,323 of JAFBJR010000179.1, read as the reverse complement.
TAAACACAGGAACCTCTACTGTTCTGCAACTTGTTGCTTTTACAATCCAGCTTCGAATTAACAAATGAGATTCATTTTGTTGTGAGTCTACTTCATCTAGAAAACTAGAGAGCAAGATAAGTCAGAGTATTTCCATATATGACAGTTTCCTTGATGAAAATATGATATCAATCCTTTCAATGTTGATTTCCTTACAGACAGCCAACCTATAAAAAACTCTGCTCAGCTACCACATATCTCTGTCCCTGCAGTTCCAGGTAACACCACGGCATAAAACTGCAGAGCATGCAACAAGTTGCGGCGTCATGTTAATTTATCGTCCATGTTGTTCTTGGTCCTCAGAGGAGGAGTGGACCAAGCTGCTGGGGCTCTCACCTCTGTTCCAGCTGCTGAAGAAGGTGGAGCAACAGCTACAGGTTGCATGTGGAACAGGGATACTTAAAGGGGTGATCAATGGTAGGTCACAGTTTTTAAAGGTCTGGTACATAACATTTGGGACAGTTTATTGGCAGAAATTGAATTTAGCACACATAAGATTATTTCTATACGAAACGGAACATGGCTTGTAACTGAAGGGTTTCTGATTTGAATATGGACAGGTCAAGTGCTAGGATACCTCTGAGCAAAATCTCTGCCAAAGTATGTTTATATAAGAGTGTAATTGCTTTAAAATAATAGAAAATAATGATAAAAGAATAAGCCTTCAACAGCATATCCCATCTGGATTTAAGATACATTAAGTGAAAATGAGAAATACCAGTAGCCTTTTTTGTGAGTCAACTCTGGCCAGTAAGGCAAGTTAGGGGATATTAGACTCGCAACCCCATTACATTTCTCAGTTTTCAGTGCAGTAAGGCTGAATCCAATCTGGGGCAGGAAATAAATATTATTTAAGTATTGCTGATGGATTCATCTCCAAGTGGCACTTGAACACATGAAGTCATACTCAAGAGCCTGAAATAAGCCTATCCCACCAGGTTTATTCCTTACACAAAACAGTATGGGGTAAAGTTTCAGTCTGAGTTTCCATTGGAGTTTGAAAAACAAGACAAGCACATTAGTTTTGTGCTTTGGTGTTTTAATTGCACAAAATTGGACTCAGACACAGCAACAGACAAGTTAAAAAGTTCAAAGAGATTTAAAAATGCACTGCATTCAGATAAACACCGACTCAAAAAAACAAAACAAAAAAAAAACCTTTCTATGAGCAGGAAGCGAAAGTCAGAAGAGGTTGCCTGCACCTGCAGCAGCATTGTTTGTGGTGAATAAGCTTCACATTTTATCATATAAAAAGGCGCTGCAAAAATCCGATCAGAATCCACCTCTATATGTGGTTTGAGTCAGGAAAAATAGGTTCTCATGTGTTTTTAGTCATTCAGACTGCCGAAAAAAAAAAAGGTTCCAGAAAAAAAATGGTTCCAGAGGCCTACAGACAAAATATTGAGGTCTCCAGGAAAAATGAGGGTCAGACATATATCGAATTTGCTCCTGATAAAGAGGTATATTTTGAAAGTTGGTGAACATCTAAAGCTGTCAATGGCGACTTCAACAAGAGAGATTTAGTGTTACTTGAAGGAAATATAAATCTGGCAAAGTATTGCTGATGGATACATCTCCAAGTGGCAGTTGAACACATGAAGATTAAGTAGTAGTAACAGGGATGCACAGTTCACCAGAGAGTTCACACTGAAGCAGATGGAGAGGAAAAATAATTACAGGGGAAAAAAAGGGTAAGAATACTCAGAGTAAGCACTAGAGAAAAAAATGTTCAAAGTAGTAAATGTGATCAGCGTACCACTGTGGCAGACAAACGATGTGACACTGAATGCAAGAAGCTCCAAAGCTTAAACGCAGGAGTAGATGAGCTGATGAGCAGCCGGTGTATTGTAATCATCCAATCATCATCCAAGGACCAGAGAGGGAGAGGAGCCGGCAGACACACCCACATCCACATCCACAGAGAAAAACAAACAAAACCCTGATTGCAGTCTGTGAACATGACGTTACATACTTTATACTGGCCATTACGACCAGGTACATTCATTGTATACAATAGGATTCAGCCATCAAAAATTATGTGGCTCAGCTGTGGCACAATTGACTTTGATAATGATGACACTGATACTTTTAATATTTAATATTTAAAATAATAATAATAAAAATAATAACAACCAGATAGGTTCCACATACAAACTTTATTTGCCAATATTTTAAAATGGTTAACTTATTTAATGCATAAAGTTAATAGAAGAAGTGCTTAAGATTAGGTGGCTATGCCTGCTGACAGTGAAAGGATTACCTTCACGCTTGAATAGAGTACTCACCACACTCCAGGGCACTACTTACATAAAAAACCAAAGTAAACCAAAAGAGGTGATAGAAGTACAAAATTACCAAACACATGGTTACAGAGTGTGTTACAGCCACAGTTTGCACTACAGCACTCAAACAAAGAAAGATAACAATGTGTGTTAGCTTCTTGGGGTGAAGCCAGAATAGAACAAAGGCTGAAAATATAATACAAGCTGAAAGAATCTACCAAAACAAGGTCTCGCAACCTGAACACGCAAGCAATCACCAAGCAGTAATCATTTCCTTCATCTGAAGTCAGTTCAATAAAGTCCATCATATGATGCTCTAAAGGTTTATTTGGTGTGGGATGCCATTGACAAGGAACATTAATTGCACCAGAAGAATTTGCTGCACGTGTGATGCAAAAATCAGACGGCTGAAAAGACCCGTTGTGTATCAGCAGATGATACGCTCATCAGACTTTGGAAGTGATTACACTGCATTCAGATAAACACCAGCTCAAAAAAACATTTCTGTGGGCAGGAAGCGAAAGTCAGAAGCCTGCACCTGTAGCAGCATTGCTTGTGGTGAATATGGTTTGAGTAGGCTTTGGAAAAATAGGTTCTCACAACAAAAAAACAAATAACAATTTGTCTTAGAATCTTACCATGGACCATGGTTGAAAGGTTAGCTTCTTTTTGGGTAATTTGAAATCCCATTTGTGAAACTCATCATCTGTTTCTTTGTTCAATTTTGGAACTGACTGGATTTTTTCTACATTTGCGAAAAAGGGATATGTCACAACCTGGCTCAGCGGCCATGACAAATACTGGGAGGAACACAATGGGTGATGTTTTAACAACACTGCATTTATTTCTCAAAGTAAAATGATTAACAAAACTATAAGGGAGGATGAAAATGAGAAAGAGAAAGAGAGGAGAGAGGAATAAAGAGAGAGCCAGGAAAGGCTGGAACGTGCACGGTTAGAGTTTGGAAGAGACGTGATGCTGGAATGTGCACCGTTAGAGTAGGAAAAAGAGTGGCGCTACAGGAATTAGCACAACGAAGAAAAACTGACCCATTAGAAGCAGGCGGGTTTTGTGCAAGTAGACAGGTGAGGTTGGTTGCTCCATTTAATGAGCTGCAGACAAAAATATTGAGGGTCAGACATATATCAAATTTGCTCCTGATAAAGAGGTATATTTTGAACGTTGGTGTACATCTAAAGCTGTCAATGCCAACTTCAACAAGCTGAGAGATTTGGTGTTAGTTGGAGACTTTGAACGTTGCGTCAGGTGTGATATTAAATCTTACCTTGATGAGGAGCATACGGCCATCCACTATGGTGCTGCTAAGTTAGCTGATGAGTACTCACTGACTCACAGGTCTTAAGTTTGGACCTCAGGATGGGCAGCATCCCTCTAAAGGAGTGATGGAAATTCAGCACAAATAATATATGCTAAGTATAAAAGTGCTGATATCAAGAACAGAACTAGTGACCCCAAGAAAGAGGTGCCTACAGGTCCTATGTGTCATTATCGCAAAAAAAACCCCAACAAAAAACAAAAAACATCGGAGTGCAATCACCTTAAGAAAAAGAAGGAAAGAAAAGAGGTCTCACCCAGTGCTTTGTGGAAGAGATTTTTGTGTCGAAAGGATTTGTTGGGGCTACCCAGACACTGGGGCTACCCAGACACTTTTGTTGAAAGAGGCTCTGCCCTCCTATGAAGACACTATGTGTGACTTCACTCTGGTTCAAGATATTGAGTGGAGAATTATAAAGTCAGACTTAGTTACAAGACATGTTGAAGTGGGGCTCCCTTTGCAGCTGAGTACTAAAGAGGAATCTAAGTTGGATTCTGATATTTTCCCCTCATGAGCAGTGACATGAGTGATGTCTCAAAAGGCTAAAGAAGAAGGGGACTCTAGGTGACATGTAGTCACCATCATGACCATGACCATTCTGAAAATGGGTTAAGTAATGATAGTTCATATTTTGAGAAACTGTTTTCTAGGACCAGTCTTTGATCAGGACTTGGTAGTGTACAACGACAAACATGGGAAAATTCACATGTGCCTGACAAGTCGTCTTGGTCTAGAAAACAACTGATCAAAGAACAAAACAGTGATTCTGAAATTGCTGAATTGAGAGAAAAAGCTCTCCCTGATGATGAGATTGTCTACGCTATTCTAGGTACAGTTAGCTTAATGTGGTAAGTTGTATTTTCTTTGTTTTCATTTCTTTTCGCTTTGGACTTATAATACTAATATAACCCTCTTTTTTTAATAAATATAACCCCTTGCTCCTGTCTGCTGCCATGATTCTACGTAACAACCTGAACTCTCACAACATCACAGGGGCCAGAGTTCACGTGTGACTGTGCTAATTGTGGCATAATGTTATTGTCAACCAGTAATGGCTTTCATGACAAAAACTGAGAAGAATAGATTTAATAAATATATGACAGAGACAGTAGAATTAGGTATTATTAATAATAAACATGGGTGTGAGTTTGCAAAGTTTGCAGAAGTTCGGATAAAACTGTACTGACATGGAGGCAGTGCACCGCAAGGCTCTGTAATCTTGCTGGGTTTTTTTCCACACTATATACAAATGACTGCAGGAGCTCTAATCCAGAGATATTATACTCTTGACGACACAGTGACCATAGACACTACAAATTTCGGAGGTCAATTACAGGCAGAAATTGACATTTTTTAACAGCGGAATGCAGTAAAACTGAAGATCTCAAAGACAAACACATTATTCATATCTAAACTAAAAACTTGGAATGGCATACCCACTGACCAAATTGCACTGTCCAATTGTATTGTCTTTACTTTTGTGTTTGAATTTTATGTAAAATGACCTTGAGTGTCCATGAATCTACTTTTGTCGTGGAAATTTGACCCAGAATGATGGTTAATAATCAGCCAATAGAGAAGATGGAATTAAGCAAATATCTAAGAACACAATTGAACACAAACTAAATTTCCAATCTAGAAGTCAAACAATTTTCTTCAAATCCCAGCAATGTCTCTTCCTCCACAGGAAACTCTATAAATGTCAAGTCTATCAGTCAGTCGTAGTCTAATTTTACAAAGCTACTCTGACTTTCTGAGTTGGAAATCTGACTTAGGGGCCTTCCTATTAAAATAGCCAACCGGGAACTAGGAAACTCGCAGTTCCTATTATTTATTGTGCATGTTTTATTCAGACAGAGACAATGGTTTCATGGATATCCTTGATGCTCAATGGGAATGTGAGGGAGAGCTGATTCCTTTGGATCCATCAGTCCTCAACCCCAGAGAGTTTCTTGTCTACCACCATGGACTCTTTCTGGTGCAAACACTGTGTAATCTAAAACTGGTCAGTGACAATTTACTGTTATTTCTGATTTATTTCCTATTTGCCTAACAGTAGCCTGTCTCAAAGCTACATTTTATCATTTAATTTATTGCATAGTCTGACAGGAAAACATGTGACAAACACCTGATTACCTGGGCTAATGTTATAAATTGTATCTTATTTTTTTAAGATAATGATAGTTTTTCTTAGATTTCTCTGCTTGTTAACAAAAATAAATTCATTATTTTATTGCTATTTTATTCTCTAAGAGTGTTGCTTTCTTTTCAGACTCCGGCCATTTCAATTCAGATAGCTGCTAGTCTCCCAAAAAACAACTATATGAACAATGCCTTCAGAAATTCCTTCTTTTATCAGGTAATCTTGTAACCCTTGTCTGCAAAAGTATAATTCTCAATGTTTGTTGTGTTTTACAACTGTACTTTCAGTAATGAAAAGCTACTATTATATTATTATGACATAAAATCACGGCACTTTCATTTCATCGGCAGTCACATTTTAGAGGGAACTAATGTAATGAAACCTTGTCCATATTCCAACTGTTTAGTATTTCCCTGCCTGACATCTGTTTCAGAGAATTGGGGCAATTCCTTAACTTAAGGTTTTCTTTCAACATTTGTTTCACCCCAGTCAGAGTGTACCTGTTATACTTCCATCTTCCCTCTGTTATACTGTTATACTTAAAACAGTATTGAATTTGACAGTGGTTTGGATGTAATTGACATTCACTTGTATTGCAAAATTACACACTACAGCTTGAAGCACAATAGGCTAACCTCTGCCTAGTAAGTACCATTAAACACCATAAATACCACATATAACTGTAGGTGCAGGACTTTACGATAGATAAAAAGTGAAAGAGTTGGTGACAGAAAAAATAGGATAGTATAAAAGGCAGCAGAACAAATCACATTTACTGTCTTAGCAAATTTGGTCAATATCTGAACAAGCTCAGGATACACTACAACATGTTTCAGCCAGTTGCTGTTCACAACTTTTAGGAGCCCTCATGATTTCTGAGAGGGTCTCAGTGGAATTACAAGGGGCAATTCAGTGGACGGCTTGGGGCAGTGAAAGGTTGAATTGAAAAATCCTCTCAAAGCCTGCTAGTATTTTGACATAAAATGTTCCTTTTCTGTTCACCCCCCCCTCTGTTCACATGGGACCGGGGTCAGAATATACAGTATAAGACATTACCAGCATTTCCAAACTCTTCATGTCTCCTGTAGGATCTTTGCATAAAACTTTTGTCTGGAGTTTGCTGTTGGACGTGAAGGTGAAATAGTGAGCTACCTTTTGACTGCGGATGTGGCCAGGCGAACATGCAGTTAATCCTAAAAAAAGGCCAAAAGGTCAATCGTTTCTTTATTGTCATTTTAAAACATGTTCACACACAGAGAAAATAAAAATAGTTTTCCAGTTCCAGGATTTAATAAATAAATAAATTCATATCTACAGTCTAAGATGTTATAATAATAATAATAATAATAATAATAATAATAATAGTAATAATAATAATAAAATAACAGAGGAGCATATAAAAATGGACCAAGTAGTACGAGTAGTAGAACAACAACAACACAGCAAAGGAAGTGATGTCAGTCAGCATGGTAAAGAATAAAACCAAACTATAAATGTACCAGAATTCTTTCAAAATATCACAACGCACAACATTGCACTGTATGTGTTATGCAATATTGTATCCTTTTCTTCAATGAATTACACATCACTGCATCTGTTTACGTCTCACAACTAACTCTGTGATGCCTGTGAATGACTGCTCTGTTGGCAGGAGGCAGAGGAGATGCTGTTTGTTCGTCGCCAGAGGCTCCAGTCAGTGGGCAGTTTCTCTCTGTTGCTGCTCCACTGTCTCTCCCATGTCAAAATGAGGGACATGAGCTCTGACTCTAGTCCTGCCTTCCAGAGGCTTTTCTTCAAGGTATAGACACACACTCAAACAATGACTGAATCATCAAAACCGGGAAAATTTAGATGCAAGAAAAATTTTAGCTGCAAAATTAAGCTGCTATACAATTCATCTTTTTTTCTAGTATGATTTCGCTACTAATTACATCAAATATTCTAATGTTGCTGAGTGGTTTAATATCATTATAGGTACTGCAGGCATGCTTGGGAGAGCTGTTTCATGCCAGAATCGGCATGTGCTCCACAGGACAGGAAGCCAATTTTTGTTTGCGTCTTCAAGACCAGGAGGCCCCTTCTGGGGACAAACATGGGGGTGTGTCAGATCCTGCCTCCCTGCTTTACAAGCTTCACAAATCAAGCAGAGGATTGCTTTCTGAAGATGTAAGAACAGAATAGTTCTTTTTTCCATGATTTAATGATGAGTGTTAGGATAAAAGCCCAAATGTCTGTTTTTTTGTGTGTGTTGTTTTTGGAGCAGGAAATGGAAGAACTTCAGAGTAAGTAACATCTCTCTTCTCCAAAGACTTTTAAGAGAGAAAAATCAAGACCAGATTGCATAAGTATAAAAATAAACAATGCTGCAAAAAACTCTTTTTTTGTCATGACATTTTGTCCTTTAACAGAAAGACAATTAGCTACATACAGCATCGTGTTGCAGGCTGATTGTTATTTGTGAATACCTTAAATTACATATTAATTCTAATGTATTCAAATCACCTTTTATGTGATTCTTACATCTCGTGTTGGATTCATAAGGCATTTTCAAGCCCCCAAAAATCTGATCAGTAATCTGATCCACTGTCCAGGTTTGCTGCCCTAATTTTTGCGTGGGGCATGCCGAGCAGTTACTTGTGTAGTGTGAGAACTTTTTATTTGCATCCCAACTTTTGTTCTGCCTGCTGTTCTTGTCAGTGAACCTTTAAACATTACTTTGATCATTGATCACAAAAATCATGCACCAATGTTCAGTCATTTTTCTTTTATTTTGCCAAAAGTAGAAATATGACATTATAAAGCAGACATCATTCACCTTGTCTAAAAAAAAAAAATATTGTTTTTTAACACCACAAGCAATCAGTGTGAAGAGTCTGTGACTGCAGAAATGTGTTTTCTCTTTGTTCCTCTGGGTAGGGGGGATGGGAAGACCATGACTCCAAAAGCCTTCCTGACATTCCTCTGATGGCACAAACTTTCACAGTGAATGTGACTGTTCATTGCTGGCTGGCTTTAATGGCAATGAATAAGACAATCAAAATGATTCCACAGACAAGCCCGACAACATTTAGGATTTTGGCTGTCCTAGATGCATCCCGAGCTATGGCTGATTCTCCAACAGCATTAGCATTTTGTGCCTTATTTATAAAAAGAAGAAGAACAAAAACAATAATTAACATTATGTTTCATATTAAATCCACATTACAACATGTTGAACCACTATAAATTAAACATAATTGCAAACAAAATTTAAGGAAACAACAAGAGACATTTTTTTTGCACATTTAGGCAATTTTACGTACCCTGCAGGAACAAACAATAGCTGCAATCCCAAGAGGCAAACAGCAGCATAAAGTGTTAAAGATGGACCATCCAAGGTAGGATGGAGCAACAGAGTGGACCTGGCCTCCTTCCATAGTTTTCTATGTCTTGTTGTCACTGGACTTCTTGGTGAGTGTCTGAATAAGATGGCTGTTGATGGTTACAATCTCCACCCTTTTATCCCTTGTGGGTGTGGTTTAAGGGGCTGTAAGACTGAAAGTAGCGTGGGGTCTGCTCTGATGGTGGTGATCTTTGATGGCTGTCATCTACGCCTTTGAACACTAAAGCAATATTTTCATGTGTTGTTGATCTGGGTGAGGCTTGGATATATATGTGTGCATGGAAATATAGATGTATGGTAAGTGGAAATACATGTGCAAACCACTGTATGACTCTTTTGTGACTTGGTGTGTAAGGAATAGAAACAGTACATACTGCCTACTGCTAATAACTTTGAGTGGCTTTAGTTTTAAAGTGTAACTTTAAAACCCCTAAACCAAATGGACACCAGTGTATGTGTATATATTCATGTTATTTGTTGGTCCAGGTGCAAATCTGCCCAGTTATACTGAATTATAAATGTGAAAATAAATTGGTGTATCTACTGCCTCTCTGGTCAAACACCCGCTACTGCATTCTTATTTTGCTTCTGGCTATTTTAGACCAGACTTGCATCACTGGGACACACTAAAAATCACCCTCTTGTCCAATCAGTGCGAGGCTCATTGCCCCAGACTCCTCTCCTTTTTTAAATGTAGGAGCTGTTGCTCTGTTGCCATGATTCACCCAGTAGCACGTTGCTGACCTTGACAGCTGCAACCTGGGGACAGATTTCACTACCAGATCAGGCCCCCTAACTGCTCAGTGCTCTCCCTCCCTCCCTCAGGTGTCGGCCCACTTCTTTTGGCATTTTTCAAATTAGGCATTGGGCTGAGTTAACTTCAGATGAGGGGGTTTAGTTATACTTTAAGTTCACCACTAAAACAGATTAAAAAAAAAAACCTTGACTGATCAATTTGGATCTTGGTGTGGACATGATCAGTCAGGACTCTATTGCCACAGGGACAACTGTGTGTGAAACTCTTCGAGTGTCCAGCTGCTTGATGATCGCCTGGATAAGCTTGGAGACTGTCTTCTTTTTTAAAGCTGAGTAGTTAACTTCTTCTTTTTCCCGCCAAATATTACTTTCTCAGTGCTGAATTATTTTAACTAACGGCAACGGCGGACCTGCAAAGCAATGATGAGGAAGGTGCAGTTAACGATGAGGACCACAAAAAGGTACACGCGCCTACAGAAAAATCTTGGATAAGAAATCACACCAGTTTATCAATGCAAGAAGATCCAAATTAAGAGTGTTAAATCAAACCAAATAGAACGCCTTTAGAAGAGGATAACAAATTGATACATATTAAGCAAAGGGAAATAAAGAGTTGCGAACAGTTCCTTGTATGAGGAATTCTTTGAACTGAATCAGTCAGTGAAACTTTATTTAAAAGAAGAGGAAAGTGAGGCTGACCAAACATTCTGGTTTTCAGCCCAAGGTATCCAACCTCCAAGACATAAAAAAAGTGTAGAATAAAACTTGTAAGGTCATAAGCTGGATCGACAGTGTGTACAATGTGTCTGCAAATGATGTTCTGGAAAATTTTCCATTTGCTAATTTTTCAGTTTTGGAAAGATGTGTCCATGGCTTCCTTGTGTTTTACTTTCAGTTTATCACAATGTGTGTAGGAAGTTAATTCATCTCCGATCATTTTGATAAAAAAATAAAGTTTTTTCAGTGGATCTATGGAGAGAATTTTGTTCATTGGTTGGTTAATTAAGCACAGATGATTACATCATCATGGCGGTGGAACCTGTAGTGCTAGTAATTAAGTTGTGCAAAGTAATACCTGAACCACAGTGGGCTTCATCAGTTAAGAGTTTACATTATACACTGACTGTGAGACAGTGCATTCACCTGGTTCCTGGAGGAATCAGTATTCAAAAACTCTTCTTGCTCTCATATTTAATTAATACATTCCCCATTTCACTAACAAAAGGGGCAAAGGGATATGCAGTATCTAGTTTATTTATAATATACATTCTCATGCATTGCAGCATTTTGTGAAGTGAAATGACCAGATTTTAGCTGATATGTTAACTCGCTGTTTTACATTAGTGCTGCTTGTGTTTATTTCCCTGAAGCACTTTCTATCTTTGTTAAGAAGAGCACTGTAGCACCTGTACTCTTTTTCTCATTCATCAAATGAACTCATTTGTTTCTGGATTACTTTAGTCTGAATAAGATGTCAGTAATTAATAGGAGAATAAACACAGGTCCATTCTCAACATCAGGACAACAATTCCTGATGGACTTATTCCTTTAGTGTTATCAAATCACATAGTAATGTTTAATGTGGTGGTTTAGAAAGTTCTGAAAACCTGAAGTTACAGCAGTGTTTGGCTTGCAGTGCAGTGTTGGAGTTCAGCTTTCGAGATAACCTCAGAAGAAAGGCTGGAACCATGAGGAGATTAATTGCGCAATGGCAGATAAAGACATGAGCATGTAATCAATGACAGACAGAACTGTGCTGCCACTGCATGTCATCCTGTGGCAGCAGTTGTATTTTGGCCACAGGAAATTCCATCTGCAAGCCGTGACTGAAACAATCCATCCCTCTCTGCTTCAATTCTCACCAACTGCAGTGTAACAGGAGTTGACTATTTCTCTACAACTGTCATGTTTTATGAAGTTTGTTATTCTGCCACAAAACATATTTACAGGAGCTTGACATTTAGTTCTACAGGCTAGCACAATTTTGAAAGCTGATTTTATTAAAGCTATTACATACAGCACCAAGAAGTTGCATTTTTGTCATCTTAAATGTGATTTGGTGTTTGAAGACTAGTCATGATCCTCATCACTCTTAGGTTTCTGGCTGTAGTCCTACTGGCTGTTAAAGTTTTAGGTTAAAACCTGTCACTATTAAAAGTGTGACAGCTGTGTTTTATTCAATAAACTCAAATTCAAAATGGCCAACTAGGTCAACAAGATAAAAGTGAATAATGAGTGAGCATGTAGCGTGCAAGTGAGGACAAACAATCATTGTCTGTGGTTGACACTGACTGGGATGTAGCTCTGTGGCTCTAGAAGGAGAAGGTCAGTGCCCCCATTCTTTTTTGGGACACTTCATTAGTTACAGTGTGGGTAAAGAATGTGATTTTCCAGCTGTGTGCTTCAGAGAACCTGCATTTTTCAAGTCAGAAATAAAACAGCAGGAGAGAGTTCTATCATTTGAATTGCAGCATAACCCTACCTTAAGAAAGAGAAGGGTTTAAAAATGTGTTAGGTCAAGAAATGTTCACATCTAAGATTCACATAATTGAATGTTACTTACAAAAATACCAAACCAAAACAAAACAAAAAACAAAACATTGACAGATCATCAGATAGTGATTAAAAAGAATGTCTAATGCATTGCCCTATGGCAATGAAATAAGTAGCCCCAATATGCACTAACAGCTGTGAACCACATTTGGCATGCATATGCCACAGCATGGAAACCTTTTTAAATATGTCTCTGCTCATACCTTAACAACAATGCTATCAGTTGTTTTGTTGAAAGGCAGCAATTACTAGAAAAATCAAATGCCTGACGTGTGAAATAACCCTTTAGCATAGAAAAAAAAATTCATCTGCCTAGTTGTAACCAGTATATCTAGTATAGACAAGTTTATTTATGAGGATAAAAATAATGCACTCTTTCTCAACTCAACTCAGTAAGTATGAAGACTTTAGTTTTTAAAAGAATTCAATCACCCATTATGCCCTTAATGTGATGGAATGTGTATAATGTGCATCTCATGACTTTTGTATACTACACCACATGGAGGCAGTGTTGAACCATTACCGATGGAACAAGGAGCCTGGACAGAAAGAAAACAGGGCAGAAAGTGCTGAGTAAATCAATGTAAGATATTTACCTTTTCTGTACTGAAGTCATTGCACAGCACTGCTGTACAGAACACATGTGCAGGGAAGGTCAGGGAAGCACTTCAATGGGTTAGCCGTTACGGTTGAAGAAATGGGGGCCATGAAACTATTGACAGTGATTCATGAAAAAAATAATTTTGAAAGTTGTGTTTTGGATTGAGGCAACACATGGACAACCAAAGCCACTGTTATTTATGCACTGGGTTCTTATTCTTCTGAGATATTATTGAAATCCTGTTTTTGGACAGAAGTGTATTGCTAACACACAAATGACAACATGAAGCAAAAATAAATTGGTGTGATACCTAAACCAGAAAAAGACTCATTGTAACGCTTCTTAATGTAAATTTCAAATGATATACACTTGCTTTTGCCAGACATTTAAAAAAGAGATCTTGGTGAAATAATAAAACCCAAATGGGCTCAAAGACTAGCAGTAAACATGAGTAATAAGACAAGATTATTGTTTGAATTGATTGATAATTCCAAATATGTGGAATCACATGCAATTATTGTATATCTTGGCTTTAATAAAGGATTTGATATAGTGGAAAAATTGGATGTTAATTAAAAATAAACAAAACACAGTCTGCATTCTTTAGCTTTAGAAGTGGCAGTTTTGAGAGGTAAAGGTCAGTTGGTCGGTCAGTGAGTGTTAGTTAGTTAGTTAGTTAGGTAGTTAGTTAGTTAGTTAGTTAGTTAGTAGTGGTGGTGTTTAACAGCAGTTTTTATCCATAATGTTGCATATGTGCCTCATTTAAACGTCCTTATTCTTTAATGCTGTTTTTCCTGTTCTCCTTTCAACTTTCCTTTCACTTCTTCCTCTTCTTTCGTGTTGCATTACCGCCTCCTTCTGGATTGTATCATCCATTACAGCCAAGTGTCCTGTCTCGCTTCTTTTGTCTCACGTTACCATGGTGACTCGATACATAAGATACGTCACAGATTGCCGTAAAACACGAAGAACAAGCAACAAGCTCGAAAGAAGTAGCTGAAATAAAGTAGTTTCTTGGCTTACGAATTAATAAAAGAAGGCTTTAGAGACGAACGTGCAATGGAGAAACTTGACGAGTTCGAGAGCTTTTTGAAGAAAGTTGACGAAATAAGTGAGTAATTCGGCTGTGAACCTTATCCGTTAGCTTGTTAAGGCTAAACAGCAGTTGTGAGTGAAGCTTCTGTTACTACATACACTTGTTAATACAAAATACTATAATATACATTAGTAAACATTAGTTGTCTCACCCAGTAGATTACTGTATAAATTCAGACAGAACAAGGATTTTTTTGAAAAAAAAAAACAACAAACAAAGTTGAGGGAGGAGCCTACTTTAATGGCCTTTTTGCAAATGTAATATTTATATATTCCATACATGGGCAAAAATACATCAGAATGTATTTGAAGTAAAACACCAAATACCCAACTAATAAATTTATCAAAAATGAACTAAAATTACTGTATTTTTCAAAATAATAAAAATGCTCCTTGATCTGTCTAAATAACATTATTTAACTACTGCGAATGTTAGGAGTATGGGTTGTCGATCTTCCTAGTTGCTGTTGCATGAGTGAAAACAAAATACCTATACATGAAACAAAATGATATCATGTAATGTTATAGTGAAAACTTTGAAACTTGATTCTTTAGTCGTACACAGCCGATGAAAATAAGTTAACATGAGGTTAACAGTGAGCGTTAGTTGCTACGTTCACGTGTTAAATAACCCAGCTTATATTTAATGTTACACTGAAGAGGAATGTGCAGAGGTGGCTCTAGGCATAGGTCATACAGGTCATTGCCCAAAAAACGCCATCTACTGGAGGGGTGCCATACTACCACAAATCCATGGATGCCTTACTTCACTGAATAAATGAACATATACGTAATTATATAATAATAGTTAAGACAATAAGAAAAAGAAAGAGCATGGAAATTCACATGTGTCATATTTAAATAATCTGTAACATAAAAGTGTTTTGTTTATTTTACCATTTTCTACATTTCAATTTTTCATGGAAAACTACCTTTGTTTGTCTGGTGAGTGACTTAAACATTTGTTTCTAGAAACCACAGTGGGGTGTGTTTGTTTGGTGACAGTGGAATGGAGGAGACAGGAGAGGGACACCAAATCCCAATTTCGCCTAGGGCACTAAAATGCATAGGCCCTGGGAAGTTGTCAAGAATGAACGCGATTCATGGTTGAGATAAATGCTTGATTCATTCAACTTTCTCAGTTGTCTGATCTCAACAAGTCCAGGCAAATTAAAGTAGGCACCAAGCAGCATGCCAAACAGTAGTAAAATCAGTGTTTATTTAGAGCCCTATATGAAACTTTAATCATGTCAAACAGAGAAAGTTGACACACAGAGCATACAAAATGTATATTTTAAAACATATTGCTTGTGGTTACTACAGATATTGAAACTGAACTGAAGCAATAATATTGTAAATCACCATATTTCAGGTGAACTGGTGAAGGATTTAAACTCCTCTGATGTCGAAATTGGGCAAAAAGCAATGGAGGAAGCCGATTGCTACATTGCTGCCTTGGATAAACCCTGCAGAACAAAAGTTAACAAGACTGCAATCAACACAAGCCCACTGCCCCAGGCTTCTTCTGTAAAGACATCCACACACACTCTGTCTCTCCCTGTCTCACTTTTCTCACTCTTTCTTAATTTCTGTACCTCCTTTAGTTTTGTACAGTATTCACAACAATGAAGGTAACTTGGAAGACACCTTATCTTTAACATTGTCTTTAACAATAGCTTCCCCCCCATGTTTTACAGAGTCCACAGAGTGAAAATCCAGGTAAGCAGTCATGAAAAAAAATGTCTGTGGTTGTCAACTGGCATGAATTGGAACATGGTTTAAGTAGATGTAGGATACATCCACATTACTCTGTTTTCATTTATAAAATGAAAGAGTTCTGTTTTGGATATGCACGCTCGCCACCTGAGAAGTTTGACAACATTGTTGACTTTGTTCCGTTTAAAAAAGTTGAGTTAGTTATGAATGAAAAACTTCTTCAACATTTCTGGTTTCATTTTTTGATGCTGTTGTAGTTTGTAATTAGTAGATATGAAACAAGAGGAGAGAATCAGCTTCCTTTTTACAGTCACATTATAGACAGTACCATACTACAGATGATGTGGAGCAGAAAAGGTTGTGTGGACACAGATTGTTTTCATTTGTTTCTCTAAGCTCAGCATGTTATTACATACATTTACACACCGGATTGTGAATATAAAAATGCTTTTTCCGATTGACATATTAGCATAATTTCACTTGAGGTTTCAGCATTACCAAGTGTGACGATCAATGGCCTTGCTAATGAAACAGCCTGTCCTGACTTATGTCAGTCTGTCATTTTGAACGATCAGTGGTAATAACTTGTAACTGATATTGTTAAAGGCAAAGATGGCCATTCCTGTGCTACACAGAATCATTTTAGAGAGCAGTTTCCAATAACATTTGGGCCCATTTTTATGTCTGTACTCTGTACTCTGTACTCTCAATGAGTCACTGTGCACTATAGTAGGAAGAGAGATGCAGCAAAAGTTGTGTCCATAACAATAAAGAGGCTGAATATGTCTTTTGCTATCTGACACATGCCACTGGCCAGTTTATTTGGTTGATAAAAGTATGAAGTGAATTTTTCAATGAGTTATTAAGTCATTAACCCCCCCGCCACTTTGTTGCAGCGAGGAGCTTATGGATTAGAGGATATGAATGAAGGGACATGCCTGATATGTTTTTGTTGATTTATTCACCCAGAGGCCTCTCTCAATGCTTAGCCAATAGGAGGCATGAGGTATTCACTGCTCAAAAAACCCAGGTACAACAAAGACACAATTGGACACTTTGGACAATGTGGCAGCAGCTGCACAAATAGGAACCAGTTCTATAGGAGTACATTTTTATTTGGAAAGGTCTCTCTGGTAATCTCAAAAGGTGGTATTTATTATAAATTTAGTTTTACACACACCCAACTTGCCCAAGCACACTGTGGACAATGTCGTATTTCATAAAAATAACTTTCCAGCAAGTCAACACTTCTTTTCAATTTTTTAAGTTAAGTTAACAATAAAAGAAACATTGCTTCAAACCTTTCATAAGCACAGAATGCATGTGAAAATACTAACAACGAAATACATCATAATGAGTGAGAAAATGATGTCCTTGACATCCTTTTTTAAACTACTTCTTATTGGTATCCAACAAATATCTCTCTTTTGAAGATAAATTTAGCAATAACGCACAGTTGGTGCCTTGTGGTGACCTCTAAAGCTATCACACCATGACCTTCAAAAAATAAATTGATGATCAGATTTAGTGTATCTTTAAAATTTCTAATTTTTCCTTTGTAGCACTTATGCTTACGTTTTTTTTCTTAGTGAGTTTCATGAAAATTATAGAGAGAGATGCTGAAGACAGGAGACTAAGGCGGGCTGCTAAAGAAAAAAAGGCACTTGGTAAGTGTTTCTCTGTTCCACGAAGATGTAGCAAAACTGCTACAAAGTATTTGTGCTCTATATGGCTTCCAACATGTCATTTTAAATGTGGTACTATTTGACTCACTGCAGCTCTCAAAGACAAAGGGAATGAAGCTTATGCCAAAGAGGACTATGAAACTGCTGTGAAGTATTACAGCGATGGCATGGCTGAACTACGAGACATGCTGCAGTTGTACACCAACAGAGCTCAGGTGAATGAATACCTTCCACCTTCCACCTGCTTTTCATCTTATGAATTCCTAAACATGACATGATGGAAAAATAGGTGGATTCAAAGATTTCTAAATGGAGCCGGAAGTATGCCATATTTACATCAATTAAAATATGATTATGGTTATGTGCAGCTAGTTGTAAAATCAAGTTGTACATTATTTTATATATATTTTCTGTTTTTTTACCTGTTTAATTTCTTAATCTAATTAGGCCTACAACAAGCTAGGAAAGTACAAGGAGGCCATCAGTGACTGCGAATGGGCTCTGAAGGTGAGGTTTGGCTGGCGACATGTGGGTCACTCTGTTACTGCTTCATTTTTCATTGTCATCATAAGTGCTGTTCTCTCTGAACTGGGGAGCTCACATGAGATACAGTATGTGTTAGTGGGATAAATGCATTAACAGTGGATTGTGTTGTCCTGCAGTGAACTCACAAATGTGGTAATAGACATAAGATACATTGTCAGAGGAAAGATTTTCTCAGGAACAAGCAACTGTGAACACCAAGGTGTTCTAGTTCAAGTATAAAAATCAACAGTGTCATTGAGTTCTCTTAATTTACCGTTTTTATTTCTCTGGGTTACTTAAGCAAAATGGAGGTTTTCAATGCAGTCATTAGATGGTGATTATAAAGCCGCTATTTAAAATAATAATGTAATTATTTCACTATCTCACATCAAAGCTTTGTTCCTATTCTGCTTGTGTTATTAATGAAGTTATGTTCAACCACCATATATAGCTGATTAGGTGGTTTAATTAATACACCCCCCCATGATCATTTCCTCTCTACCAGTGCAATGAGAGGTGCACAAAGGCTTACTTACACATGGGCAAAGCATATCTGGAACTGAAGGAATATAATAAGGTGAGCACGGTTATCACTTATTATATCTGATCATGCCGGTATTTTATTTACACATTACTCTTCTGCATAACTACACTTGGCATCTCATCTCATTATAGCAAACATTAAAGAAGTATGGCTGGAATATAGAACAATGGTCATTATAATTATGAAGTTATTACAGTGTGTTTCATATAAGCAGCCCAGATCTCTCAGCAGTCCTCTGTACAATCTGTTTAGGTTTGTCATTAACATTGTTTTATCTGTAAAAGCCTGCATGTAATCTTCAGTTACTGTAAATGATAGTTTCCTTTATATATACACATCAATATTGTGGAGAGATACTGTTGGCTTTTGGAGTGATGAGGATTATATTGATTTTTATGGGTCTGCAAAAGGCCAGAAGCACACCATACATGGTACACAGTAACAAACCAATTTTTTCCTCTTTTTCAGTCAAGACATTGCTTTGAAAGGGTAGTGGAAATTGAACCTGGAAGGGAGAAAATGATAAAAGGTAAAAGAAAAATAGCACTATTGGTTTAGAAGTCTTTCATGTACAAGTATGTAGAACATCTAATGCTAACTGTGGCCATGCCACAAGAAAAAGGCTTTTGTTTTTTGGCTACAGAAAATGTATGCAGCACATTTTTGAAAATGTAGTTACTCTAGTCATTTTTGCAATGAAAATACCTAAAAAAACATATTTCTCTACATACATAACTGAAGGCGGCTAGCCCAGGGTCATCTCGGAAGACTGTCACTACACTCTTTTCAGTGACAGTGCAACTAAAGTTACTGTTATGGAATATATTTCTGTCAAGTCAGTCTGCTTCTTCTTCTTTTGTGTCTTATCTTGCTTTTTTGATACAGAATACCTGACCCAAGTAGATTTGGAGGAGAAGAGAGAGACTCAGGAGATGAATGCAAAGCAAGAGTTTGACAAGGGAGAGGGGAAGGGCACTGCAGTGCTTCAACTGCTCGAGAAGCTGTCAAGTCCTGGTCAGATCCCTCTGTTTTACTGTGGAGGATTACAGATTCTGCTACAAACAGTTATTGACTGTGAGTGTTTCTCTGGGATAGATTTCACACAATTACCTTTCCCCTCTAATCTCTTTTTGCCACTCCTTATTTAATAACCAGTTTATCAAGTTCACCAATTTCCATTTTTTGACTCAGACGATTGCAAAAAAAATCAAACAGGGAGATTAACAAGACTTGAAACTGTCTACTTTTTTGGGTTGTGTTTTTTTTGTGTGTGTGTAAACAAAAGAATCATGGTTGAAAGACATACTTTGTTTCTGTTTGTGCTTTCTATGATAATCGTGGCCCAGTTGCTTTTTAAATTTATCAAAACCATACATTTTTGCTAAAGACATGCTGGTCAACTCTAGAGAGGATGTATATGTAACGCTACAAAATAACATAAAGAACTGAGTTCAATTTGTGTGCTTTGTCACAGTGCATCACGGGGGGGACCTGCAGAGCTTGTATGATTTGATTTGTAATCTGTTGAAAATCATTTCAGTTAGCAGAATTAGACACTCTGAAGGCCTGCAATTGCTCATATAATTTGGTTGCTTAAATGAGTGGGCTATTCCAAGCCAGCGGTGACAGTTGTTCCATCACTGTCACCTCAGTAATTTTATTATATTATATAATATAATAAACTATGATTTGTTTTATTAAAAAATAGTAATATATTACTGTGCAAAAATAATGTAAGCCTGAAGCTGTTGAAATAATAGAGAAGAACTATTAAGCTTTTTGAAGCTGTCTTGGGTACAATTAAATCGAACATCTGTGATAGCAGGTGTCCATTCTAATGCTTCAGGGTTATACCTGTACTTATTCCTGTCAAATTGTGCCACCTGAGCATCATCTTTACAGATGGAATATTACAGGGATTATTAACATTTATCAAGATTGGAACATTTGCTTGTCATGAGATATTTCATAACTTGAATCATCTGACAAAGGGCATGGGGTTGGAGATAACTGATATTTGTTTACTAATTCCTCAGCATTTCTCTCTATAATGTTCATGAAACTCACTAAGAATTCCTCATATGAAATGAGGGCATTGAAGGCAAGCACCATTTGCTCTTCACCAGTCTGTTCACACCACCTTTGTCAGTTGCTGTTATTTTTGTGAATGTTTTTGACCCAAAAAATGACTTTGACAAACTCTACTTCACAAATGCTAATATAATTCTTTTTAAACTGTTGAGGTGGAAATATCAGCTTTTTACAAAATGGCTAAACTGGACTGTGTATCAAGGTTAATTACCCTTTTAGCAATATTTATTTTGCCCCATCTTACCTTTAAAGCAGTTGTAGTAAAGTAGTTTTATATGTCCCATTACATCTCACTTACAGTGACCACACAGTTGAGAGATTGGTGAACTGAATATTAACTTACATCGTAGTGTGTGTTCTATTTCTGTTTTTGTTTTATGTTTCAGTATTTGTAGTATACCATGTTTGCTGCAGTGGCTGCCCTTTGCAGAATAAAAAAAAAGATCATTTTTATTCATTGCTCTTTTTCATTTAGATGAATAAAAGTGTACTGGTGATATAATGTCTCTTTCACAGTGCCATTCAACTCAAAAGGGCATAGCTTACATAACTTACAAGCCAACGGGTCTCTACAGGGCTGACATTCTAAACTTTCACCCCTACAAGTACGATCTCACTACCCTGCTCTACTTTCTGTCTCGGCATATTTATTTCTTTTCACTCTCCCACTGTTGACTGTAAACAAAGCAAGCTAAACTAATAGAGAGAGAATTGTTGTGCTTCTCTAAAATCTCAAGGCTGCCTAGCGGTGATATATAGTTTCCTGTTGTCTTACTACTATTCTCTTCTAACAGGCACAGGGCAGACCCTTTTCAGACTGAACAATGGCTTTACTATCATCAGCAGCAATGACACAGTGAGCAGGTAAGGAGACCAGAGGGAGAGGTAGGTGTCAGCTCTCAGAAGAGCTTTGACAGATGGACCTAGAGACAGAGGCATACAGAAACAATGATGGCCTAAACTAAAGAGATCATTCTCTGCCCCCTTCGTGTCTGGTTGTTTGTGTGACAGCCTAGCGAGGAAAGGATGAACTCACTGGAGATTTAGATGAGCCCCGGAATAAGCAAAGGCTCTGTGTTTGTCCTGAAAGACTTTCTGTTTTTTACCAGATACCAATTATGACTCCCTCATGTCGGCTCACTAAGGCTATTATTAACTTGCCACATAGTTTCCATGTTATCCATTGTTAGCATTATTCTGGTTAGAACATAATGTGCAGGAAGTAGAGTGCAAAGAAATTGCAGTCTGAGCTTGAGGAAAAAAGGATTTTCCTGAGAGCCTGCAAAACTGACATGAAATGTTATGAGGAAAGGTTCATATAGGAAAGAGAACCAGTGTTGTCTCTACAGTGTGTCACAGTAAATCTTCCTGTGAAATAAACCTACTGTAAAGTGTCCAAACATGTGTAACAGAAATTAGTTTAAAATCAGACACCATCTATTGCAGCAACATACAATCTTCTGCAGAGACAGAAGTGACATGACAATGTCCCTAATGGTGATGTTACTTTTGTTACCTGTTCTAAAGACCAAGTGCGTTATACTGTTCAAGTATAACTCCCAATAATAAAAACAATTTTCTTTCTGATGCTGTGTTGTATTATCAACTCACCACTGATCAGTTGCACAATATCAGTGTCCTTCTTTGTATTCTGTTTTCTGTAGTTTTAATTTTGCCTCTGCACTTTGTGTTGGAATTATTGTGTAATGTACTGTAATGCCTTTTCTAAGGGGAAATGCACAAAGATCACCCGGTTTATTTTCTCTACAGCTGCATGTTGCAGAAAACAAAGGACAGAAACAGCCAAGAGTTATGTGTCTCTGTTCTGAAATTATGGAGGATTATCTGTAATGGAAATGGTATGTAGACCAGTGTCGAGTTACACTTCATGTTCTGTATTTGTCTGTGTAACATTTTGCTCCCATTGATTCAGCAGGAGTACATGAGAATGTATTATGGCATTGTGTTTATGGCAACTGCAAGACTTATATTAGATATTAGCCTCATCCTTTTTCATGCTTTTTTGTCTTTGAGTCATATAAGCTCCATGCAGTTGAAAAATTCTCTAATTCACACAGCCATTGTATATATTTAACATCATATGAACAACTTAGTATATATTTACCAAGTCACTGTTCATCTGATTGTGTTTTTTTTCAGCTGAAAACCAGAAGGTGTTACTGACATGCCCAGTTGCCAGACAGGCTGCTGTTCATTTGGTTGCATCAGAGCAAGTCGCAGTACGGAAAGAATGCTTAGCATTATTAAGCTTATACTCACAGATGCCACATGGGAGATGTTTGGCCATTGAAAGCTTGAATGTGCACATGTAAGACATCTTTTGTGTTGTCCTGCAATGCAACTACATAGAGCAATAACATAGAGCAATGCAAACCTAGTAATACTGCAGGAATGGAATTAAATACAGCTGTATATAGACAGAAATGTTTGGCTTACTATGTTTCCTTTAACCCAATTATTTACTATTATCTGTGTGTCTGATGAAATGTAAGCTGCAGCAGATAGAATGTATACAAAGTTAAGAAGAATGAGCAGTTTTATTATAGCATTTTCAGTATCATTTTCACAGGGACCAAATGTTGACTCCTAATGTATACAAATATCCATTGATATCTTCATAATTTTAGATAATAATGTGCCATTTTACACAGCTAATCCACTTTTCTTTGTTTTTTTTATTTTCCTTTCTTTTCAATTTGATTTCTCTTCCATTGGATTTAAAGGTTAGTGAGGAACCTCATGGTGTGCATCACAAAGCCAAAGCAACAGGAAGAGAACACAGCAGTCAACATTCTGGAGAACTTTGCAACAGAAAACAAGTATGACTGATTAATATACATACCAACAAACAAACAAAGGAAATAATGCTCCTAACACCAGCTTTATTCTTGGATCAGGAAACACATTTTTAGGCAGAATATAATTTATTATCTATGAGACATCCTCTACATAAGACCCATATACACATTAAAACCAACCATGAGAAGAATGGTCCTTTTACATTTAGAAAAAAGGCCTCTTTAATAAATCAACATGTAGCATCCAAGAGTAAATGTCACTCAAAATCAAAAGGCTGATCTAAACATGCTTTCCTCACCACCTCATGAAAACAGACATGAAAGGGCAACTGAGGCACTCAAACACAGCAGGATATAAGTTGGTGTGTCAAGCAGTGTAATAGAAGATCGATTTTCCCTGTTCATAGTTCAAACAGAGCTACTGCACAAAAATGTTCTGTATCCTTGTTCAGAGCTACATTGTAAAGAATCTTCCTGTAAAATAACAGTGCCATTTATTTACTCTAAAAACAAAAGAATTTTACTATTATTAAAATTTACAGCTTTTTGTTGTTAATGAATTATACAGTATGAGCTTGTTTTTTGATGATATCAAGAGTATTGTACAGTTAATTTACTGTACATCCTTGCCAATACAATGTATCGCTTTTGTATGCCCATTGCAAGTGAGACAGACTGAAAAAAGGAGAAATTGAGAAATGATTTATACTTTAACTTTCATATAACAACATAGGAGCTACAAGTTGGCAATGCAATGAATAATTTTTCATCATTTTAGATTTAAGTATATGATGCAAATCATTATATTGTCCGATTATCTTTGATCATGGTGGTTGCAATCATGCTACTACATGCTACACCATGGTAGCTGCTGAATACATCAGCTATGAAGTCAACAGTAATTAAACAACATGAAATCTATTTTAGCAGCCTCTTTACATATAAAACAAGGATGCTACTCACCAAATCATTGTTAGGTCAGAGACAGATTAACAACTATTACTATTACTATTGCAACAACATATCATCATGAGGGTAAAACTAACCTGTACTACATTATAGTACTGTGTAGTACTGTTGGTTAATGTGTACTTTACCAGGCTGTAACTGGTATTATTTTGTATCAACAACATTACATTTTACAAATTACAACTTTCTACTCTCACAATCCTGCTGTTATCTGACATCAATTTGTTGTTGTGTGCTGTTCATCCTAAAGGCTCATCTGGGACTAATGACTTTAATAGATAAGTTTGATACAGGGGAAAATTAATTCACAGCATCACATTCCAGATAAGGCTTTCTGACAGCAGACATGTTTACTGGTCATAGTAGAAAAGTAACAGGTGTTCCTGATAATATTATTGATGGCTGTGTTCCATTCAAGAGTTCCTGTCATTAATTTCATATGTGCTTTCCCCTATTTGACATGCCATAATTAATTATTTGCCGAAGCCGTGTTTATTGTACTATTTTACAAATCTTGTAAAACAACATAAACACTCCCCAAATCTGGTGCAAATGTTCTCAGACTCAAAGATAAACAGTCACTACTATCTCAAGTCAAGTCAATTTTTTTAGCCCAACCAATACAGTTTACCTTAGGGGGCTTTTTAGAGTCTGTACAGTAAGTGACTCCCTCTATCCTTAGACCCCAAAACTCCACAAAAAACCCTTGTTCAGAGAAAAAAAATATGAGAGAATTCTAAGTGAGGAGACACAGTGGAGGGATCCCTCTCCCAGGACAGACATACAGTAGATGTCACATGTACAGAAACAAGTTCAGCAGATTACAAAACATCAAAGAGGAATATGGAAATGACATAAAAAGCAGGAGAGTGAATGAAGAGATTTGTGAAAGAATGCTCATGTACTTTCTGGGATGTAAAGGCCACCGTAGTTCCTTGAGGAACTACAAGGGAAGGAATGAATAGAGTTCTCTGTTTGGTGCAAGTTGCAGACTCATCATTAGATGTCACTAATTCTTACACACTGGACCTTTAACGTGTACTCAAAGGTGAGGTGATTAGATTTAGGTGGTTCCTGTGTTTTGACCATGAATAAGATGTACAAACTAATTATGATAACACTAACACAGATGTCTAATATGCTAAACTTAAACTTACTTGTTAGGGTTGGCAAGTACACTTCTAACTCAGAAGGAGAAGTGGAGATATGACCGTATTTCCTACTACTTGGCTGGAGGAAGCAGAGGAAAACAACCATGAATCTATACTGGACTGTGATGTGTAAACAAAGAACTTGTATCTGCTGTTTACTACCTGCAAAGTCCATAAGTGTGACACTTCAGAGAATAGTTGCTATGTGGATTATCCTGTGTGACATGACATTCTGTTTATTTTAGTGTGTAGAGGACCATATAGGTCTGTGGGGATGTTCGATGAACTAGGCACTAACTTATCCAATTTAGAAACAAGGGTCTGAATCAATATCTGGTTGGATTTTAAATCTACCTGCTTGATTGAAAAAGCGATATGTTCCTTTTTGTTATACTGAAGAGTGAAGAACTGAAATGTAATATTTAACTTATGAACTTAAAAAAAATACATTTTCTTACAGATTTCGCCTTCAGTTAAGGGATGTGTTGGCAGATGCCATCATTGAGCCATTTACATCAGTGCTGGTAAGATATGTAGATATTTTGTGTGTATTATGTGTGAGAATGTGTGTGGGCATATTTGTACTTGTATTTATTTACCTCTTTTGAAACTTTTCGGGCATAAGCATTGACTTTGTCAGGACCAGTATTCCTAATGGTCCTAATGAGGCAAAACATTATTTCTGGTTAAGTTTAGGACTTAGATTTGAATTGTGGTTAGGTTAAGGTTAGGGTTAGGAATTAACTGGTCATGTTACAGTTCGTGTATTTGTATGTTTGTTTGTTTGTTTGTGTCTGGGCAAATGCACACTTCTCTTTCTTATTTTTCAGAGAAATATCAGCAAGTCCAATCATCATATTCTTCCAACTCTGATTTCAGCCATTGGTTGTTTGGCTCAAGACGACATCATCCGTCACAAACTTGCTCATGATTCCAAGTATTGGGAGAGTGTTCTGGTTGCCATTGTTAGTATTATTACAGATGATATTCAAAAAAGAAACCCACATATTTCCTATTTTAGTAATTCACTGTAAGTTCAGATGACTGAACTGAAAAAGTCGCTTTAATACAGATGACGCTCACTTTCAAACATATTTTAGCTCGTTGCCTACATTTTTTTTGAATAGTATTTATTGTTTTTTTTTTTTTTTATTACAGAGACAGTGCAGTTTATATGAATTCAAAGAGATTCTTTACCCCCTGCTTGGAATAATTTTCAACCTTTCAACTGTGACTTCCCCAGTCATCAAGGTAAGACAGGTGATGCCTGTCTAGCTGTATTATGAGTGCAACTGTAACAAAAGCTAATCGCTGTCTTCAGTGACACAATATGTAAGCTGAAGGTGTAATTATGAGATCCATGATGTGTGATGTCACTAATTTAGAGGTGACATGCATGCGAAAATTTTCTTGGCCACTTCTCTGTTCCTGCTGTTTTGTAGGAACATGCTGTTTCACTCTGTGACTGCTGTCAAGGCCTATTGAGAGATAGTGACGGAGGAGTCATAACTGTGAGTGAACCTTATTTTAGCACTACATTATCATACCCAGAAGGGGTGAAGAAAATTCAAGGAGTGGCTCTTGGAAACACATCACATTAGTCACATCATTATTTCCATGCTTGACCACTGTGTTGAAAGGTTGGAAAAATGTTGCTTGGCGTTTCAAACAGTTGTTGATGATGCTTGTTTTCCATGTACATCCTATAAAGCGGAAGCCATTTGTTCAGGTAACGAGACAAAATAAGACATTTGTCTTGAGTAATGAGCCTTTTCCAGGGCTTGTGAGCTCATTGGCAATGTGTCCCAAAAGGAAGTAACAGCAATTCACAATGTTCAGAGGATCCTTACAGTTGATTAAAACAGTTCCAGGAGCTTGTGCTAATGGCTGTTGGAGCAGTTTCACTCTGCCTTTTCCATGCCCTTCAAATGCCACCCTGCAACTCCTCTGTCCCTTTTCTCTTTTTTACTTCTTACTCATTTCCTCTCTTTTCTACTTGTTGCCTGATGTCATCATTGTTTTTGGTTAAAAAGTAAAGCACAGATTTGGATTTGGACATGATTGCTATTCTTAAGACATGGGGAAGGTAGCATTGTCAGAGCACTTTCCCTAGCTCTCAGATAGTGTGCTGGACAGAGTTTACTCACTTGTAGTTTTGTGCACTTACAGCATATCCAGATGCTTTGCTGTTGTTCCCGCAGAGTGGGAAATTGCACAGCACAATTTGTTTAATTTCACTATGCATGGTTTCACATTTGAAAACTGAGAAACTGATTGAGACCTTGGAGTGTGATATTCATCTCTGAGCGTAATATCCATGAATACACTATATGCTTCCGCTGACTCAGCCATTGCCCCTCAAAATGAATAAAACAAAATCGCTGTACTGTGACTCAAGCTCACTTAGTAGCTCCTTGGACTGGTGGCTGGTTAACCTTTTTGTTTTGATTTCTATATTTCATGCCATCTTGGCATCACAACTGTGGGCTACTTTGTCCAGTACAAGAAGCCTTGCTGTTATTACACTCTTTGTGAGCAGCATAGCTGAAAAAGTATACAACAGATTTTATTAAAAATTGTTATGGCCCAAGGAAGAAATAATTAGATTTAAAGAAAGACATGAATATGGAAATTGTATGGCCTGGGCTCTGCGAGCTGAAAGTCTTATTTACTTGTTTCCTGTGTTCTTCCCGTGGGTTTGTGCGTGGATTTTCTCTGAGTACTCTGGTTTCCTCCCACAGTCCATATACAGTACATGCAGAGGTTAATTGGACACTTAGTGTCCAGGTGTCAATGTGAGAGTGAATGTTTTTTTTGTCTGTGTATTGTCCGTGCGAGGACTGGTGACCTGTTAAGAGTGTACCCTGCTTTTCACTCTATATCAGCTGGGATTGGCTCCAGCCCCTGGCGACACTCATGTGGAGGATGAAGTAGATAATGAATGAATGAACTTTTTTTACCTGGTGCCCAAGGTTCCCTATGAGCTTTTCACTTTTAGCTCTTTCTAGCATTTACTCCCATTTCGTGCTGGTAGGCAGGATGCAGTTTATATGAGCTTTTTTATTATTATTAAAATGGCTCCCTACTGCTTTAATGATACAGCTAATGAAAATGAAAGCTGATTTAAGTTTCCTAAATGTAGTAATTCACATGTGCGAACTATTTGATCTTGCTCTCAAATATGAAAATCAGGGCCCCAATTAGTAACAGTAATGTGTGTGAATCAAGACCCTGTCTGCAAGACAAAACATGCACCCATGTGTGACCTTTCTCTGTCTCATGTTAGTGATTACGCATCTATTCCTTCGCCACCTTTTTTCATCTAGTCCTTCGCCACCTTTTTTTCAACCGCACTTTGGTTCCTTTGTTTCCTTTGTTTCCTTTGTTTCCGGTCAGAGCTGTTTTATGTAGTTTTTTTCTCTTCATAGATGCTTTGTCTTTATCTTGTGTTATTGTGCCCACATGACAGCTGTTTCTCAAAAGGTTTTTACTTCTACTTTACACTATCTTCTCTTTTTTAATGCCATCATTCTTCTTTGTCTTCTAGAGAGCCACGGGTGTTCTGAGCGTTGTCCTCCCTCAGTCCTCTGAAGCTGTTCAGCATGTTATTCAGGGGGATATTGTTTGGACCATGTGCCGGGTGCTGAAGGTACATAATGAACATACCACAGCTTCTGTGAATGAATACATTTTTTTTTAAATTTAATTTGAGGAATGATGTTCTGTCTTTCAATTTTTTTTAGATGGTGATTAGAATAGATTACTGTAGCAACATTTTCTTTTGGAGCATGGCCTCAGGACTGCTCTTGCAATAAGAGACTTATGGCCCGAAAATCAGGCTTGGTTCAGAGGAGAAAACACATTTTTCACCTGTTTCATGTATATGTAGATTAACAAGTAACCAACTTCATTTATTACACTACAACTACTGAATGTAAACACACTGTAAGTGTGTGGTGCATTGATGTGCAGGTGTGAACCTCTATATTGAAAGTGGAATTCCCAGCACTGCATTTATACACACAAAGCGGATCAGTATTATGCTGTATTCACGATTGTCATAACAAAATGAAGAAATAATAGTAATGTACCTAACATTCACAA
This sequence comes from Brachirus orientalis, assembly GCA_016785285.1. NCBI lineage: Eukaryota > Metazoa > Chordata > Actinopteri > Pleuronectiformes > Soleidae > Brachirus > Brachirus orientalis. Next base: position 5,885,532 of record JAFBJR010000179.1, on the reverse strand, counting down.
TTACCCTCTATGAAATGCTGTTTGTTGCTAAAAAAAATAACTGTGCAGACATGTACAGATATGCACACTACAAGTCAGTTTCTTCTGCATAACATGACCTGAATGTAGAGTTTATAAACATTCTTTCCACTTTTAGAGTCATTGTTATTTCTGTGTTTGCCTACCCAGGGACCATGGCAGACTGCCACTAAATATGCTATTAAGACTCTGACAGTGTGCACCGCTGCCAGTCATTTGGCTAGAGAGGAGCTGGTGAAGTATGATAAAAGTGAGGAATGATTGACATGTCAGCATTACTTTTACAAGCTCCTTCATTAATCCATGAATAATATTTCAGGGTTGACCTAATATGCAAATCGAGTGTGTATGTGTGCATGTTTATGTGTGTCAACATTCATGCATATGCATGTATGAGTGGATGTACAGTTTACAAGTTAGGACATGTTGATATTATGTAACTACATGTGCAGTTTTATATTTATGTAATTTTTTGAATGCTCTTTCAGTTTGTTTTGTTGTTGTTCATCACAGAGCTCTCTATTTTAATTCATTTGCTGGGTTCAAGCTGTGATGAATTGGTATCAGGAAATGCCGCACTCTGCTTGGCCCACTGCCTTGAATTGAAGGGAATTGCTAGCAGACTGCTGGACACGGATATTGTGCTGCTGCTGCTACGCTATTCTGCAGGAGATGCAAGGAAGACAGCTGTGCAAAGAAATGCTGCAATTGCCCTGGGGAAGCTGTGTCAATCTGAGCCCAGGTGCCCTCTCTGCCTTTATTTTACTGTAAACTGTGCAAATGATGTTTTTATAAAAGAAATTAATTATAAGTAATAACATACAAAACACAGTGATGTTATGTTTGGCTTTGTTATTATTAAATATTTAGCATACTTTATTTATTTACCATAAAAAAAAAAGAATAATACATGTTATGACCAGGCCTAGGGGTAAGCCTGGAGAGTGTGGAGACTCCCTCTTCCCAACTCCCAACAAAACCAGCAGCAACACACTAAACAAACCATTTTAAAGGTTTATTAATAACAAGTACACAGATGTCTGCTGGCAGTCTGGCTGAGAGTGGTTAAAGGGAAGTCCACTGCAGCTGGGATGATCAGGCCTCTTATATTGGACCCTCCTGTGCAGGACCAATCAGCTCTCAGGATCCACCTAGACACTCACACACGTCATTTAATCAAACATACGCACCTGCAACCCATCACACACTCACATGCAGACTCATACATACAAGGAAAAAGGAACACACGAGCCTGGTGTTGTAACATACATGATGGCAAGTAACATGTATCTATTTCTACGAAGACATTTATTGTGTTATTTATCCAGGTTACAGGTCCCTGCTAGATGGGATGTGCTCATGTGTGATCATGTGTAAATTCCCAGTTTCAGTTTGAAGCTAAACTAATTAGTTTGTCTTCTGTCTTAATTTCCAGACACTTGAACAAACTTCGAGAACTACATGGCTTTGAGGTTTTGCACTCATGTATGAAGCTCATCACATGAAACATGTACTTGGTAAAGCAACATACTGTAAAAACACATCTGCTGTCATTGTGTACATTTCACTCTCTTCTATTATGTTTTAATTTCCATTTCAATCATACATATTTTGATACAGTTGATTTTATTATATTTTTTTCTGAAGAAAGCTAAGCCCTTGATGAGAATAATTTATTTAAGATAATTTGTCTAATCACCTTATCTACATAAACAAGGTCATCCACTAGCAATGTTATTGTTCGCCCTTGTTTTTCATGGGCATGTTAATTAATATTCATTACAATGAATAAAGTCACTTGAAATTAGTTACAAGCAAGATGTGTCTGTAGATTTAACTATTTTATAATATACATCCTGAATCTGTAAGACAATTTACTTACTTATTTTGCTATTTTTAAAGTGATATACTGATTAGAACACTGGTATTGGTATCTAGCTGATTTGTTTACAGTTTAACTGTTAACTATTGTTAAGTGTTAAAGCTAATTCAACACATTCAAAGTTTTTGCAATTTTCCCAGTCAGTCTGGGAATTTGCTCTTTACTTAGCTGATTGGTTCTTGCCATAATATGAATTCTAACAGTTGTCAAATAGGGCTATCATCTGTGTCCCAACCTGACTTCTGCACAACACAACTGATGGTCCCAACCCCTTAAGAAGGCAGGAAATTCCACAAATGAACCCTGACAAAGCACACCTGTGAAGTGAAAACCAGTTCAGGTGACTACATCATGAAGCTCACTGAGAGAAGGCCAAGGGTGCAACAAAGCAGTGTCAACAAAGCAAAGGGGGGCTACTTCGAGGAATCTGAAATATAAAACATATTTAGAGTTATTTCACACTTTTTTTACTACATAATTTCATATGTGTTCATTCATAGTTTTGATGCCTTCAGTGAGAATCTACAATTAAAATAAAGAGAAGGCGTGTCCCAACTTTTGACTGGTAGTGTAACTAAAACTAAGATGTTATTTAGTTTATTACAACCACAAATATTTGCATATAGACACAGACATGAGAAAAGACCTGTTAATTGCATTTTACCTGGAGTGATGCTGTGGTTACTGTGAAATCTAATCCATGTATGAATGAACTGCAGAGGACACATGCTCTCAGTATGGATGACACCATCTGTGTATGTATCCAAACAACCGATAACTTCTGCTCAGTTAGACTAAACAGTAATAAAAACATTCACTGGGGCTGGAGTAATTGTAAACAGGACCAAGTAGGAATGTGGCTCAACTGGTTCAGACTCTTATCTTTTCCACTTAATTAATTATTGATATGACCTCTGGTGGCACCTGAAGGAAAATGTACTACTGTATATACCAGGGTATGTGCATAGAGAAACAAATAGCGAAAAATAATAATAAATGAAATAATGATAATTAGAGTCAATTTATCGCTCGCTCCATCTTAATCTAATTTCACTATACCAGTGTCTAAAGTATATGTGAGGAACAGGAGGATGATGAGAGAGCAAATTATTCTTGTTTAGAATAAATCTGCCTCCTGCAAAAATCTATAGCTAGCTTTGCTTAGTCTGTTTACACTGCTGTAATTTAACATTGGTGAAAATGGTGTTACTTTGAGAGCCCAATATTTTCTCAGTCTTAATGTCTCTTTCTATTAATATTTATTATTAAATATAATAAAAAAAAATAATAAGTATTAATTATAAAATTCTTGGTAGGAAAATTTAAACACACAACACACAGAATCAAGCACATCTTGGTTTTAGCAGCAGTTATATATAAATGAATGCTTAGGTATGCACACATACACACTTACACACACGCTTGCATTAAATAAATTTTATAGTAAAAATTCTTAAAATGCATACTATGTCCTCTTCAACAGTACATATATGTAGGTCCCAGGTCAGTGTAGGCATCATGGCTGTGTTAAGAAATTCAGTGCTATACTGTACTGTATCATTTTTAGTCTTGCACAGAAATTGTATTATCATCACTGCAGTACTGGTACTTTGAACTGGTAGGTGAAACCCTGAGTACTACTTATAAATGGCTCTACTTACAGTATAAATGGCATTTGTCCATGTGGCCTTCAGCGCTTCCTACTGGGGCTGTAATTGCAAACACATTTTTCCAGTTTTTATTTCTTTCAACAAAAGGACAGCCTTTGGGGAAAATCAACATATAGTTTTTTTCTTTGCAGTCAGGGTAGAAAATGTTTACCAAGGTTACCTTACACACAGAGCAAACAAAAGCCATGACTGTCTCAACAGATCTTTTTTTTTTTTTTTTTTAAATAAATAAAAAAAAGAAAAGATCATTCATTGCACAGAAGCAGTGACTACAGAGATAGTACACTGACGTATTGCAGTGGCAGTGCCTACCAAGTTTCTGTGGTTGGTCATGTCTCACAGCAGACCAACAAGACCTTATGAGAGAATACAAATCAGAAAAGCATTAGCCAGAATTGCCTCACCAATCATAGGGGTGTTTTATTTTCGGAAATGCCCCGAAGTCTATCAGTTCAACAAGAACTAATCCATCTACTATGGTGTCACACAGTGAGTTAAAAATCTCATTGATCTGTAATTATATGATGACTGTTTTCCTTTCTACACAAGCTGTGTTTGAATCAAATGATGAATCTCATCCCTGAGCTGGTGGTCCATTTGTGGGCAGATGTGGCGAAAACACACTCTGCTTGATATTGTAAATCGGAGAGACACCAATTCTTTTACCAAATCTGTTGATGGAGGGTCGGTGTCTCCTGTTAATCTACATCTCATCCTCATGTAATTGATCACCTGGCTGCCCCGTGTAATGACAATGATGACAAATTACACTAAAGTAAAGAATGAAATTGGGAAAAAAATAAGCATTCGTTAAGTGTGAGTAATCTATCTTCCAAAATAATACAGCAGAACATTTAGTCAGCGGAAATACTGTGAGAAACTTGTATTTGACCTGTCTGAAAGATTAAGGATAATGTGCAGAGAAATTAGTAACTCTCCCAGCACTGTCACCTAATGGCTCATCAGACTCTCTTTGTACAGAGGGGCTTGCCTTAGATTTCTATCAATTTACAACTAATCCCCGAGTTTACATCAACAGACAGTGGAGAATGATGTGAAACAGTCAACAGATAAATAACCAAAAATGTTTTTAAGGATTATATTTTCATGAGAGGAAAGAGGTCTTACATCATTCTTTGTTAAAATATTTGGAATAAATCCCCAGTCAAATTTTATTTTAATAATACACAAAGAGTTCCACCTGCAACACACTATTTTGCTAAGATGTCAATGGAACACCAAGAATCAAAGGAGACACACCTATCCTCGTGGAATATTTTCACATACAAAACCAAGCACCTCAGCATTTTTGTCATTTGTCAATCTATATGGTACAAAAATAAAGAATGTAGAACAAAATATTAATAAAAAATGTTACAATTGGGTAACCACAGTCAAAACCAATGTGTTTTTTCAAAGAAGTGCAAAAATGCTTCTGAAAGTCTCTTCACAAACTTCCCCAATGTGTTTTTCCAAAATCAACCCTTAGACATCAGCAGTGGGTGAGTAAATAACATGCCTGCCAACACTGATGCTCCCAAAAGCAGTGAGTAATCTTGTATCACATCCAGTTCCAAGTATGAAGCTCATTACACAACCTCCAGCCTAGGTGAACATTAAAAATTCCCATTTCCAGTTTCTCACATAAGCAGAACGGATTCTTTGATCACTGTAATAAAGAGCCAAACATCTGAAGACTGTTTTTATCAAAAACCCATATAGATGTTGTCACCTAAGAATTCTGCCATCAGTTCTGCATCTGGAACTGTCTACTATGACGCTAACAACACTGTCACGCAAGACAATACCTAATAAAGAGATTGACAATAAACCGACTTTTCAAGAATCCGTCAACATTCTCTCAGGAGTGGCTGTCTGATGTTAGCAGTGATGTGGGATCAATACACCAGTCTATTCCAAAAAAGCGTAAATTGAATCAGTGTATATGTAATAGTCCACAATCTGAAGCTGAGTGATAGAATTGCTCATGTTTGGACTGTAACTACAGAGGAGGAAGACAAAGGGAATATTAAGTGGAAAAGCAATCAGGGCAAAGGAATTGTACAAACAAAAGAGATACAAAAGTTTCAAGGAGAGGAGAGCAGGGAAGATAAAAAGTCAGAGAGAAAATAAATGATTTGATTTAGATATGATAAAATGAAAGCAGGGAAAGGGAAGAAATAATTAATCTACTACTACAGTAGATAGAATACAGACAGTAACGGTAGTGAAAATTTAAAACAACACCACACCAAGACAATTGGAGAAACACAAATGAGAAGAGTAAAAGATTAAGGAGGTGGTGGAGGAAAGGTGTGACTGAATTTCGCAAGAGATGCAGTGTATGTAAGAGGCAGAGAGAGACTAGACAAGAGAAGGATCAGAGGTTAGAGGAGAGGAAACAAACATAACAAGGGGACACAGAGAGAGGACATGACAAATGTTCCCCTTGGACAAACTACTAATTTTAAAGAACTAAAAAGAGACAAGGGGCACACTGTTGTAAACTTGTCTTGGTTCCACAGTTTGATTAAACAGTCAGGAGTCACTGAACATAGGGCCATTGATCTGAGTGAAAGTACTGCAAAAGTGAAATGAAAACCAATCAATTTTCCTACAAAGAGACAAGCAATCACAGAGTGCTGCACTCAGCTCTGTGGCTTTAGAGCCCCAAACTCTCATGACTGACTCGTCGTAAAAAAGCGATACACAGAAGTTGAAACGCATACATCTACTCAAGGTGTTGTGCTTAGAAAGCATGGTGAAATAACTTCACTTGCTAAAGAAAGTACTCAGAGCAAAGTCGTTAATGCCACATTTTTGTGTACTATAAAACAAAAGTGGTCCCACAAATCAAGTATGTGGTTCAGAATTCAGAAAAGTGTTGGAGCCAATATTTAATGTGCTGTCACTCACCACTCCCGAAGCTCAGACCCACTCTCGAGAAAAGAGCTCTACTTTCACATGATCAATTATTTACAGGAGTTCAGATCATAGGCATAATTTAATACTTCCATTTTGAAGGCAAATTCACTTTTACTGACTATAAATAAAAAAGGATGAAGCAGAACACATGCCAGTATTTACATAACTCCAATATCAAGAACCCTTTAATCTCTAACATAATTGAAGATGTACATATATCAAATTCAATTAAAATGTACTCCACCCTTGCAAATGTATGACTTGTGCACCAGGCCATTGGTCACCAGGTCTCCATTGGTAAAATGCAGCCACACTGAGCGCAGCCTGCCCCTCACATACACTATTACTCAAAAGTTTGGACACACCTTCTCATTTAATGTGGTCCAAACTTTTGACTGCAGTGTGTCAGTCCTTCTCCTCCTTTGACATGACTTTTGGCCAACCATGTTCATTGAAACTGACAGACAGCACTTTCAGATACTTTGCATGCCACTGTTGATGATAACAAGCAGAGATCAGTACAAGCCCTAATGGCATCAATGAGCCCTGAAGCAAAAAACAATCAATTTGCTCTCAGCTGCATGTCACCACTGCTAAATATCATGCTGTTTTGGAGGTGACAGTTTACCTGGCACATTCAGGAAGACAGATCTAACAAAGATTGGTGTCAAACGGAAGTATTCAAGGCCGGTGCTGATGCCAATTACACAGATAGCAGAAATGGCCACAATGAGCTGTTGTTTGGGATTTGTGATGAGACTAATAAAACTGATGAGAATGAGCAAACTAATCTGACCATGACAGTAAAGCATTCAGATGTAACTGTGGAGCAAATGGCAAAGGACAGATTTAAAAAGAATATTCTCGTTTACAGCACAAATGCCGAGGAAGAGTAATACCATGCCAGTAACAGTGATGAATTCAACTCCTAATTAGTACTGACCTGTTCAAGGCAACAATGATGCAAACAACATCTGCCAGAGACAGGTTGATTTAATGAAACAAGCAATAAACCCACACTGTTTACACTATAGATCTGCTGCAAGACTGTGCAGGCAGTAAGTCTAGTGTGGTACCTGTTACAAATTATTTTGCAAAACCCATGATTGACACAACTGGTTGGAATGGTAAACCTGCATTTATTAAGTCAGATAGTCTGCCTGAAATACTCCAAAACACAGTGCAAAGCTATGAATACCACTGAGAAACAACATGAACCACACAAACCACAAAGTACTGGGAGTAACAATGCTATTCCTGTGCCACATTATCCCAGAAGTAACATTAAGGCCTGAATACATGCACCCAATGGATTGCTGACCAGACAATAAATATTGCTTCTAAATTTCAGATAAACACTGATACAACTGATGAGTTTGTATGTTAGGCATCAGTGGCTAGTGTATGTGATGCAATTGTTTCCACGGAAGCTCATATTAATGCTGACCACCAGTGAGAATAAGCAAGTTGTTGATGAAAAAACACCTCAGCCTGCATATGCTAAGCATATGGCATGGTCCAAATCCGAATGAGTCTTTATCGTTAAGAGGGTCTCCCACAATTCCAAAGGTTACCCCTGTTGTGAAAAGGGAAAATGGGGCAAAAAACACATTGCATAATTCTATGTAGGTTGTATCAAACAAAGCCAGCATGCCCTTCTGCCACAAATACGCACATCACTCAACCTGTGCAGGGCAACCAAGTGGATGCTGAAGGAACACATGAACAAACATGCAGAATTGCAAAAAGAGAGCATTATTCTTCATTTAAATATATCCCGGCAACCAGAAACCAGAGCCTTTGAAATCAAACTTCCTTTTTACAAGATGCTTCTATAGCACATAATCTAGATAGAGCAGTCCAGCATGAAAGAAATATGCATTTTAAGAAAAATATGTTAATAAGTCAAGGGTAATGTGAGGCTATGACTGATTCTGTCCCACCCACGGGGATCTCGTCCACAGAGGCTATTAATGAATTCAGCTGCAGCACAATTGGCTGGGCCGAATCATGCGAGACTACTAAAACAGCAATTTGAGCAGGTGAGATTGATCATATTGCTGCAGAGAAGCTGAGAGTATTAGCAGAGATAATATCAATGCAGAGCTCACTTCTGAAACAAAATCAGAAAATGACAGTCCTGTACAAAAAAAAAGGCTGCACCTAAGGCCAAGAATTATGCAGCAGTTTCACCAGCCACTAACAAACCAGATCAGGATGCAACCACTGATGAGACTATATGCCAAGAGTATGAGATCAAATGTGCAACTTCAACAGAAACTCTGAGAGTACTTGTTAAAGGTGATGATTTGGAGGGAGGTGGGACACGTCCTGACCACACTCGGTTTGCAGAGAAAGCAACATAAGGACACTCTCACAAAGAGAACCCTGAGGCTCAGGAGGCTACTGCAGCAAAGGTCACTTCATTTGAGCCACTGACAACAACAGCACAAGCGACAACTTGGCGCTGCTCACAGAAGAATTCAAAAATACAATTAAATAGAAGAGGAAACCAAAGCTGAGATATTTGAAAACATAAAATGCCACCGGGTCAAAACTTGCTGTGCCTAAGGGAGAGACAGTGGTTCAAGAGTCTGAATGCAGGCTATTACTGCAAAAGATGGAGTCTCATGGCTGAAAGTCTGGGTAAACTTATAAGAACAACTATTATTATCCTTTAATTAAGCTCGTTATTAGATGCATTCACAAGCAGTTCACAACAGTGTTATTTTTCCAAACTGCAGTAACATCAGTCTATTAGCAGCATAACTGAGGATTGACATGCACCGTGTGGCCTTAGCACCTGCAGAGCAGAAATGAGTCTGAACCCGAGGAAAGGTGTTGATTATTTTGATGCTGTGTCTGCCCTGAGGAACATGAGGGTTGTTATCAACTCAGACAAGAACCTTGAGATTACTACCCTTTTCCTGACCTTAACAACTCCACCTGCTGCCTTTTCTCCAGCTACACAGTGAAGTCTGAGAAGATATTTTATTATTTTATGTATGTGTGCAGGGTCTTCTGTGTTAACATGAGTAAAGAAGGGAAAACAAACAAAAAGGTGAGCACTTATGAAAGTGTCATTATTTCTACTCTCTCTCTCTCTCTTTTTTTTTTTTTACTTTTGCTGCCTAATATGCTAAAACATGGCCTGGGGTTTTGAAATTCTTTAATTAATCCTTAATTTTGGTTTTCCAGACTGTCCAGGATATCAAGAGTTTAAAGAAACTATTACTATAATGCATACAGTAGCACTTCAAAGAGGTACAGTTACATTTGAAGGCTTGGACACTCTCAGTTCAGTAAACAAAGGAGAGTTGTAGGTTGATGGTCTTATCTCTTTAAGCCAGAATTGCTCGGATAGATGGAAGTGCAGTGTGCTCCAGCACACATAAACATGTGATGGGGCGTCCATTGACTTTTATTGCACATACCTTGTAGAAAGTATGCACGCCTGGGACAAATCGTTCTAACAGAGTGCTTCTTGGTGAAAGGAAATTAAATCAATTCAGTCCAAATTTATTTCTATCCCACAGTTAAAAACAACCAAGTTGTCCAAAGTGCTGTACATCACGCTACAGACATAAGACAATGAAAACCAAAAGCTGAATAAAATTAATTTAATTTAAAATAAAAACTGATTTTTTTTTTTTTAGCTTTTTAATATTATGCACCATGATAATAATGTGAAGGACCATTACCTGACATTGTTTGTTTTCCACTGATTTTCATCTTGATTTGATAACAAATACTTATAGTCTTCTTACATTTTACATCATGTATTTAGATTTCATCTTTACATTTCTCTATTCCTTTTCAAGGAAGTGTCACCCCGAAGGTTACTACGTGTGTTTGTGTTCAGATTAGCAGCAAAGATGTCGGGCATCATGCTGCTGCCCACTGCCTGTGTGTGCAGGAGTGCCAAAACCAAGTCTCCTCTAAATGATTAATTACTCAGGGGTCTACCAACACTGTGATCTCAGTGTCCGCTTGAATAACAGCCCTCACTGTAGGCAAGACCAAGACTACAGAGGGTGCACACTGTAGTGAATAAGAGAGGATGTGAGGATGAGCAGCTGGAAGTGATTTAAATATGGCGACATGGGCTCTGACACAGAGGAAACAGGGGAGACAGATGAGGATCAAACGGGCTGGTGAGGAAGCAGCCAGAGAAGAGGTTAATAACAAAAATATGGACAAGTATAAAGAGGGTACATCATTTTTCTGAACCATCATAACAACAGGTATATTGACTGTTTTCCAAATGTGAAAAAGCTGAGGCTGACCAAGGCCAAAAACAGGCAGCCTAAAGCATCTATCATGTCATCGCTGATGTTGAAGGTTCTTGCAAAGTTAGAGAATAACATTGGCAGAGACTATCAGAGGACATGATATGCTCTCCTGCTGATGTGGAAATGAGGTCTTTATTTTAATGGGAAAAACTGAATCATCTGACAAGTGTGTGTTAGAGGTGAAACACAGGATAAACTCTGGAGACTAATGTCTACTTTTATAGTGCATGTCTACATCTTGCCCGACATGTTTCTAATGTCTTCTTATACTTTCTTGTTCTGCAATGTTATCTAACATAGCATTTATTTTAATGCTGTAGCTTATCATCAGTGTTACATCCCTTTTGAAACAAAAGGTGAAATAAGGACACAAACACACAGACTCAAAAATAAGTCAAGTACTGATGTAAAACACAAGATTTCATGTTCAATTAAAATAAATTAGTACAGCAGACACAGTAAATGTGGGGGAGGACACAATTGAGAGACTGGTGCCAAATAAAAGGAGGTAAGACAACAAAAGTAGACTTTCCCAAAAAAACAATGAAACGAAAGGCTAGACTGGTTAACCTAAAAAAGCCTGTTAGGAAACAATACAGGGTGGCACCTGGGTTACCTGACGGGAAGAAACAGCTGCAGTACTGTGCGGAACTCAGAGAACCACCAAGTTTTTTGCTAAAAACACCTAATCTAATTGTGGCCTAAGGTGTTGGCACAGTATCCTGCAATCATGCAAAGGTCTCTGCTAGATTCTGGTCCTGCCCACCACAAAGAACCAACATTTTATATAACCAGTGATTTAGTCAGTAGCACACTTGCAGGAACCAAACCCAGCCAGATGAAAAATGAAGAAGGGGCCAACCTTCCCAGGTGAGTAGTATTTAATGAGTGCTGTGGTTGGTGATTGGCCTTCTCAAAAACTTGGGAACCAATTGTCTTCACAGCAGGCTGCTAGCAGGTAATACTCAGATTACCTGCTACACAATGCACAAGGGAGAGCAACACAAAGACCTGGCAAAGCTCTGACCTTTAACCTGATAAAAACTCCAGCATGCAAAATCTGTTTAAACTCAATATATAGTATGGTGTTTGCACTGACATTTAAAATGCATTTCTACAGCAGATCTACTTCATACAGTATGTATAGGGCACTTTTAGGTTTTTCCATTCATTGTGCAACTTTTTTTGTGAACACAGATCTCTTTTTTCCCCTTCCTCTCTACTTGAAATGGTGTTTATTTCTTGGCATTTGATGTCAAGGTACATACAGTATTTCCCTGACATATTTCTTAAACATAAAGCTACATATTACATCTCAACTACTTTGTTTGAACTGCTACAAAGAGAGACTGAGCTGCTGAGATGAAAAGGAGCGATGCTTACAAGCTCTGTACTGGAAAGAGACCTTTATCCTTTATTTTTATGCAAATGAGAAACAGTGTAAAAGAAACAGGTTTGTGACATGAGAGGTGCGCCTTTATTATTTTAGTCATTATTTATGTGGATTATTCTTTAATGAAAAATGGGGATGCATTTCCCCTCCAAATAGTTAATTAACTGCTAGTTATAGTATAATTTCTCAGACTCATATGCAGCATCTTCTTCGGGTCTTTTTATAGCAGTGTCTTCAGCAGAGAAGTATATACCCCTCAGAGGCTACTGTCACCAATCTTCAAAATTATATATCCTTTGTCCCAGGTTGAGAGAAGTGAAGAGCTCCACCTTCCCATAGGTAATTATTGGCTGTGCTTTAAAATACAATCAATCCAAGTTATATTGTAGCTTACACAAGGGACAATGCTGGGCAGGAAATGAGAGATGACCATGCCGTTTATCTCTTGGATGTGATAAAAAGAGCCATATTGTTAAGTGAATCTTAATGTGGACGTACAGCGTGTATTGTATCTCCATGGGTTCATCACTAACTGCTACTCCACCATATCAAGGATATTTTGCAAAGGCAGAGTAATTAAAAAGTCCAGTCATGACACCGGCATCATTGATTTTCAGACCCATCAAAGCTGGAGCTTCTTCTGCTTTTTCAGCCACGTGGCTGACTCCTCTTATCATGATAAAGCTGCTGCTTGTGGCTGGCCCACAATTACTGAGGAATTTAACCGCTCTGCTCAGCAGCTCCACCACATGCCTTGCTGTGGCTGCGTGTGCCAAGGAGGTGCCTTGATCCTACCGTGACCAAGGAGGAACCACTGCCAATTATACTCATCACATACTCACAAAAATAGCTCAGACAATTACATTAGTCAACAGACAGTGGTGCAGTCAATCGTATTAGCCAAACCAGTCGGTGTAGGCCAGACAAAATGATGAGGAGCAATCCAATCCACACCTCCACTCACAGGTGACACAGCTGCTGCAAAAGCAGTCTATTATCATTTACTGAAAATAAACACCACCCAGCAAATAGAAAAGCTGCTCTGATGCCTTTATTGTCACTCAGTGGCAACAAATCAATACACTTTGTATCTCATTTTGAGACTGATGGCACCTTAATGCTGGTTTTCAAATCACATATGCATTTGTGACTTGGCTGTTAGACTGTTCCACTGAAATGTCTCTCAATGGATGTGAAAAATTCAAACTCATTTATCATGCCGTTACATTACAAGGACCCTGCTTGATGTCTGCTTTCTTTTTTAGTAACAAAAATGTCAAAACCACATATCGTCAAGAAAATATGAAATCTGTTATTATCAAACCTTCCGTATCTTTCATGTGATGTGTTTAAACCTTGTTTCTCAAAAAGGAAATGTCAATCATATTTCGAATATCTGCTCTGATTCCATAAGCCTTGAAATTAAATAGGATGCAATGGAAAAAAAAGCTATCAATTTATAGCTTTTTTTTTGCCTTCTTTTGTTCCTTCATCCATGCTAACTGTAGTGAAACAATGTCAGCATTGTGATTTTTTTGTCCCTCCTTCACACATCTACAGCAGGCAGAGGGCTCTAACAGCCCTCAAAATGCATGAAAACACACGGATTGCTAGAAGCTGAGTGGAGTAGAGAGTGCAGTGAGGGTCGCGTTGTTAATACTGATGACATCATTTCTGAATCACCTCAGAAATGAATCACACTGACCCATGCAGGTATGCGGGTCGGCAAGTAGCAGGTGGGACAGAGATCGAATTGTATTTATTGATGGCTATCAGGACACGAAGAGGTTGTTGACTAACAAGGTAAAAATTTTACCCCATTATGGACGATAGCTTTAAATGTCTCTGTGCTAAGCAAGGTCAAGGTCAATCTCTTCTCTGAATAACAAGTTCCATTAAAAGCATATCCCACATACTAAAATGACAGATGACAGTTTGATATCTAAGGTTTAAATGATTCTTATAAGTTATTCAAAGGATGATGATTACTTTGCCTGTTTGCTTTAGTTATAAATGTGACTATTGTTCCTCACGCAAAAACAGTATAACCAGGGAAAGATCAACATTTAGTCCCCATTCAACGCAGCCCTATAGAGATAAAATGCTGACATGCTTTACATCAAGCTACAGCATCAGCTAATAAATGAGTTAGTAGATCAGGATATTCTATTATCAACACATGACAGCATCGATAACAATAAGCAATACTCAATTTATAAAACTGTTAAGGGTTAGATTTACGAATGTAAAGGGTTAGATTTTGATTTAAAATGCTCAGTGCTCCTGTGAGAGATACACGAGAACCAATTAATGTCCACATCTCAACTACACAGCTTTTATATGCCAACATTCAACCCCAGCACACAACAAATTAAAAAGCCTGCTCAATGCATTTCGTTCACACTGTGTGGGTTTTAGGTAGCACTGCTTATGTGCACACAATGTGAATTAGAGACACTTGAGTTAAACCTGTCAAGTATTAGAGAACACAACAGAGAAGCCTTTGGCTCCAGCTCCTCAGCTCCCCCAGTGTGGTAGAGTCCGCTAATGCAATCGGCTGAGATTGGTTGAATTTCTCCCACAATGAAGACAGACTTCTCCTATCAGGCAGCCAATCAGGAATCTGATGACAGCCTGCATGAGTTTCATTGGAACATCAATCCATGAGTATGTCTTATATATTTGTGTGCATTGCTGAGGCATGAAACTATGGCTGCCAGTGAATGTTAAATTCATCTGTTATCACACATGCATACAGTGCATAGACACCTATTTGGGTGGACACTTAAATGAGAGAATTCCGTGGAATACTGTCCAGTGAAAACATACAGTAGGTGCTGCAAATACAGTGTATACCCCTATGTTGACAACAGGTTTTAATATGTCTGTTTATGGCATGTGAGGAGACAAATGTTGGTTAAAATGAAAAAGAAATGATCACGTTTAATGATGAGGCACCATGTTTTTATTCATTTCTTCATGTAAGAGTTTCCGCAGCTCAGTGCAGTGATCCAAATGGATTATTATGGAATCATGTAAATCCTCACACTAATGTGTTTATAGCCCTCCATCTTGACAGACATGCAGGCCATAGGCCATCTCTAAATGCAAATTACCACAGAGTCATGCACACTCCCTGCCTCAGACCTGCAGGGTGATACTTAAATGGAGCAGAATGGAGAAATCATATTGAATTTGAATTATTAATAAACATCTCTACGTGTGACTTTGGCAATAGCGAATGTCTGCAGTACCGGAGACGGTAATTTCAGGCAACTACGTTTTTTTACTCAACAGCGCCACCTAACGACCAGGAAGTACAATTTCATGCGGCCATAGTTTCAGACAGACAACATTTTCTTAACAGCGCCACCTAACCAAGTGGATGTTTAGAAAGTACAGCATTTTATTTTATTTATTTATTTTTTTGCATTATTCCATCCAATCACTATCTTTAGCCAACTACTTCATTTTGAAAGTTAACAGCCAAATTCTCTGTTATACTTTAATACTTACTTTATATTTTAAAGGTTTATTTCAACCAAATACAAATAATAATAATAATAAAATACAAATAAATTAATGAATGTGGCCAGATTTTTGTAACAAGCATAATTAGCACATTTTCTGTTAAAGTAAAAATTATAGGATGGAATTTATGGAATTTTCATTTACTTGATCTCAAATAGATACTTTTACAGTTTGAGTAAGGCAAGACACATGTTTTTATTTTATGTAAATAAATGTAAAAAGTAATGACTTGAGCAATCCCACTTTTCATGCATGTGTTTTATTTTTACAATAACAAAAACACAGGAACAAACTGAGTAGAACTGAAAGAAACAAATCAGCAAGGTTTTCCACAGTGATTCATCCACTGATGAGCCCAGGCATTCTACAGTTTTTCTTTTCTGGAGACAGAAGAAAAAGAATAATAATAATAATAATAATAATAAAAACTAAACAAAACACTGGCGGTAAGGACATGTTATTGACCCTGTTAGAAGTCTGTAGCCTCATCTGTCCGGAAAGCAAACCTCTGTCCATGCCTTAAAAAAAAAAAAACAAATACAAGAACAATGCAAGTTACATAGTGAAATGCTTAGGAATTACTGCAGAACTGAAATGCATAATTACTCTGGACAGACAACACAGACTGCCATCTACAGTAAGTGTATGTAGTTAAAAATGTATGTACAAGAGTTACAATTATCATATAGAAATGAGGTATTTGTTGAGGTACAGTTCATTACAGCGCTATGCCAGTTACTTGATAAAATTACAAGTTTAATATTTTTTTAGACTGATTTTGTTTAAGTTGAGGTGGTACTCAAAATGGTCACAAGAGCCAAAAATCCAATATAGAGGCATATTTTGCATAATAAGCCCTGTAATCAAGCTGAATAAAAATGTCAGTTCTCTGCCTCTTTTTTCTACATAAAGACAGCTATCACAACCGGCAGGACAGGGTTGCTGTCTGCTTGAATTATCTTCAAGTGACCCTGAGATTAAGTGTGACCAAAGTATATCCAGTATACACACATTGTTTATGTTCTGAGACCCTTTGATTCTGAAGCGCTCCATGAGAAGAAGACACCACTACTTCCATATTAAAGGCATGCCGGTCTAAAAGAAATAAAAAAAGTGGGTAAGTAGTTCACAATGTGTCTTTTCTCTTTCAGATGAATAGAATGATGCAGCACACTTCAAAAGAATGTTACAAACTGACCTCCTGGAATTCAAATCCCACACTTGTTACAATGGAAAGGGCGTACAGAAATAATGTAAACAAAGCATTGTAATTGCAATTTTGACTGAAGCTGGCATATAAAAGGCCCGCATTCATTTCCACTGTTATGGTTTGGCAATCCCTACAAATGAACAAAAGAAGATATCAGATACATGAGTGGCTCTTATACAAAGTGGCAAGTACAGACAATAAGAATAATTTTTCTGAAAAGATTAATATGCTTTTTTTTGCTCACAATAATGTCAGGCCCAGTCATCTCAGTCCATCTCCCAGGATCAATTTGCTGAGCAATAGCCCTTTAGAAAATGAAACAAAAAATAGCAAATAAAAAAAAAATAACAATAAAAAAAGGATTTTAAGCCAACAATAATAATGTAACTATTATAGCTCTTAAGCACTGGTACACATGTATCTACAGTGGCTGTCATGTGTACTCTATGTGTCAAAAAAGGGTACATTTGGAGCACCAGCATTTATGATGATGTTTAAAACTAATATAGAATGGATCATATAGATAAGAGAAATTATAATAATTTCAGACAGATAAAAGTGACAAATAAGGATTTTCTATATCACTGTTTCAACAAATCACCAACTCTGGTTTGGCCAATATAAAAACTCAACTCATTAAATTAACGATGCATAAATTAATATCTTCTTTTAATCGATTTCGGATGCATTACGTTCCCACAACTTTGGCTAATGTTCCCTGCAAGTTATAATTATGTTTTGGAAAAAACTAATGTTCGGACAACATTATAAAAGGTTTACAATTTCAAAACTGAGCTTTGAGTTCAAAATGTTCTTGTACTGTGATATGTTCATTAAGATAGAACATTTGGTCTGCAACATTCTGGGGATGTTTGAGGGACATTGTTTGCATAACAGGTCATAGAACGTTCTTTAATAAAACATTCCCACAATATTACATAACATCAAAGGAAAAATGTTTACTGCAACATTTGGAAAATGTTTTGAGGATGTTTCTGAGACCTGAGGTGACGTGACATATTTCATATAAAATGTTCCTGTAATATGATGCGATAACAAAGGTAGAACTTTTTTTTCTGCAACATTCTGGGGATGATTGAGGGATGTTGTTTGGATAACAGATTATAGAATGTTCTTTTAGAAAACATTCCCACAATGTTACATAACATTACATATCTTTCTGTGGCTAGTTCAGAGCTACAGTGGTTTTTGTGTGTTTGACAGTTGAGCTCTTTTCCCAATTTTTCCAAAGACAAAAGCTAATATATGTTACAAATTCTGTTAATAAAATGTTTGAAATGTTGTACACAAAACAACATGTCCTTGTCATTGGCACATTTTGGGAACTAAAAGAAAACGTCTTTTTTTAAATAATGTTAGGGCATAATGTTCTCATAATATTATTACTACACATTTTAAAAAAGTCATCACCAAATATTTTTAGAATGTTTTTTCGAGAATGATATCCTACCTTTAAGAAAAACATTCTGGGAACTAAACAAAAACTTCCTGCTAAATATTGCACCCGCTAAAAATCGTTTCATCGTTTTGGCTCTTTTGAATCAAAACGATGAAAAACATTGTCCTCATTAACTTCAAATTCGGTGTTATACTCACATTAGGAGTCTAGTCGTCAACCCAGTCTAGCTGGAGGCATGAGAATTGAAGCACTACGTTCCGTGGTATCCAATTGGTGGCGCTGTTAACAAAAACCTTAGTTGCCTGAAATTACTGTCTCCAGTACTGCAGACACCTCCTTCTCGACTTTTGGAGCATAAACGACAGCCGAGTCCTCACCTGACCTGCTCTCTGGTGAAACAAACATTACACACCAAACCTACAGAATCACAGCCATATTTTCAGGCCATAACAGCTAAAGAAAGATGGAGATCCTGAGATGGACAGCTGTTTGGTGAAAGCTGCACTCGGGTATGAGTTTGTGTTTGAATCAGCAGGAACTGTATTGCATCTCAATTTGCTATGTGGAAAGTATGGAGAAACCCAAGGGAAATGGCCCAGATATTTATGTGACAGTCAAAGTTACTATAGCGGCCCACAGGAGCAATTTATATAAGGTGGGGTCCAAAAAAGGTCTCACATTTGTGTATGTGTGTGTGTGTCTATAGATGTGAGTTCCCTTAGTTCATCTCCTTCTACATGACATCAAAATGACAACAAAACACCTCACGTATGTCTCCAGATAAATTCAACAGTATAAGGGTATGAGAGGTGGTGAAATACAAGTGATGGGCCTATAAAAAATAATAGCTGGTGAGAACAAAAAGCAATATGGGGGAGGACGTCATTGTGTCACCATCTTCTTGAATGAGATTTTAATTACAGTAATCCTCTCACATAATCCAAGCAGTTCAAATCTTTTGTACTGGCAAAAAAAAACTCAAAGTCAACTTACAGTGATGCTGAATTTCCAATTCGTTTTTGCATAATTATAGAACAGTCTGCAGTGCTAAAGCACAAACTCTAGGATACATTTAAAACTCTTTCTTGTTTAAAGGTTCTCTTTTCTCTCTCTCTTTCTGTGTGTTTGTGACATACACATGCCTACTGAATCATAGGTTCAGATGTACAGTAAATATAGGAGATAGACTGTAGCAGTATGTTGAACTTCTTTCCCAGTATTACATGAGACCAGTGTTTAGGTGCTATGACCACAAAATTAACCACAATTGTTTTATATTGCTCATCTTTAGTCTCGGACAGCCCAAGACTCTACAGTTTATCCAAGCTTAACATGCAAACACCAAGCCTTCAGGTTTGAACGTTCTAGCCGCTCCACCACTGTTCTCCCATCTCATAAACATATGAAGACAAAATAAGCATAAAATTAGGTTTAAAATGTTGATGTATATTCCATTGTAAGAAAATGACACGATTCATTGACTGGCAGGGTTCACAAATGAGGTTTAATCATCTGCTAATGCTGTATATGTCTGGCGGGTTTGACTGTTTCAAAAGCTGGATAAGGTCCAATATTACTTCATCTTTATTTGACAGATGTAAAATGTGGTATTGATTTTTAGTGTTTGACAAGATAGTGAATAATCACATAACCTCACAGAAGACAAGTTATGTTATGTAGTCATTACTGCAAAATGCGTAAATGGACACACACACACACACACACACTGAGAGAACTGCCATATTCTCAAACTCAAACAGCAGACTACTGAGCTGTTCCACTGGAGCTGCAGGAGGTTAAGTGCCTTGTTAAAGTGCAGTTTTATAGAAGTGGGTGGCTCATTAGACAGTTCATTTGCTGTATACACAGTGCCAAATCACAACAGGCATTTTCATCATATCAGCAAGTGATACTCTATTGGTGCTGAACCCGGACATTGTTGAAAAGGCGCATGCTTGTCTAGGAAATATTTACAGGTAGATGACTGGAAGCCAAGCCAGCAGTCTTGGCTGCTAAAAAAAACTGGCTTTGCCGCATTTCACTGAAAACAAGTTTTCTGGTTAAGATCCTCCCACAGAACAGAGCAGCCTTGTGTGTATGTGAGTCCACATGCATTTCGCACAGCCAGCTGCCAGTGATTTTACAGTCAGTGCTCTATAATTTCTCTTTGCTTGCATGACACACAACCTCCAGTTGGGCCTACTCATCGCTGCTAAACCCTGCTAAACCCTGCTAAACCCTGTTTATATGTAGGATTAAATAGCGAGTGTGTTGGAGGCTTATGTCAGGGAAGACCTCTGTACTCATGGATTGCTTTGACGAATCACCTGGGCAATTCAGGGACTTCAAGAAGGGGGACTTTGAGGCTAACTGGATTAAGGTGGCAGAATCCAGATTCAGCCAGGTGTACCAAGTCAAGCTCAAACTGTGGCGGGAGAAATGTGCTCTGAAAAGCTTTGACACAGCCTTGTGTGAGAACAACTTTTATAGGTAGGAATTTCTCAGTATATTAACATAGTTGTGCTCTTTGACGGACTTGTGATTGAACATGACAAACATCCTGTGTTTGTGGCTCTCGTTGCCTTTGCAATGTTTGACACAGTGGTCAAAGTTCAAATTACTGATTTAATTCCATAAGCTTCTCCACTGACCCTTATTTTGTTCTACCACAGAAGAATAATAGAGGAGGCGTCCAGCATAGCCAAAGTGAAATTTAAGTACATCACGTCCCTTTATGGACTGTGTAGTGAAGCGACTGCTGTAGTGATGGAGTACATGAGTCATGGGTCACTGAACAATCTCCTGGCCAGTCACACTTTGATGTGGCCAAAGAAGTTCCAGATGATTCATGAGGCCTCTATGGGCATGAATTTCCTCCATACTATGAAACCCCCACTACTCCATCTTAACCTTAAGACATCAAACATCCTGTTAGATGATCATCTCCATGTCAAGGTCAGTGAAACACAGACAACAGAGTAAATGCTTACAGTGACCTCTTGTCATTTCTGAACCATGTAATTCTGTGCAACATTGGGATTATTGTTTTGCTAACTAAGATTTCAGATTTTGGTTTAATCCACTGGGAAGAGGACATGAGCAAGAAGTCATTCATGGAGCATTTGACAGCAAGAGGAAACATAAATTACATTCCTCCAGAGATATTCGCTCAGTGTCGTGATCCTCCAGGAACCACCTTCGATGTTTACAGGTGACTTGCCAAGGGCATTTTTCAAAATTGCACCATCAGAGAATCACTGCTGTTTTTCCTGTACCAATGCACAATCTACAATTCATGAAGTGTAACCTTGATCTCTACTATACTTTTATTCTCTCATAAAACCAGGGCATATTGTTCATATTGTACTCAAGTGTGATTTCTTCTTTCCTTTTTTTATCTTAAAAGAATGTTGTTGTTTTTTATTGTGGAACTACAAAACACTTAATTTTTATTTTGAGTATCATCTCAGTGTTCCTTGAATGTGTAATTGTGAGAAATTTAGAACTCTGTGCTTTGATCTTCAGCTTTGGGATCGTGATGTGGGAAATTCTGACTCAGCAGAAGCCGTATGCAGGTAGGTTATGAATATAAGTGTCACATTATAAATATTTTTAGATGTAATTACAGCAAGGTATTACATTGTGGTTGAATGCTCTGAGACGCCACTCTTCACTCGTGCACACAAATGGTGCAAGAGTGAAGGCAGTTACTTGTGGCACTCATTGATTTTCTATGACCATTAACCCCTCATTCAAAAATGTGATATTTTCTTAGACCTAATATTTCATTCTCGAATACGTAACCATTTGCAGAGAAATTATGTGATATTTTGTCACATAGCTTGAAATAGCTTATTCAATTACTTGCTTTCAAGAGACTGCTGGATTATCTTATGACAGGAATTGGGGGAAATACATAGTGCAACATTGCCCCAAAAATGTATTTGTGTTATTGTACTTGTTGCAGAGCGATGAACAAAAATTGTATAACCCCTACAGAGTAAGGACATTTTGACAAAGTGAGGACATTTTGGCTGGTCTTCACTTTTTTTCACCCCTTAAAGGGGGTTTTTCAGGGTTAAGACCTGGTTTTAGGGTTAGGGTTAGAATTGGGCTTAGGTTAGGGTTAGGGTTAAGAATCTAGTTGTGATGGTTAACGTTATGATAAGGGGCCTCACTTTGATAGAAGCACAAATGTGTGTGTGTGTGTATGTACTGGGCTGATTTTACATAATGCTGTGGCTTCTTTGTGTGTGTGCATGTGTGTGGATCTCCACTGAAGATTGTGTCAGACATTTATTTCTTTGAACCAGGTTGCAGTGTGACCACAGTTCTTCTACAGGTATCACAAGGGAGGAGGCCCTGTGTGAAGATGATACCTGAGAAAAGGCCCCTTGAATGTGATGCAATGGTCAGCATCATGCAGCAGTGTTGGGACCAAGACCACAGGAGAAGGCCACAATTCTCAGGTTTGCATTCTTATTTTCATTTTCTAACTCTATAAAAATTGACAATATTTTCTCAATATATTTGAAGTCCTCAGGTGAACTAAGGTGCTATTATCCACTGAGTCCCCAAAGCTGCTGAGTTCTTAAAATGTATTTTGAGAGGACAATGGAGAAATATTGTGTCTGATGAGCTTCAACAAGGCCCAAAGCACACATTAAGAAAATCATTGAATTACATTTTTGCTGTATCCAGGGGAAAATGTGATTCTCTAAATTAAATTATCCAAATTGGGCAGATGTCTTTCCTTTGAACCACATAGTATATAATGCAGGTGGCATCTCTATAAAATGAATAAATGAACATTTAGCATCTGTGGGGGTTCCAATGTAATTATAAAGCCAGCAGTACAATAGGACTGCTGTGATTTTTCAGTGAGATGCATACACCTTTGCTGAGGGTCACCTTTGCTTTGACAACCACTTTTAGTCAGGCGTCAAATAACAAATGCTAATTACTGTTATGGGTGTTTGTAAAAGGCTACCATGCTCATTCTTATGTCATTTATAATAACAGCGTGCTGCTCTACCTACATTTATTGAAGAATTCTCTTGTACTTGATGCATGGCTGCTCATTTGCTAAAGTGATGCAATTATGAGAAGATTTCACTGGGTTTTAGAGTTGCACATCGAGGATACATTTGTTCACAATTTGACACAATTGCAGATCACTTGTGGACTTTTGCTTTGTTTACAGAGACTGTGATGAAAACCGAGACTCTGAGTGAAGTCCTTAAAGGCCCAGGACCAATGCATGGTTACATGAACAGCAATAGAGGACAAACATTTGATTTCTCTTGGCTGGTTCCTCCGATACATAAAGTATGTTCCACTTCATACTCTGCTTAAATAATAATACTGTAAGATCTATTGTAACATTTGGCTTAATGGGTAGCTCAGGGTAATGGTACTATTAAGAAGAGTAAAAGTAATCTAATATCTACATTAATTAGTGTTAAATTGAGCACATTTTCAGAAGTGTCAGAAGTTAACTCTTTATTACTCATTTTATTCAGACACAAAGTTTAAAGCTTACTTTTCTTAGGATGTGATTATATCCTTCATATCCATTGCGAATATACAAATTATTAACTAATGACTGCAATTCTAAACTGTTGAGGATAAAGCAGAAGAAGAAAATGAGTGAATTGCCATCCTGTGATTCTAATTGTTCAGTTGTATTGTTGCTGTAAACATCCAAAAATGAGACTGCAGCTTGTAACTAACTAAGGACTCACCCTTTGCTGAGTCACTCACACCAAAACAGTGGCAAACGCATACCAGAAAGGATGTTTCTCTATTTGGGCTGCTACAGAAAAACGGCGCTGCAAGATGGCAGTCTCTTTTAAACATGACTTTTTCCCAGCTGACATAGGGCAAAAGGTGGGGTACACCCTTGACAGGTCCCCAGTCCATCGCAGGGCCACACAGAGACAAACAACCACTCGCTCCCACACTCATGGTCAATTTAGAGTGTCCAATTTGCAGGAAGAATTCAGGGGATTACAAATGTCAACTGACTTTAACACAAAACTGTGTAGCTGAAAACAGAAAAGTACCATAATTCTTTTTTACTCTGTGCAGATTCATTATTTATGAAGTATGATATAATATAAACACAAATATATCTGTGTTTAATCTCTGATTTATTTATACCGTTTAAGCTGGTCTTTGAATATTGATTGATATATGTGATTACTAGACATTATGATGAGTGATGTGACAACTAATGATTTGTGACTCACCTTCCTTTACTTCTTCCTTTTCAATTTTAGATTGCTTTGCCTCCTATGCCTGTTGTTGCCTCGGGTAAGCACACTTGTAAAGTGGGGTGGAAAAAAATATAATTAATAAAAAGGCTGGAGGGCAGACATTTGAAAAATCCTATTTGCAGTTCTCTCACAATTTTAATATTACTATTAGCACAGAAAAACACCAGCAATCAGCAGCCTCTTAGAAAATGCGTCTTTGGAATTGTAGTTGGATTATTTAAAAGTCTAAAGAATTCAACAGCATTTGTACTGATCCTTTTATTTTGGATCAAATTTTTTCATTAAAAAAAAAAAAAAAAAGTATTTTACTGTATAGATGCATTTATCCAAACTCGTACATACAAGGGAAGCATTTCACTGAAAAAAGCTGACTGAGCAACATGGGATCTGACAGTGTAATCCGGCACATTGATCCACACAATAAAATGAAGATACTGAAGTAAAGTGAAAGCGATGAAAACAAAAGTCGAGATCACACACAGAAATCATTGTCTCTGCTGCGCTTTATCTGATACATTTCCTGTTGCTTTCCTTTCACAGAGGCTCATGCCAAGGACAACATTCTCTCTCTTTTGTCCAAAAAGGACTTTGGTAGTTTCAGGCAGTCCCTGAAAAAAGAACATGTTTACATTGAGTTTTCAGGGAAAGAGAGCCTCCTTCACTACACAGTGGCCAGTGGGGATGCAAACAGTGTGAAGCATGTCCTAAGTCTGGGAGCTGATATCAACTGCATGACTGCTAGAGGATACACACCTCTGATTATTGCTGTTCTATACAGGTCTGTGTAAAAGAAAATCGACTGTGCAGAGCTTTTCATAAAGCTCTGCACAGTAGTTTAATGTACAAGTACTATGGATCAATTAGGTAATTCTCAGGTTGACATGGGAAATGTTTAATACAGTTTCTCACACAGTTATAAAGGATCAATATCACTTTCAAGTTTATTTAGTAAAACCAGAACAATGCTTGGCTTAATAAAGGGTGAGTCTCAGCTGGCAAAATCATACAGCTGTAATGAGTTGTGGACTCATCACTGTGTCCTGTTCTCAACCCCCTGTAACACCACAAATTGTTTTAACACCTGTAGTTTTATAAGTAAACAAAACATGATGTATATTTACATATACATTTATACTGGGGAAAAAAATATAAAATTTGAATCAGTGATTTTTTTTTAGAGGTGTAAGTAAAACAGTTCACAATATGCCATTTATTTTACAGGCTTCATGATATTATCTCTCTATTACTGGAACATGGTGCATCAGTCACCCAGGGAGATGAGGACCAGTGGACACCATTACATTTTGCTGCTCAGAATGGGGATGACAGGACTGTACGTCTCCTTTTGGACAAAGGAGCTGTGGCCAATGCCCAGGAAAAAAGTGGCTGGACCCCCCTCCATCTGGCCTGTCAAAATGGCCATGAAACAGTGGTGCGCCTGCTGCTTTCACGGCTGTCAGAGGAAGCATTCAGTAAACAGGAGCAAGCATGGGGAAGAACGCCGCTCCACCTCGCCTCTGCCTATGGGCATCTGAATATTGCCAAGCTCCTTCTCTCTCAGGGAGCAGATCCCAATGTTACTGATAACTCTCTCTGCACTCCTCTTCACTTGTCCACGGAGGAAGGCCATTTCAGAGTAGTAAGGCAGTTGGTGAAGAGTGGAGCGAGCACAAACAGTGCAGACAGCAGGGGATTTACTGCACTTCACCTGGCTGCTCTGAAGGGTTATACGGGCATATGTAGACAGCTGTTGTCAAATGGAGCTAACCCGGAGTCCAGGACCCTTCAAGACTGGACACCCATGCACCTGGCAGCCCTGAGGGGTCATGAAGCCACAGTGGTCCTGTTGGAGAATCAGGGGGGTTGTGTGAATGCTAGGGGTGAGAGAGGATGGACCCCACTCCACCTCGCCTGCTATCACAGCAAGCCAGAGGTGGTGGCAAAGCTCCTGGCAGCCAAAGCTGACCCAAACATGACAGAAGAAAGTGAAGGATGGACACCGTTACATGTAGCATGTTCCAGTGTCAGTTTCCCATGTGTCCTTCACTTGATAACACATCATGCAGATGTAAATGCAGTAAACTCCGACAAGGCAACACCTTTGCACCTGGCTGCCCAGCATGCCTGTATACCAATTGTAAAAGCTCTGCTGCTGAATGGGGCAAATAAGACACTACTTGATTCTTCTGGATCCACGGCTCTGTCTGTGGCTCAGAGGTGCAGCAAGTGGGAAATAGCACAGCTAATGGAGATAGGATGTTAGCCATGACTATAGTTCTGGGTAAAGCAGGAGTAGATTAAAGCAAAATGCAGAAAATGTAAAAAGTATCCGCTTCATTGTGTGTCTAAAATGCTCCAGGACACATTTCTGTTCCCCTCTCAGTGTAGTTACACATTTCGCATTTCTCTTGTGTCCTGACTTTTTGAAAAACATTAGTCAAATTCTACTGTAAGTAATAACTGAAGTCTGTAAAACTTATTCAGTTCCAACACATAGGGTCAAAATCAGGTGAAGTAGGCCATAACATTATTTTTGAAATACCTCAGGTTTTGATGTGCGTTCTCCTACTGTATGAATGCTGCTGCCACGTGTGGGTGAAAATGAGACTATAAAATGCTGCAGTTGAAATGACTTTGAGATTCATTTCATTAAACCTGTCAGTTGTGACAAACATGTCATGTGTCCAATAATCAGGTAAATGAAAGAACTGAGGGATTACTGATATTACTGTATAAGTGGCCTCTTTTGGACTTTCCCAAACCACTAACATTATGCCGTGGAGTTTGCATTATGGGAATATTTTATTACAAGAAGGCAAGATAACTATCTGTCATTCCCTGGAGACTAAGGTGAGCACTGTCCAACCTGCACCACAGTCATTTACAACACTTGACACTTAATTAAATTGAAATAGAATACAGGGATCTTGGAGCTGCTTTGCTCTACATGTTCACAGGGTGTTTCCTGAAACACCTGAAAAGACTCTTATTGCAGAGTGGGAGCTCAAATCAAGCTGCTATAAATAAAACCAGCAGGACGTGATTTTACTTGTTTCTCTCTGATATTGTTAATGAATGGTTGTATACCTGAGCTGCTCATAGTGTGTTGTGTAATGGTATTTAACATGAATTACACTGTGCAAAGCCCACACAGTAAAAAAAATATGTTGTATGTGCAGAAGCAGACTTACATCAAATTGTAACCTCTCTTAAAACCTATGTGCATTGAACGGAAAGTATGTATTCTTTGCTGCTAGGGTTCTGTCAGGCTTCCGCAGCAGACAATGAGCAGACATGAACCATTAGTGACAAGTATACACAATGAAATGCAAAAACATAAGGTGATACATTGGCTAACTGGTGTACTGAATATTAACTTCCTCATTCTGAAGTTTCATCTGAGATTTGCCGATGACATCATTTAAATATGGCCACTGGAAATATGGATTTCTTGATTAAAAAGTTTTGAAAATGTTGATGTAAGTACTCTCTTCACTGGAAAATATAACACTGGTATTGTTCGATATTCTAATGCGGAAATGTTACATTATATTTTTAAGCCGGTCATCAAAAGTAGCAATAGGATTAGGAGTATTTTACTTTAAAAGGACAGTAACAGTTTTTATACAATAGTATTGTCTTTATTGTTATTCTTCATGTACATTTGCCCCTGTGGTACTTCTGAGAAACTATTTTATTAGATTTTTTTAAATTCACTTTTAGACAGCTGTTGGATTGTCACACTAATATGTGCTCTCTTAGAATTTGATAAGCAAAATCTTGATTTACTACCTTATATGAGTTTTACCAGGGGTGTGAGAAAATGAAATATCTACTGACCCTGCTCTCACTGTAATTTATCCACTAGAGTTTGAGGAGCAGCTATCACATTATGAAAAGCAGCTCTCTAGGGATGGACTGTGATTTATAATTGAAAGTGTCCTTTTTCACTGCTGCAAGTCTCATTTGAAATTTATGGTGCTGTCATTGTCTACAAAATTGGAAGCAAAACCATTTTTTATGATTGTTGTTAACAGTAAAAGATGGGAATGGCACTCATCAGTGAATGCAAAGCTGTGTCATTGTGTAACTGGTCTGACAGCATTTTTGTTGTTGTATTACCAACACTGTTCTGATGACACTTCCTGTAATGTTTCCAAAATCATTTTTGTGTCACAACTTTTTCCACACACACTGACACATTGTATACCTTTGACTGGTCGGTAATTGGGTTTGCAGGTGCAAACCCAGTGATTTGAAATATTTTTTGGAAAAAGAAAATGTCATCTAAGTTGCCGGTAATACAACACAGAGCTAAAATAAATGAAAAATTCTTTCATTTGTGGAGGCACACGTCCTTGCTATAACATTCATTTTCTTTAAAAGCCACCTACTTTTGTAGTTGAACTTCAACATAATGAAAAGCTTAAAGATGCAATAATACCAGTAAATGCAGCACATAATAGCATAGTTGTGTACTAACAATGTGATACTTCATTTAAAGGCTCTGGGTGCCATGCTTTAGAACTTATCAGGAGCAATTTGCATACATACAGTAATGGTATACTTTAACAAGATGCACAATTCTCATTTGGCTTCACAAAATATGAGCCTTTTAAAATCATTTTATTGTGTTTCCTAAAGCTCTGCACACGGTTTAAGCTGTCCAACATGCCTGGCACATTTAGCTGTTGTTATTGCATGAGATTTAAATTTTTTATTTTGTTGCATCTGACACACTGTTAAAAAGCTCTGTCTGACATTCTCAGCTCTTAGGATTAAACTAGCTACTTATCGGTATAATTTCCAGCAGAGAGCCATTACATGTAATTTGAAAAGCCCCTTTTACTGCAGTGTGACCTGTGGTGCTAAGCTTCTTCAATCATGAATGATGCATCTGCGTCCTTTGACCCAGGTGTGCAGCCCTAGCTGGGCCAAGGAGGCATCTTGGCAGGACTCTCTGGTTCTTTGCACGGTAAGTGATTTAGTGATCCATCATGTTTCCTGGGGGATAATTTTCTCCAGGGTGATAATATGGAAAAAATGTTTTTCGGCCCCATCATGTCTAAGCGATTTCTCAGTCTACACTGTGACAGTGGCAAAAACCCAATGTTGGCCCCACTACAGTACTTACTATACTATAGTATAGTTGCTTACTGATGTATACTGTAGGTTACTGCTCTCCCACCTCAGTGAATCTCCATTCAGGTCGGTGAGTGACAGCATTTTGTCTCAGGAACTACACACTACACAGGAAGTAAAAGCTGCCTGTGCAGCCCGAATTTTTACTTTCTCTTTTCACAGTTAAATAAACTGTTTTGACTGATTCTTATCTCCTGGCTTGTCTGCTCTTTGGTGCAAAATTTTTATTCACTTACATGATAATCTATTACCACAGTGCAGGATGTATTCTCAAACATATTGAACTGCTGCTACTGAATGGCATTGCTTTTTCATGTGCCTTCTTATTATCCCTTCAGACTTGGTGTTACCATGTTCTTATGACATGATTAATGGTGGATCTCATTGGTATCTCCCCCACATGGATCACAATTCGCCTACAGCAACATCCGGTTTATTTACAGTATCTGAAAATCATATGCAGCATCAGCACCATGTACTAGGGAGGACTATGAAGGCTGTGATTTCATTTCATGAATCAAGACCATTTAATTCACTCACAAAGACCAGATGAGTTTTACTCTGTTCATGTTGAGTTAGCCTCTGTAGCCACTCTCACTCAATCACTCATTTTCTGTCACTTTATCCTCCACATGAGGGTGCACTGATGGGGGCGCTGGTGCTTAATCCCAGCTGACATAGAGCGAAAGGCGGGGTAAAACCAGTAGTCTGTAGTCTTGTTCTTGAATATGAATCTCAAGGTAATGAAAAGTCAATATCACAGAAATTACAGAAAATCTGGTTTTTCAATGACTAATACTGTGTTTTTATGCTGTTTAGGTAAAGGAAGTGCTGATGGTGGCTTTTAGTACAGCACGGTCTCTGCACATTTTTTAAATGAATTTTACAAAGAAGTCACACTGGTCACATGTGGCCAAGGTAGCAGCCGTACATAATGGCAAAAACAACATTAAAACACATCAAGATCAAAGATTGATACAACATATAACATAACAGACAAATGACAACTTACAACAAGTAAGACAAAAATTTTAAAAAATTCAGTGCATTTTCAGGAAAAACAGCCACAGGCCTCTGTCACCACATTTTTTATGATTATCTTAAATTTGCTGAGAGATGTGTGTGAAACTAATTTGAACATTTTGAATGTTTTTCCATGTCCAAGAAGAAATTATTGAATAATAATTTTCCCCAAGGTCTGTAAAAACCGAGGGAACACTAGTAATACTGTAAACTGGCTGAAATACAGAAGATTAGAGAGGTAGGATTTACACATAATGAATTTGGTGACATGTGACAAAATGCAAATGCTCAACAATGGCATAGACAGACAAAGGTGAAACACTGGGACATGGCAGACAATCACAAAGGCTGGAAACTACAGGAAAGACATCACTCACGAGGTCCAGATGGCATTTTTTTTATTTGGAGTGTAATTATTTTGGCAGAAAACCTAATTGAGTTAAACCAAATTGAGTCACTTTTACAAACGTTTAGATATGTTGTAATTGTTGAACTTGCAAAAACTCTATTTTACAAATCTGAAACCAATCTGGTGGTTGTATGTGTCTGATATCTGACTTCTAGGGACTTTCACAGTATTCAGTCTTTAACAGCTGTCAAGTGGCAGCTTTTGGTGCTATAAATTAATATACTGTAGCTATGATTTGCTCCCTCCTAGAGTGTGGTTCGGGTTACATTTTTCTCTCTGAACTTAAGAGAATATTGATTGGACCCAACAGGTATCAGGTACCAGTATTTTTTTGTCTGAGCCTGACCAAAACCTGACATGCATTCTGTATTTTATCTGAGCCAGACACAGTTGAAATAATTTGAAGCATTCTCTAACTGACTGGTGGTTGTTAATCTTTATTTCTGGTTACAGCAAACAACTAAAGCTATTCTTGCATCTAGGAGGAAACTAGCAAACACACACAGTGGTGGTATGAGTTATTACGAGCACTTAGGAGTATGATCAAAGTTTACACTCAACAATAACGACAATCAATACTTCTTAATTAGTTCTTGTTGAACTTAACCCGCTGATTGAGTTCTTGTGGAGGACAAGGACAGCATCAACTTTGTATGACTTCAACAGCCTATATGATTCAGTGCGCTGTCATAAATAGTAATCCCCAATTCTAAATAGAAATAGATCAATCTTGTATCAGTTTTTACCTTTTACACTTATTTTTACACATACACATATACATATTTTTATTAGGTGCCTTCACCATATTTTAAATAAAGCAATTTTAAAATGCCATTTCAATTCCCCCTAGTTTAGTCTGTTATCACTGAAACAACTTAAAATTATATCAGTGATGATAAAATTCTACCTGAGCCTGACAATAATTTCTGAATCTTTGTCCTTGCCATGCTGTTCTCCCTGCAAAAGAAACCATGGAGGCCATTTTAGGAGCTTTTTAGATTAAATTCCTTGAAAGTTCTGCTCTGGACAGATTTATTGCTTTTATTGAGCAAGTGCAGTGGATATCACAGTGTCATAGAGTCATTTTCGACCAGATAAACATTTTTGACCAGCTGCCAGTTGGACTGAAGCTGCTATGAATTAAATACTGTTCAGATATGTATCTGTTTCATTTCCTGCTGTCCTTACCTTCAGGGTTTAAGATTAAATCCAGCCTCTATGGATAAATGAATATTGTTTTCATCAGAAGCCACTCCTTTCCACTAAAACTACACTAGAACTACAGTAATAAACAATATAACCCCCCCGTTTCAATTAAGCCATTACTTTGTTATTGAATGGATTTTATGTTATGTTATTTTATTTTTTAATACATGATACCCTGACACATTTCCAGCCACCATTTAATGATGCTGGTCACTTTCTGTCACTCTCAACATGCCCCTTGATCACCAATGCATCATTCACAATAAATCATGCCAGTCTGCCTGTTCACAAGCACACAGATCCAGCAGATCTTAAGATTTTACAGGGGTCCATAAGTCTGAAACTACTTATTATGTCACTTGTATTTTTCATTTATTTCAAGGTATTTTTGAAAACTTAATTTAAATATTAAAAAATGTACTTAATATCTTAGTATTTCATCTGACTTCTATAGGTACACCTTGTAGGGGGGTTTGAGAGTATCTATTGGAACATATTCATAATTATGTTTTCAGCTGGGATAAGGTCCAGCTCCCTTACCACAATCAAATAATCAGCAGTAAAGATAACAGATGGTGATTATGTTTTCAGTCCCTGTGTTCCTGTTAACTTAGAATGAGCCCTAATATCTACACCAGACAAACATCCTCTTAATTGAGTCCGCCATTTTGAGCCGCTGTGTTCCCTGCAGGATCCTAGAATGAGCAAACTTAACTTCTATGGGACGGATGGGAAGGGTTAGTTGAGGGGAATGGAATTCTGCCACCAAATTCTGCAGGCCTTTAATGGTATTCAAGAAGGTCTGTATCCCTGAGGGAGACAAAGGGGTTGAGGTAAATTGAAATACCATTACAATTAGGACTGTTTGTTCTTCTTTGATCTTCATTTTATTCTTGTAAAGCTTTGATGTGTTGTTAGGAGTCATTTTCCTGCAGCAATTTGACGGAAGATATAATCCACAGGGTATAGCAATTTTCTGACGAATAGAGTGGTGTAGTCAGCATAAGCTATCAGGTATCCAGCTCCAGAGTGGGCAAACCATTAATATTCACACCACGTCAGTGTTTCACTGTGACTACACTATATACCCCACCCCCCCACAACATAAGGAATACCAGGTACATGCACACACACACTCTCTCTCTCTCTTCTGTTTTTGTGATAAATCTCTTATGTCTTATGTCATCCATTGTAGAATTTGTATTTTGACAAGCAAATACCTTTCAAATGAATTTCAAAACTGTTTCTTGTCAGGGATCACCACATGAAAGTGCACTACACTACTGTATTATGATAGTAAATTTACTGATTACAGTCTAAAGTTCCTCACTTCTCTTATTGTAAAGATATTGCATTTCAGTCTTGGGGAACGAAGCTTAATGCAAAGTATTGATCTTCTAATGGTGTGGTCATTTTTGCTGTTCCTTGCCATGTGTTGGATACAGCTGATTCAGTCTCTATGAGGCTTTTTAGAGTTCAGTGCACTTTCCTCTTACTTTTATTCTGGTAACCCACACTATACTGAAGTGAAACTCATAATAATGATGTCTTATGTGAGTTGCATTGATAATAGTGGTGCCTCTATTTTATCTTCCCCTATACTCAAGTCAAAGTAAGGTCATATATTTTTTTTTTTGAAATTTTCAATAAAATTTAAATTAGACCAAATCCCACTCTTACGCCTCACTGAAATCCCCTTGGTATTCTGTGCAGCAGAGTACAAATAAGAGTGGGTTATCTATTACACACCTTCTACACCTACATTACACCAGTCTCAAAGCCAAGATTTCACAGAGAAGTGAATCAATAAATTCAATACCGATTATAGCAAGACTGGTGTTTTAGACTATTGGAAAAAAGCTTATTAAGTGCCTGCTCTATATGCACTGAATGTGTGAGGATGTAGTGCATGACTAAAATTTTCTCAGCACTTATATTTATGGAATGGGTATAAATATTATTTTCTACTCCCTGGAGCTTTTCATGGTTACATGTTAATTATTATTATTTTTTTAATACCAAAGAATGAGTTTTGTCTTGGTACACACACTCTTAATGACTGTCATACAATATCAGTGATGCCTCAGCTGCAATGATATTGATGTCGCTTGGGTTTATAAGTGACAACAAAGCAAAGCTAATCAGGTTTTTTTTTTTTTAATTAATCTGCCCTGTACCGCAACTTGGACATGCAGTGTGACTGAGTGGATGCCTTGTGGTCTGAGACAGAGAAACAACCACCAATGATAACACAGGCTGGACATAATACAATGACAACAACAAAAACATCAATAATAACCACACCAAGCATTCCTGGATCCAGACGATGATCCAGATCACCACCAAACTCTAATCATGTGTTCCTTGTCCCATTACACACCTTTCCTGAAAATTCCATCAAAATTGGTCCATACCTTTTTGAGTTATTTTAATAACAGACAAACAGACAGACAAACCAGCACAGACAGAGGTAATAACAACAATAATAACTCTACCAGCCACATAAAAAGTATGTGTATGCACAGAGCAGACTGTGTTTATGTGTGTTTGTGTGTGATCAAGCGCATTTGTGCATGTGTTCTTGTATTTTTGGCTGTGTGAGGAACAAAAGTTGTATAAACCATACAGAGCAAAGACATTTTGTGATTAACCAGTGGATGAAGTTGTAGGGAAAGATGGTGCACAGTGGCCTCTCCAGATAGTGGCACTTGAAGTTTATAAGTTGTTGGTCAGTCTCCAGCAAGAGTTTCAAGATCACCTTTATGTGAACACTCGAACAGAAAACTAAGAGCACTAGGGAGTACTTGGCTGACGTAGTCTTCATTTGAGGAAAACAGACAATCTGGCGAAGATGATCAGCCACAGGCGGAGGAAATCAGGAAAATCAAGACCCTGCATAGCCATGCCCGTGAGACACAGGAAGGCACAGGAACCACAGACAAACACACAGGAAAACAGATTATGACAGTGGACCCAACCTAGGAGTGAGTAAGAGACAGGTATGGGGGTGGTCACGCTCACCTCCCAATCTCCCCAGTCCACCTGCTTATTGAAATATGCTGTGGTGGTGTGTGTGTATATGTTGGCGTCTATAGAGCATGTCAGGTTTTTAATGCTAAGGACGCTTTAAAGGACACACACAAGCAGCAGGGTTGATGTTCACAACAGACACGTTCACCAGATGTTTTGAAGTGTAGCAAAACCTCCACTGCTTCTCAGATGTATCTGTGTCGGTTTTACATATTCTACTCTGTTATCACTTAATCAATAAGGTAATTGCTGTCTCCTTAATGCATTTCTTGGTAAGATATGCACAGTCACAGTAAACCTATCCTCCTCATACCCAGAAAGTCAACTGGGAAAAGAAGGTAAAATATTATTAATGCTGTAGAGTGCAACTTTTAGAAATATATAAATGTTTGTTACATTGAAACCAGTGTAAAATGAGTTTGCACAATGCAGATTAAACCTGTCAACTCCACATGACTCTCTCTCTCTCTCTCTCTCTCTCAATATGGAATTTTTCTGTGAATGTTGCCCTACGACATTCCTGTGCTGCACACGGAGTGACACATTTTACTGCACAACTGAGCAGCCAAGGCAGAAGAATCACACAGTTTGAGTAAAGCAAGACAGCCTCATACAGTTGGACTATGGCTGGAAACACAAAGAAGTGCCTATAAAAAGTTTCACAAGTGGAAAACTACTGGTAAAAAAATAAACATGGACGTCAACTAGAACTTCACAATTTTATTTGAATCATGATTACAATGTTGGCCTCTTGCGAACATAATTATCTAATACTGAAAATGTGTGCTTCACCAACAAAACTGAAAGAAAAATCACTGCCTTCCAGTTACCTGGAAGTCTGGACGAGTAACATTACAGACAGATATACAACACATGAGTTACTGACAGAAGGTTGGACCTGCGTGTGAACGTGTAAGAGAGAAGCCACAGTGTTCTGGTAATAGAAGGTATATACACACTGGAGCTTGAAAAGATGCTGTTGTGTTTTTGTTTTGTTATAAAATTACTTGAAATAGCTTTTTGTGCATACATTATCACTGCACTCACACAAAAACATAATTTGTAATTGTGTTGTCTGGCACTATCATTTGGTCAAAATTTAAATGTTACCACATCTGCTTTGTAAAAAAAATGCCTCAGGGGTCATTTTTAATTTATTCATATTAAATAGTGCAGTTTGATTAAAGACTTGACCTTGGCATCATCAAAGATAACTTCAGATAGAGTATTTAACCAAAACTAACCAAATAATGGATGAATAAACACACAAATGGACACAAGGATCAAAGGACACACTATGTGTGGGAACTGATGTTTTTCCTCTTTTGATGGGTCAGGTGCAGGACGTCTGCGCTTCCACTTCTGTTGATTCTCTGATTGTAGATGGCAATGAAGAGAGACAGAGGACTGGGCGCAGATAGAGGAAGCATTAAAAATGACTGAAGTGGAGGCACAGAGCGAGTGAGAGGAAGGACTCATTTAACCAAGAGTGGTGATTATGACTATCTCCCCCAAGAGTACTCTCTAATCTCTCACGTTCACTCCCAGCACATGTAACAACCCCTACTGTTCCTATACCAACACCGCGGTTCTGATTTGATAGAACGTGTTAAGATTTAGATTGACATTTAGATAAATGGTAGGAAATGACTTCCATCTTCAAAGATGATCACGAATGCTGAGATGAGCCAGATGGAATCAGCTGATTAGAAAACAGTAGGAAGGCAAGGGGGTGGGGGTGGGGGGGGTGGGGGGGGGAATGGTAAAGCTGAAAAGCTCAGCTCACTGAACTTTACTTCTGTCACACATGTCAAGCTATGTTTGCAGAATCAAGGAGAAAATGTAGAGCATATCCAATAAATCTGTTCACATCAGTTGAATAATTTCCCATGCAATTCTTATATTGTCAGCCCCCAAGGCAAAAATGCAAGATTTAGCATATTCCATGTTATTAACTTTTACTCTGCACTTTTACCTTGATTTTGTCATGCTACTGATTTGCAGGTGCCCCATGAAGGACAGGATTTTTTCTCCAGGATGACATTATAATGGGTACTAATTTTCTGTCTTTTAAAAGGTGCTACATATCCGGTGCAAACGATATATAATTAGAATTTAGATAATTTTGACTTATAAGAGTCATCCATAGTCACCTCTGCTGTTTGAAAAACAAAATCCACTGAAACGTTTTTTTAAAAATGGTTGGGCATTTGTGCTGTGATAAGGTGGAGAATATTCATAGTTCTGGGACTTTTATTCAAAATCCAAATGTGAATGTAGTGATTTAATGATCTCTGATATCCTGGAGTTTGCTACAACTTCTGTTTGGCCACTGAAACAAACTAATATTTTAAAAAAGGTCCTGATAAGAGTGTGTTGAGTGTCTCACTGGAGCCTGACTGTGTCACCATGTAAAAATGGAGGACCAAAATGCAGTTTCAAAATTGAATAAATAAATAATAATAACAATAATAAAAACAGAACTGAATGAAACAAAAATATAAAAGTAAAACCCTCAAATACAGGACTGTAACCACAGGACAACGAACAAAGAGAAATGAAACTAAATAAACAACTGTAGCCAGTGGGGAGCACAGAGATATACTATGGATAGGGGTAATCAGAAACAGGTGAGACAAGTAGGACCCAGATGAAACACATTAGGATGGGGCAGACCATCAAAATAGAAGCTAAGACAGGAAATAACTCGTCACAAGGAACAGCTACAAAATAAAACAGGAAACCCAGACACACACAAAAAACTCATACAGAACAAAAACATCCAAACTAAATTCCAAACAGAACAAACGACCCACGAAAGCACCTGGATAAATTCAGGGATCGTGACAGACTGATGATAGCACAGAGTTTGGTGTGCTTTAAAGGAGTCTTTATCAGGTCCTTGACAATTACAGTTGGAGGTCAACTGAGTGCTTCACATCTGGCAACACAATTCTGTATCAATAATAATACTTAGCTATATTAATGAAGGTAATATGCCACTGCCCCACTCTGTCCCATGCTCTCTTGTTGTCATTGTAATTAAGATACTATATCAAAAAAGCATATGGTGCATATGTTAAATGCTAAAATAAATGTTTTTGCCCCAAAGAAGCATATTTACATAGAAATAGTCACTCTCACTCACTCTCACTCATTTTCTACCGCTTTATCCACTAGGGGTCGCGAGGAGCGCTGGTGCCTATCTCCAGCTAACATAGGGCGAGAGGCAGGGTACACCCTGGACAGGTCGCCAGTCCATCACAGGGCCACATAGAGACAGACAACCATTCACTCTCTCATTCATACCTACGGGCAATTTAGAGTGTCCAATTAACCTAGTCCCCAAATCTGCATGTTTTTGGACTGTGGGAGGAAGTTGGAGTACCCGGTGAGAACCCGTGCACCACGGGGAGAACATGCAAACTCCTTGCAGAAGGCCCCTTGTTCCAACCGGGTTGTGAACCCGGGACCTCTTGCTGCAAAGCCTAAGTGCTTAGAAATAGTCACATAAAAGGAAAAGAAGTAGAAGTACCCTAGTGTCCTAAAAGGACAGAATTTTAACATCCACTGCAGTGACAAATAGTAAACACTTTTGAATTGAAGTATCTGAAAAAGGCTTTGCAAACAAACAGAAATGGAAATAATGGGAGAAATTCCCTAAGACCTTGATGTGATGAAGGACATTTTTTTACATACAAAGCAGACAGTTAAGTTGCCTCTTTTACATTCTCTGTTTGTCTTTTGGATGGGAAAACAATGGTGGTTGCAACACTTTGACTTCTATGAATAGCTAGGGATTACTTTGAACAGTATTACCATATTTCTTTCTACTTATGTCTCGCTGAGCACATGGCCTTGAGGGGCTGAGACAATAGTAAATGCTGCTGTGTGATGGTCCAACAGTGTTCACTCTTAAGGACTCAGAGCTCAGACATAGGACAGTTTTAATTATTTAGGGAAGCTATCATGATGCAGTTAATTAAAAGTGTCCTTGTTGCTTGGACATGCAGAACGCACAACCCCCACTTTGGCCTAAACTCTGCTTCTCCAACCTTTGGGACGATTTT
This sequence comes from Brachirus orientalis, assembly GCA_016785285.1. Classification (NCBI taxonomy): domain Eukaryota; kingdom Metazoa; phylum Chordata; class Actinopteri; order Pleuronectiformes; family Soleidae; genus Brachirus; species Brachirus orientalis. The sequence goes on along the minus strand of JAFBJR010000179.1, from coordinate 5,846,033 downwards.
GTACACTGCATATTAAAGACATAAGAAAGTCTCAGATCTCTGCGGGGATCTGTGTTTTATTCTGAAGCTTCTCCCTTCAAACCAAGGTTATCAGCTTTGTTACTGACATCATATTTGATATCCCTTACAGCTAAATCAATAATAGTGTGTATCATCATAAATCACTGGCGAGTGGTGATGCTTGGGTGTGTGACATTTCAGATGCAGTACTAAAATACAGGCAGGAGCGATTGACAAGAGAGGATGTACAGATGTTTTCCAGGTGTCTGAGGTGTGGGTGTCAGAGTGTAAACGTGTGTTGTGGGTTGCACCAGTGGAGTGGGGGGCTTTAGTGATGTTTGATCTGTAGCCCTGGGGCGCTGCAGAAAAGGTGACTCTGGGTGAAGGCTTCCCAGCATTCAGATTTTCCCTGAAGTAATCAGAAATTTAATCAAAAACGTGGTGCTGCCCTGCAGCAACAATGGAAAAAGAAAGGAATCAGAACCATAGCTGTTTACAGACTAATGAAAAGAAAAACAATTGCTAGAACAAGAGACACTTACAATTCAACCAACACATGTGCCTCTTAGTCAGTAGGGCTTATTGTGCTCCTGTGATTCTTGCATTCATTTTGTTAACACAATCGAATTCTCGCTTATTTAAACATTCAGATGTGAGTTTGCCATTTACAGTCACTGACAAATATATGGCTTTTATAAATAGCATAGTCCTCCAGAAGCATTAAACATGACAATTGAGTGATTCTACAGCTATACTGTAGCTTCATTAACATTCTGTATTATTAGCTCACAAGGCACAAAATGGCCAGAATTCATAAATAATAGCTCTTAAATGGTGTGAGCATATACAGCTGCAAATTACAATTATTCATTAGTTTTTATGAAGACAGCAACAGAGCCGAAACAGGAAGTGTGTCAGATATGATTGGTGTTGGTCCAGTATGTTGGTGTGAGGAATTCCCCCAAGGGATTATATTACAGGAATACCCTATATACATGTGTCACACAAGACAATGGGAGATCTATATATAGCTGATAAAATGCACATGTGTCTTAGCTAGAAATATCCTTGTGAAACAGACCAAACAGGATTACATGCGACTGAAAATATGACTGTTTTTTGTTTTTTTACACATTAATATTTGGGTCCAGGCCAGGGTTTTTGCTAAAACAAATATACAGTAGTGAAATATGAGATTCCATTGACTGTATCAACGACTCATGACTTGTCTTTGTTATAAAAACAAAGACAAGTCATGGAGGCAAGTTATAAGGAGGCAAACACAATCAACGGAGGTAAACAATCAAAATGTCCTATTGGACAGTGACAGTGAAAGTCCATTAAAGCTGCTTTCCATCACTTCTAAGGCTCACTTTTTGGGAAGTTTAATTGTATCTCATCACTTTGGACAGAATGCAGCTATGTAATTGGTTGTATACCTTAAGCTACTGTATGTTATGATTGATTCAGCTCCAGCTTCATGTACAGTATGGCAGTGTCTCACTCTGGACATCATACAATCTACAAATTAGATTCCAAAATAGATTGATTAAATAAACGTTTAATATTTACCTCCACCATGGAGGTTATGCTTTTGTGGCTCTGTTTGCACAGCAAAACTCAGAAAGTAATAGCTGGATTTTGCTTGGGTAGTTTCTTGAGGATAGGTTATGATGCATTATTTAATTCTGCTTATGGATCCATGTTCAACAATTTATTTCAAACAAGTGTTAACCTTGTGATCTAGGGGTGTGTATTGACACTGGTAAAATGAGGTACAATGACTGAAGTTTATGCTAAGTGCAGTAAGTGCTTTCTCTAGTTAAAATTGATTTATGCAACTGTTTTGACACAAGGGCTAATTACTGACCTCTCTTTTTTAAAGTCCCATTATGGCACCAAAGTATGCTCATGTTGACGTGTGAAGCTCTAGACTAACAACACAAAGTAACTCAACAATGGCAACAAATAGACCAAGTGAGGGTCTTTGGGCTGTAGTTGTTGTGACAGATGGCCAGAGGGGCAGCACCTCACTTCTTATGAACTCAGCCAGCAGCTCTAAAGCGAAAGAAATCACCATAGTTGGATTAATTAGAATAAGCTCACCCTGCAACTCTCAAAGTTTGCATAAATCCCCACTAATAGTTGAGTGTATTACCTCCCCAAGAGGAATAAGCACCCCTGAGCACAAACACCAAAATGGCCAAAAAAATTTCTATTTCAGATTTTTTTTTTTACTTTTAACATTTAACTGGCTGCAGTTTTGTGCACTCAAAACACTTAGTACCTGGATGTGACATAGCCACAGGACTGGTGTGAATTTTAATTGTATTTTTAAAACAGTGTTATGATATGGACTCCTAGTGCATTTTGTTTTGCATTTCAGTTTTTTCCCCTTTGTTCTTCCTCTCATCTTGCTGTGCTGCTCTCATGAAGAGGGTGGTGTGGATCCTGAATGGAGGATCCTTTGCTTATAAGCTCTGGTCTTCCCTTCACCCAGTGCTCCATTGCTCTGCCACTTCATAGTGGCAACACATGGCAGCAAATCGTGTATTGACAACTAAGGCCTTGTTAAAACTGCAGCCCAAATCATATTTGTAAGCGTTCTTCCTGGCCAACTCTTATACTTTATACTGCAAGTGATCAGATCCAATCTATGTGTGTCCTACATGGACTTCTATAGTTACAAGTTACATCCCAGAAAATAAAATAGTCTTAAAAGAAACCAACGGACGACAGAAATCGGTACCTGTCTCTGTCCCCAAACAGTTACAGATGTGACAGAAACAGAAGAGAGTGTGTGTTGTGCAGGCAGACCATTTTTTAAACTATTGTCTATCTTTTATGCACCTCCATTTAACTATGTCACTATTGTTGAAGACACTTTGAAATCGTTCAGACTGAAACCGATCTGTAAAAATCTGATCAGAATCACTTTTGAAACAACCTCCACATGTGGTTTGAATCATCTTTGGAAAAAAACTGGATCTCATGAGTTTTTTCAGCTCTCCAGACTGTCAAAAAAACAACAACCATGCAATATACAATCTGCATATGCTTAAAAATTCGATTTGTGCTGCAGTCTAAACAAGGCCTAAGAGTTAATATTTTCTTAAGCTCTGCTCCTGTGCTCATTTGTCTGCAGACCACATGCCTATATGAACTCCTCCACCTGTGCCACACCAGCAATCAAGCCTGAATTGATCCACCTTTACCAACCAATTCCCCTGTCTTGGTGTCTATTTCACAGGGTGTGATGAGTGATTGTGTGTGTGCACACACACTGTGACTGATTAGAACCTCCACTAATCATTAAGAACACCTGTACACACCTGCATAGGAGAGGGCTGATTAACACACTCCTGGGGAGGCACAGGATGGTGTTGGGGAATCTGTCTTTTTCTAGTGGTGTAAAGAAGAAACACAGGTGGTGCTGATTGCCAGAGTGAGTCCGGCACAAAATGGAATGATTGATAATAAACGATTGAGGGACAGCACACAGCTTTTTTTTATGATCAGTTACATCAGATACATTTCTTTACCCATCCTTTGATGGATAGTGACTGAGAAACAATATGCCTGGCTGTGCCCTTAAGAATGAATTAGATCTACCTTTTAATGAATTATAAGACAGCATGTTAAAGTGGCAAAGCCATGTTTTCTGCATGTCAGTTGGCCAGCACCTCCATACCAGAAGAAGATTAAAAACCTCTAATAATGTGAATACAGAATCACATGGAGCGAATGGATTAATAATGGCTTGAAGCTTTTGAAGTTACAGTACTTTATAGCTGATATTCATCAAAAACACGAGGTACATTATGTAAGACATACATGCATATTGGATTAATTTGCATGCATAATCAGAGATTAAGGAAATGCTTAATTGAAGTAATGGCTTCACTGATAAAAAAAAAAATGTGCAGCAAGTTTATGCACAACTGAAATTTTCATTTGTGGGCTTCAAATTCACATTTGGTTTTGGTTTTTCTGATTGGTCAGTTGCAACAACCACTGCCAACTATCCATTAACACAGTTGAGAGAACTTTGCCACCCAGGCTGTGGATGTGTCAGAAATACCAAATGATAAAAAAAACCTAAAAGAAATACAAGAGTCTGCAGTGATGTGTTCAAATGTAGACAGCTGGAAGCAGAGAGGAAGCCGAGGAGTGATACTTATGGATAATTTTCTTCTGGACAGGCAAGTGGGCTTCAGCCACTGTTAGCTAATTCTCTCTCCCTCATACATGTTGTCTGTGGATGTATAATGTATATCTTTTTACAGGTCATTACTGTCACATATCTTCTCTCTCACTGAGTTATACTTCTCCCCCTGTTGTGACTTAAACACCATCTGTTGCTGACACTGGAAAATTATCCAAATTGGTTGGATGTTTACAACAAATGAAAATGGCATTGGAACAGTTAAATGTGGATTTGTGCGTTAAAACAGTGCAATACACACGACATGAGGGCAGCTCATTGTCTCTGTGTTTCGGAAAGCTGTACTGTAGCTGGAAGCTTATGTTCAACCATGTTGTGATCGGATCGCAGCACTGATTTGAAACAATAATGGTCGCTGAGCATATATCGTACATATACAGCATCCCCTTTTGGTGAAAGAAGAAACATGTACTGCTGCAACTGTAATAATATTGTATTGTAAAGTTTACTTGATACTTAGGGAGCTGCTACTGTTGATGCACACGTCCACGATTATACCTAGAAGCTGCATAGTCCACATACAGGTCATTAGTCTGCCGTCAGCAATAGTGCTCAGTTACTTCCAGTACATTACTCAACTGCAGCGCAATCCTGCAACAGGAGAAAGAGGCTTGTAAATAATGATGAAGTTATTTTTATGTGTGTGGGAAGTGAGTGTCCGTAAGCACAAAGCAAACACTGATATTCATGTGGCATATCACAGTGTCTCATAACTTTATTTACTGGACATCTTTTTGACTTTTCTTTGCTAAACATACATTTCATGAGAAGTCAAGTAGAGGAGCAGTGTAGCATGCATCACATTTTCATTGCAGGCATAATCACAGTTAAGTTGTTTAGAAAAAAAATATCTACAATAAATAATAATAATATAGATAATAACATATGGTTTCTCAATTTATAAAATTGCAAATATATGGATATTGGCATTGCCACATCGTACAGCAAGTAAATAGGCTCTTGTCTTAAAAACACATTCCAATGAGTGAAAGATTTTAAGATAGAGAGCTCACATACATATCTGTTTTAACACTGCAATGAACACTGACTTGATATCTATAAGATTTGCTGAATATTTCCATCATCAAAACATAGAGTACAGACACAATAAATAGCATTTTGCAACTTGTATGTGTGTGGTATACACAAATGGCTCCTTACATTGACAAGCACAATAATGTTAGAGAACAATAATAGAATTTTCTTTTCTCCATGAAACAGGTCATTGTTACAGACATTTCTTATTTTACATTCAGTGTTTTGAAGTCCACACACAACTCACATGTACAGCCAACATGTAGGCTATTCATGCACTCAGTTCGTTTTCTTTCGTAGCTTTCCATGTGTGGTGCATTTTCCTTAGCAGGATGAGGTATTAGAAAAAAGAGATGATTTTATTCATCACTCCTCCCTCTGTCTGGTGAGAGAAGTGATGTTGCAGTTTAGCAGTGCAAGATCTTGATGAAAGCCTTCCTGAACTCAACATTAAAGGTGGTGTATATAATGGGATTTACAGCACTATTCACATAACCCAGCCAAGTGAAAGCATTATACATCTCAGCAGGAACCTTGCATTTTGTGCAGTGGGTGTTCAAGATATGTGTAATGAAGAACGGCAGCCAACATATGATGAATACGCCTGGGGAAAGACATGGAATTATTAGAAAATGAAAGAGAGCGAGGGAAAGGAAAAGGACAAGTATATAACACATGTATTGCACTGCAAAGTACAATTACGGTTCCTTTTGTTCCATCATTGTCAGACGTGTTTTCAAGCCCACTTTTTGTGTCATATTTCAAAATGATGCTGATGCTGTGATCACAACATCTTGATTTGTATGTGCAAAATTGCTAACACTACAACATGCTCTGTGCTTGCGGGAATATTTTCACTTAAAATGTCACCTCCGCTGTGACGTTTTTACCCCTTCAATGTAACTAATCTGAAACTTTTGTACAACAGCCATTTTCACATGCTTGAGCAGGGAAAGCACATGCGATACTGATCATATTGACAGTGGCTCTGTTCAGTTCATGCAAATCAGGACAGTGTGGCAGTGAACCAGCATGTGCACTAAAAACTGAGACTGAACTCCACAACTGTTAATATGATAATTTACACCTGTGATTTTCCTACTGTGACCTGTGAAAATGGCTTCTGTGCAAAAGGCCTGTGATTTATACTAACTGGGGGATTGAAATAATTGTGAGTCAACTTACCAAGAACAATGGCTAACATCTGAGTTGCCTTCTTCTCCTTCTGCTGGGAGATCTTTCTCTTGTTCATAGTTTTCACAGAGGTCTGAGTTTTTCCATTAGGTAAGGCCTGTGTCTGGAAGACTTTGGCCACAACAGGTGCAGGATCCCTCAGAGCCTCTTTGGTTGGATCTCCATTCTTCTCTGCCTTCTGGCTCTCCTCAGGTGGTGTGGGCGGCGTGGAGGTGGGGCTGGTGTTAGCCTTGTCATGGATCAGTAGCTGATGGCTCATGGCGGGGATGTCTCCAAGAGCACAGTGTGACTGCTGCCTCTGTTTCTGGCTACTGCCACTGTTGTTCAGCTCATCCAACTCTAGATCTTCCCCCTCATTGACTACATCTTTGATGAAAATCTAAGGAGGGTCAGAAGCGGCAGGAAAAAATAATCATGAATGCAGATGACCATTTTTCATTTAGCCTATTGTAGAGTAAGTGGCATTTAAAACAGTGGAAAATTAAAAGATAAATTATCAAACAAAAATACATGTAGTCTTTGGATTTTCCGCGCTCACAGAAGCAGAAAAATGCCCTTTCTGGCTACACATAGTTCCCCTGAGAAATGGAGAAAACCTTCAAGGTGACACTTTACTACATCTTTTACAGACAAAACAAATCTGTTTCCAACAATTAAACAGAGGTAGAAAAAAAAATGGCACACACCACTTTCTTCTTGTTGACAGGATAACTCCCATTAGATTTAACAATCATGGTGCACAACCTCACATCCTCCGGATGAGTGCACTTATCCTGAAAAGAGAAGCAGCTGTGTCAGGCATGGAGAGGATACAATGTCAAAGCAAAACTGACAGAGAGTCTGTGGAAACAATACAGGTCCTGCTGCATAACTGCTCAAACAAGACTACTTTGAGCTTGAGGTACTGAAAGGCAGCTTGACAAGAACTCTGATCTGCAGCTTCAACTGTAGCTGACAAAAACATGACAAAAAAAAAAGGAACATGAAAAAATACAGGTATTACTTAGTTTGAGAAACACAACCCCTCTCCCTGCAGGTCAACTGTGTTTTTAATAGTATGATGGTCAAAGGAGGTAACATTCTAATGTTGTAAGTGCAATGTTTTTGCTTAAAGTAGGTTCAGTTCATACCACCAGCTCTGGAATAACTTCAGTCAGGAAGACTATGTTGTTTTATGTTACTAACATAGACATATTTACATACTTCTTATTTTCATCATCTCTCAAGTATGCACACTTTCAGTTCTACCTGTCTTTTCCCAGGACGTCAATGATGTGATCAGCTGTTCATTAGTCTGTCCCAACAGTTGTCCAACACACCTGCCTCGCTAGCCAATCATCTCGTCTTTGTCGTTTTTTGGTGTCTCTTTCTGCCTAAGTTGTCCGGCTCTGTCCACCCTTCACCTCCCCTTAACTACCAAGTCTTTTGCAGTCTCATCTCATCCATCATTCTTCATCCTTCAGTAGTCTCATTGGGTCACAAACCACCATCATCATTAGTGTCAGGATTTCGATACGTTCCCCATTATGTCCAAGCACCAAAGGCTGTCAACAAATTATTCAGATTGATCTCTAAAACATTCATTTTATTAGAGATAATATTCACTAGTCTGTGAATTCTGTCAATATGTTGCTATATAATAACATTATGCTCATCAGATCATTACACTGTACAGTAATATCTGGTGCATTATGATGTGTTCGCCTGACTTCATTCTATACAACATGACTACAGAAACCACAGAGGACAGCCATGCATTAACATGAGTAATGTTGCGTACCGGATGAAAAACATTACTTGGCTTCCTGTGCAGAGCCTGTTGAATTTTACTGAGAGTAAACTTCAATCGATCAAAAGGTCATTTGAGGGCCATCCCAGTTTCATGGTGGCTTTTGACGCTGAAATGTTTCAGTAAATGTGACATAATATAATGCCTGCCTATAAAACTGTGAATTACTGTTTCATAAATATATTTTAATATGATTTTCTTTTCAAGATTTTTAATGCTGCCATAATAAAAGGGTTATGGAAACTGTGAAAATAATTTGACTAAAGCGGCTGACCTTCAGTGAAGTGCCTACAACAGGGTCAGCAGTCTGGCAGATACGCTGCTTTGGTTTCGTGTTGACACGTTTTCGCCGCTTCCTCAGGACCACAGAAATTTGCACATAAACCAGCAGAGTGATGATGAAGGGAACATAGAAGGACACAATAGAGGAGTAGACCACAAAAGCAGGATTGGCGATCACACAGAGAGACTCATCCCGAGTAGCTGTGGAGATAAACACAGGACGAATAAAGACAGGATGTTCCATCATTTGTGTGTGTGTGTGCAGTTGTGTGTAAATCACTGACGTTCAACAGGAAAATGAAGAACTTGGTTTGGCTTGAACCCCATTAGTTTAAAGAAATGCAGCCCTATTTATTCTGAGCTAATTCCTTTGCACTTTCTTGTAACCATCAAGAATGCTGCACAGACATCATTTGCTAAATGTAGTGCTCATATCATTCAATAATTGTACTGTGCCATAATTGCTTGTTAATTCCAGCAACTTACTGTATGTACTTTTAATCAAAGCTGAATTTTGACCAAAGCTACATCAGTGACTTTTTTTTTTACTGTCTTGCACCAGAGCAAACACTTACACACACTTTGGTCCTGAAAAGCATTTGAGATTTAGCCACTGAAGTGGTAAATTAAAGGAGCATCGCTACTACACATATCACATTTAATTTACTCATCAGGAGTAAAGCTACCACTGATTCTGAGGCAGTCAGCATTAACAAATTGCAAGTGAGGCAAGAAGTATTATGGGAAATTCAAACTTTGACATGGAAATCCAGTGTTGTCCTAATCTGTGTTTGAAACAATTAAAACAATAAATGAAACAATAAATAAATAAACAATAAATAAATTTTACAATAAACATATTGTAAACGAGTGATATTGTTAACATATGCCACAGTTTGAAGATAAATATCAGTGGCTTGAATTTCACTGGCTGCTGTAAGTTATCTATTTGCATGCCTCCACAGATCAACTGTTTTTTTTAAATGACTGCCTGCAACCCAGTTTAACAGTAATCGTGATCTAAAGCCTCTGTTCTGTGGAATAAGCAACCTTAGGACCTGAGGGCTTACTAAGAGTGGCAATCCGCTTTAGAAAAATGCCATGATGCAAATATGAAACAACATTTTAAGGGTGTACATTTTAAAATAAATGATTTACACTGTTTAAGTACCTCAGATGTACAAACTGCATTGTGCAGTGGATGCATCGATGAATAATACAGTAGAATAATATTACTGCTCCACCACTTTAGTCATACCTTGTAAAAGAAATGACTGCTTCAAAGACAATGGAGCAGATGTGAACTCTCACCTGTGTTATTAAGGCCAAACAAGAGAGGACATGAAATAGCGAAAGACAGTACCCACACCACAGAGATCATTACTGTGACCCTTCTCCTGGAGCTGTAGCGAGTATTGTACAGCATTGGCATTGCAACTGCTGTGTAACTGTAAGAGGTAATGAGAAAAATAGATGCATTAATATGAAAGCAAGATTCAAGCTTAAAAAGATTAACTCATTAATGTCTGACTCACCAATTAACATTTTCTTTTTCCACCAGAAATAAGTTTTACTTAATACATACATAAATGAAGAAATCTTTCCTTTCATCTTGGGTCCTGCTTAATGGTGAAACAGCCATATGCTGTGAGCTGCTGTTTACATTAAGATGAGGTCCTGTAAGGCAGGCTGTGATTTCATCCCCCAGTGTCTCAAGAAAGACCTTATCATTTAACCTTGGTACACTGGTTGATCTCATTACTGAGCTTGCTGTAATCACCAGGAAATGCTCCGATTTAAACAATGTCCCATACATTGATTTTTGCGTAATTTGGTTTGAAAGACATATGAGTGAGGCTTTTACGAGACAAATGTGAATGTGTTTCCTTATGAAAACACAGGAAGGTAATCGAGTTAAATCTAAGGTAATTACATTATTCCATGTGAGCAGCTTGTGCGACACACAAAAGGCCATCAGTCCTTCTATGTGTCTGTTAGCAAAATAATAATAATAATCAAAACTCAAGAAATGTGTTTCCAGGAACAGATGATTAGATTTTGGTGCTGATCCAAAAACGCCGTCTGGATACAGGAATGTTTTTATTATTATATGCAGAAGCGCTTGCTGCAAAGCCTGATCATGTGACACGCATGCAGCACTACATTCCTTTATGTGCATGTCCTGCCACCGTGTGGCAATTTACTGGTACTGAAGTGCATTACCTCAGCCAACAAGGTTACGTTTTTGCCAGCATTAGTTTTTGTCTGTCTGCCTGTTAGCAAAATAACTCAAAAAGTTACGGATGGATTTTCATGATTTTTTCAGGAAAGGTGTGTAATGGGACAGATGTTTAGATTGGTGGTGATTGGTCTGTCTGGATGGATCCAGTGGATCGCTGTCTGGATCCAGGAATTTTTTGAAGGACTCTTTATCATTGCTTCGCGGAGGTCTGCACTCCCCGAGTGCTTCTAGTTAGTTCATCAAACACTGCGCACAAAATCTCATACATAGATTTTTAGGTTGTACATAACTCACTCACATCTTATCTCATATAAACACACACCAAAATTCGCATCAAATATTTTTGACTTGCAAAAGTCTAAACCTGAAGCCCAACATTTCAGTAAAACATTCTGAGCTTGTGTTTTGAACGCATTGTGATAAACATGAGTCTTCCAAAGCAACTTTAAAAAACCATCTGCCTTTTTGGAATCAGTTAAATTGTATTTGGCACATTCATTTCACCTCCTACACAAAAGCAGTGTTCTCTTATGTCCATTTGTCTTCTGCTTATAAATAAAAGTGGATTAGCTGATTTGATTAACCATTGACAAAGGGCAATGGTATGTGCCAACTATGGTCATCCCTTTTTCCAGTAGAGTGATTGACAGAGCAGTTGCCGAGCCTGTGGTGAGAGACATTGATATGAGTGATGTAGATGTGTTTTCCCTGAGTTTTAGATTCACAAAAAAATGCAGGCCATTTTGCAATCACCTCCCAATTTGCTTAGTAAGTAAATACAAAGTAAAATAGAAGGAAACAATCCATTATGATGCTGCCTGTAGATGCCAAAATTGTAACAGAAAATAAATTAGTCTGTGCATTGGTCTGAACCTTTACCGATTGTTGACACATGGGCGGACGATGAAATGTATTCACTTCCGGAAATGTAATTCTTCACACTGCTTACTGCAATCTGTCAAGTATGCAGCAAGCAATCACAAGTCAATAATAATATCTAAATGTAAATGTGGATTCAATTCCTCTCTGTCATTTATGTAACACTCACTTCACATTTGCATACAGTAAACAAGAATCTACTGTGAGATTAAACTAGATCAGACTGATGATTTTCCTCCACCTATGAAAGATATTTGCATTCTAATTCAGCCTTTTTAATAAGAGTTGAAGCTGTGTCCATGTGGGAACATTCAGAATATTTATTATTTATTTATAATCTAAATCAGGTTTGAGATAAAAATGCGGCTCTTCATCATGTCAAATATGAAGAGTGACTCCTACAAAATTGACAATATGGGAAATGTAGTGTCCTTGGTCTTCTTAAGAATTATCCACAAGTGCTATATTCGCCACAAACCAAGCAGTCGCTTCATTTTCAATAAATTCTGGCTGTCAGCTTTACATGATTGCTTTTTACAGTTTTAATACTAAAAGATTAACCTTTCCATGCCCTCCAGCTTTACAGAGCAACTCTACAGTCTTCAGCTGTTGTGTGTCATTAATCTCATGAGTTAACATGACACGTAACAAATTTATTGAATTTATTTATTATTATTATTATTATTATTTTTTTTTTTTTTTTTACAAAATAATTGATGAATCCAGGGGGATTTAACAAGATACATTGCTGTTATACACACATTACACAGTGTAATACAATCTAAAAATCTAAAAGAATAACTCAAAAGGTTCAAAAACCACATTCAAGCACAGCATCTTACCAGTATTGTATTGTGTAACAAAAAAATAAAATAAAACAAATAAACACATTAAAAACAAACAAATGGGAACAGTATTCAATTGCACTGTACACTGTACATATAATGCATGCGAAAAAGTTATTATTATTATTCATATATTTAACTTGCATTTCTAAATCTTTTCCCCATTTCTTTCTTCACTACATTCTGTGTATTGCTTGTTTTTTTTTTAAAGTATGCCTTTTATTGCGAAATAATATTCTGTTTTTGTGGTTGGTTGTTCTCTAACTAAAGATTTTATCGTATTTTTTGTTGAGTTATTTTAATCTCCAAAGCACTTTAGTGACTTAACAGACTTTTATGTTAAATTATAATTTTATTTCTGAAACTGCTGCAAATTAAGGAATTACCATTTATTACTAGAACATCTGGTAACCAATGAATAGGATGGTTATTGTGCTTGAAATACATATTTAGCAAAGGTGCTATGTAATGTGTGCTTTCATAGACACTTATATGTTAGCTTTCTGTTATTCACAGGGTAATGATTTCCAAAGGGAGTCGATGCAGGAAGCATGACAGGCAGGACTAAACAATCTGTGACGTGACAAACTCACCGATCAATGCTGATGGCACAGAGATTGAGGATGCTGGCTGTACACATCATTACATCGAGAGTGACAAAGATGTCACAGTGGATCTTGCTAAAGCGCCACTCCCCCACTACCTAGAAGGGAAAAATAACAACAAATGGTAGTTTGGCAGCAAGACTAAATAGAACAAAACCACTTGCCTGCTTTTCTCTCTGCATGTTGTTTCCATGCCCATAACAGAAAGACAGGAGAAATTAAAGCAAAACTGAAAAACTGGGCAGAGGAGAATACAGGACATTACAAAAAAATAAAGGAACAAAGAAAACCCTGTATTGTTGAGGAAGAAAGAAAGAGTAAAACTGCCATACAAAATATACAGTAAACACAATCCAACTGGTAAAAAAGTGGAAAATGACACATTATCTCTCCTTTCTTGGTGATTTCATGACTCTTTAGATCTTTGACTGACAACAGAACAAATTAAAATATTAAAGATAATCACAAAGCTAAACGCCACCTGAGGATGATTATGCTCTGCATCTGGACAGTCACTGGTGGCTTTCGAGTGCAGGCATGATCAAACTCTCTATTTGTATTCGTACCGCTGCTGCCGACTCATACATGGTCAAACCTGATCATCTATGAAACCTCGGACAATTCTCATACCCCCCACCTCACCTGTCAATACACCCGACATGTCCAAAGCTCTGAAGAGAATAGTGCTACTCCTGTGTTTCTATGTGAGTGATTAATATCATCCCATGGTTGTCTCTTTCTGAAATTAAGTGCCACCTTTACAAAAACAGGTTTTTGTAGGCGTCTACAACACTAGCACTGATTGCAGACTGCTCTGACTGCCTAATGATCACCTTTCTCTCTGCTGCAATCTTTCTGCTCATCTCCTCTTTGCTTTGCATTTTTCCAACCTTTTGCTCCTAACATTTGTCTTCACTGTTTCTCACTCTGCACCATCGTCCTGTTCATTAATCCTAATTTTGATCCTAATGTGTCAATGTACAGGTCGCTCCTCTCACCCGCTCCAGAAACAAAACCATACATTCTCACACCCTCATCAGTCCTGCAACCCAAATCAAATTAAAGAGCCTCACAGATGAAATCTGTTCTAGGCCCTTATGGCAGGTTTATTTGTATAAGGGTTAGGTTTCCACAACTGTCTTTGTAGGTATTAGGCCACAGGCCCTGAACATGGAAACAGACATTCTAAAGAGATAATCATCATGTAATCTCGACTGTGATATATAATACACATTTCTTAATTTTGTCGTTCTACAACTTAATTTATTTCCTCAGCCAATACACAGCATATCATATAATTTAGAATGTATCTTCATTACAATTTAATTTCCAAAGGTAAACTGTTGGGAGAGTAAAGGTGCAGTAATAAGGGAACCAGTTAGAATGGGTAATTTTAAATGTCAGACTGAAAAGAAACACACTCACCCACTAATGGCAAACTTGAGCTGGGTATAGACCGTCATGAGACAGGTTAGTTTTACCCTATTGATGATGTGTTGTTACTATAGTAATGAAAGAGCTGTTTCACGATGAGAATGATAAACAAACTTTAAATAAATCATTCTTTGCAGATGTCCTTAAGTGTATATATTAATTAAAAACAAGAAGAATTACAAAGTCAAATGGCACCAAAGCATTTGGGCTTACACATTTCTGCCTATGTTAAATGTCAGCAAAATAACACTGGCATATGACTATATCTACTATTAATATCTGTATGAATGCAAACATACATACTTTTCATACCATACCAACAATGGGGGAATGTCAATATTTAAGTTGAAAATTTCTAAAGTTTTTATATACCTGATGGTCCTTGTATTTCTTTGTGTACTGGGAACAAACTAGTGCAAAAAGATGTGATCCACAGAACAGATAAGTGTACTGCAGCAGACAAAACAGGCAATTTAGTTTCAACTGGAATTCCTCTCTTGCATGAAGTTCCAATATCTAAAAAATATATTTTTTTCACCATGATTTTCAAACAAACCTGAAGTTGTGCAAAGTGTCTCCTCCATATATGTTTTCTAAATCAGTAACACTTGGCAGAAAGCGAAACTGTGCTTATTAGCCTAATTTAGCATTTAATAATAAAGGGCAAATTGAATGTCCTGCACACATTCTGTGAGTAAGGTCCCACTGAGATTCATGCTGATACATTAAATAAAAAAATCTTCACAAAGATAAAGAAAAAAAGTTACATCCAGAGAGGAAGGTGTGTCTGTTTTTACCTTAGGGTGTTGTAAGAGACTATAGAAGTAAACAATTATTTTCAGGCAATCAGAAATATTTCAATACTCAATTCCACCAAGTAATCTTATTATTCTTATGAGAATTTGTGATCTGACAGTTATGGAGTCCCCCTATGGTCAGGGTGGGATTTTGCTTGCAGCAAAACGTGTCTTCCCTTGTGATACATTTGAGTTCCCTTACAAAACCTTCCCTTGGTGTTCAGTGTCTGAGTGTGGAGCCGAGCATGAAACCGTGGAATTCTAGCTGAAGTATGAGTGTTGCCCAGAGGCAGGGGGCCACAAAGGTCTGGGGAGGTCTTCCGGAGACAAAGTGCCATGCACGACTAGGCAGGGCTGCCTGAGGCACAGCTAAAGCCGGGGAGGGAGTGAAGACATAAGTTATTTCAAGGGAACACAAAGGTATTGAGAAGGAATACAAACGTATTGTGAGGGAATGCAAAAGTTTGCTCTCAAAATGTTCTCATCCTGACTCTAGGGGAGCTCCATAGAAGGTGCCCTCTTTTCCTTGGCAAACAAATAAGTGAGAAAACTAGGAACAACTGTATATTATATAGGTTCATCCTCACTGATCCTACAGTATATCAGCAGCCCCAAGAGAGTATCCAGTTTCCCTTCTAAGGATCTCAATGCTGAACAACACATAAGGTACCGTGTATCAAATGATTCAAGGTTTGATGATTAACCGTCAGAGGAGACATATAGCAAATATAACTGGTTTCCTGGATGTTTTTGTTGTTGTAATGTCATACGTTGCACTGGAGAAAACCACCCGAATGTGGTCATAGTGATGTCATGCAGGTTCACGTTACAAACAGATGAACCAAATCCCTTATGAAGAGATATCGGCACTGACAGATATTTCTTTAATTTGTACCAGTATTTTTTAACTTCAGTAAATTACAGTCATAGCCCTCGTCATCCATGAATCCATCCCCTTCAATAATGAAGTAGCCCCTGACTTTTGTGGATGTTTGTTGCTGTGTAGAAACTGCTGCATAACGCTGGTGGGGTTTTCCAAAGATAAACAAAGAGATACAGGGGATGCCGACAAATGCAAGAGAGCAGCCAACTACTGAACAAGTGATCCCGTAAACTCATTCTGTATTTGTATGGTGCCACTTATATAAATTTAGCCAGGTAAACTGTTTAGATAGTGGGACATATATCATTTTTTTGGTTGTATTTGTAGCAGTTTATTTGTTTAATCTCTTCCGCACTGTCAATCCTATATGGTATTTAAATATATCACATATTTTGGACATATTTCTACATGCTCATCTTTCAATTTGATTTAATATAATTTGCTTGGTCATTTTGATTTACAGACCCTTATAGTCTTGTAATGCACCAAAGGAACCGAACAGTTTCCTTGTATGTAAAACCAACTGATTCTGATTAAGTATTATGCTGCTGCTTGCCTTTGATTATTAATATTCCAGTAACCAATTTGTATCTGCAAGTCAATATTAGGGTTCAGTTAAGGGAAGTGTTCCCTCCAGGACTGAGCACAAAGCACATTCATGCTTCCTAAAACACAAATCTTGAAACCTGAAGTCAAACCATCAGAGACTCACTTCTCTGCTCTGATACGAAAAATTTCTATTTTATCAACACCGTGATTTGGAACTCTGGTACATGACTGATTACAATTCAACTCAGACTTTTCTAAAAAATTTTGAATGTGTGCTCTATTTGTGTTCCTCCACATTAGCAAACCATTCTGATTAAACCAATAAATAAACATGCCATGCAGTTTGACATCAATCTTTGGTATGAGGATCCATGGTAATGATGGCTGTTTAATTTATTATATTCTGCATTTCTGAAAGTAATTAGTCTGCAAAATTAATGACTGACACCTTCATCGCCAGTGTGGAATAAGAACACACATAGAAACAGGCTGACAATGACATCCTTTGGATTTATAAACTGTAAACTGATCAAAGTGATAACCATTATGACTCACTGAGAGAAACGAGGTTTAGAGTCCCTGTAGTTTAACATAGCCTTTCTCTACCTCAGACAGCATGACCTAAAGTGTGGGTCAGAAATAACCCAGTGACCAAGAAGACAAACAGAAGTGATGAGAAGAGACATACAGATAGAGCAGACAGATAATTTTCTGATAGATAAACCACATCCGGCTCACTATTGATTTTGTAGATTGGAGTCTCTGTTGGTCTCTTTTAGGTTACAATGGTTAACAGGCAGCTCCTCACTTTCCAACACAGGAGTGAATGTACAATGTTGTTTCACAGAACGATGAAGAATTATTCATAAATACTGAGTCAGAGGACTTGTCCTGACACAGTCACCAGTTGCTATTACAGGCCTTTAACCAATGCAGAGCTGATATTTACAATTCTGATGTGAACATATTACCCTTCACCCTTGTTTCACCTTGAGCTTTTAGCCTACTGATAGCTGAAGCAGCTCACTCCACTGGAACCAGATTTCATAGACGTCTCTTGTTTTGCATAATAGGATTTTGCATCTTTTTTTTTTTTGTCTTTGGCGGTGAACTGAATTCTGTCTTGTAAATCTGCCATTTTGGTTATGTTATTAGTATGTATAGATTTCAGAGCCTACACTCTCATATTTTGTGGTGAAATTTGTCATGATAAAGAAAAACTAATTTTCTTGCTGCTGCTGCTGCACACCACATATGTATATCAGAGTTACAGTATCTATGGTTTTCTAATGCTGTTTCAATGAGACACTGATTAACACTGACTTAAGAAATGGTGTAGGTACACAGATCAAGTCTGCTGCATGAGGCACATCGTCTTATTTATGTCTCACAAAGAATATAGAGAATATACACTTTTACAACATAAACGGTGTGTTTGCATGTGTGAATCTTTGCTCGCCTACCTCTAAATAGACAACCCAGGGCATGACCAGTGTTGCTACCAGAAGGTCAGCAACAGCCAAGCTGACAATCAGGTAGTTGGTGGTGGTCTGCAGAGCCTTCTCTCTGGATACAGCCATGCACACCAACACGTTGCCAAAGACAATGACAAAGATGAGCAATGTAAGCAGCATGGCATAGTAGTTGTACTGGTGCTTCTGCTCTTGCTGTGTCTCGTTGAAGCTCCATGTTCCATTGCCATAGAAGCTGTCGTTGTAGGCATACTGGGTAAGGACATCCATTAGCTGTGAATGACGAAGGCCAAGAGTGGGCCCTGTAAAATGTGCAGACAAAGAGAGGAAGGACATTTGAATATGTAGACTGATGCATGGGAATGTTTGCAGCTTGTAAAGGTAACAAGTAAACTGCCAATAGTATTTTGGTATAATCTGTATTCCTGTCGTAACTGCTTTGCAGAAGCAACTCATTTTTAAACTCTTGAAAAATGTTACACCCAGTAATGAGTCTATATTTAATATACATTTAATAGTGTGTATAATTCTGTAGAAGTAATCCACCATATTTGCATCTGATCAGACCATAAGTTGCTAGCAGCCTGAATAGGTTTCATAGGAAATATTTAAAAAGCTTGTTTTATGGAACTGGCAGAAATATGGATATACATAGTTGCTGGTAAGTGGCCTTGTATAAGAAACACATTGTGATGTGTATAAATGTATGTATTTTCCATGGTACAGACAGAAATTCTTCAGAAACAGGAATCACAAAAAAAGAAGCAGCAACAAAAGAAAGTACAATTTTAGCATGTCATGTTGACAGGCAGGTAAATGAGCTTTTCATTCCATTCTTTTGCGAGGAAAAAAAGCTTGTGAAAAATGGGATGACTCTCAAAAGAGGCTTCTGGAAACTCACAATTTAAATGTTTACTGTGGCAGAACATAGATTGAGTCTTTCATCTAGCTCGCAGGCATTTCATTCTTCATATTTGCATTCAGAGTTTCATATTATAACAGCTAAAAAAACATATTTGGAACATTTGCCTCCTCATAAACATTTGTGAAACCATGCTTTCAATGTTTTGAAGTGTTTTGGCTTACACGACCATGCACCAACGGTCGAACAGCGTGAAACAGTGTGGCCAGCAGTTTATGAGACACATCCACTGAATTATTGCTTCATAGCTTTAGTAGTAATAAAACCGTCCTCAGCTAACATCTGTGTAAAGAGGTTTGAAATGTGTCTGTAAATGTGAATCATTAATGGATTTGTTCAGCTTTTCAAACAAGTGCTTTGAACAGCAAAAATAAAAAAAGCTACTCTGATATTTTTTTGGTGGAATGACCCAAGCGAGTCAGTCGGCCATCGGGAAGATTTATTAGCGATAAAGTGACAAAAAAAATAAACAAGTTTCACTTATTTAAATTTATTGCTATTCCTTCACTAAGACTTCACTAAGAATAATAAGTGACTTAGACACTAAATGTACTTCGCGTCACCCAGTATGCAGTATGCCGCAAATGAAACACAATTTTACATATACAATATAAACTGTATGGGAGATGATTATGGCCTCGATATTCCTCTTGTACACTTTGCATCGTTTCTCCATCTAATGACAATGACACACCCTGCATTTTCCCTTATCACTCAGCTGTTTTCACACAGCTCACTACAGGGACACTAAACGACTACTGCAAGTGTATGACTTATATCGCCGTAACACATTTTTTAGCTGTGCAGTTCCCCCACAGCTCCCACCTTTGATCTAACTTACTTCTTAATTTGTTGTAACGTCTTTCAGGCAGCTGCTCTTGCTGACTGGATTCTTTTTCAAATCCCCAACTAACTAATTTATGCAGGTCATTTCATTTCCACAACCAAACAAGTATTTCACATTTGCTTGTTTCTGCAGACCTCTTTTGTAGAGGACTATGTGCAAAATGTAGATGTTTGGCTCAAATGTTTTTACTCACTCTGAGTTGGGCAACACATCGGTAAATTAAGCTTTGTCAGTATAATAATCTCCCCAATGTCCTGGCAGTACATTAATGACCTTTATGCATTATCAGCATAATAGAGTGTACTGTCAGGGCATTGGATACATGAATAATGTACTAAAGGTGCATTAAATGTGTACTTAACAGAGAATTTTGGTTTTTATATGCATTCACCATACCTTCACATGGTGTCACTCCATCGACATTATACATCAGGCGGGGGATGAGGGGGGATGAGGGGGGGATGGCATCCCCCCTGAAATAAAAACGATCAAAATCATTCCCCCCGTAAAACTGCCATCCCCCCTTTCCATCCCTTCCCTTTTTCCAATAAATGTTGGAAATATAAATTATAATTATATTATTTCATCATTAGAAAGTAGTATGCATGTTGAGTAAAAAAAACTGTTTATCCCAGGGGAGAAAGGGAAAAGTATTGTAAAATGTTGGAAAGGAGTTGTAAATTCTGTACTATCTTAAATAACACAAAAGAGAGATAATTGTTGTGATTTTGCACTGAAAATAAATTTGGCTTGACTTGATTTGACAGGATTCAGAAGTCTTATTTACAATGTTTTGTTTTGATAATGAATTTACATAAATTACACCCCCCCACCCCCCTCAATTGACCACCCCCCCCCCTGAATTTTTTTTACAACTCGACTACTGACATCAGGTATTATAAATTGAGCTTCAAACATATCTTTATTAGACATGGAAAAAACTGCATTGGTCGACCTTGACCCTGTAGCTTTTTGTCACTTACTGCAGCTTAATGTGAAGCTCTTAAAATGCCGTAATCACTTATGATATTCTCCCTTTCCATTAGCTAATCTTATCTGTTGAATAGGTCTTCAGAAATGATTTTGTGCCCATTGCACCTCTATACAAGCATGAAATGTTTTTGTTCAGATGTCCTCTGAAGTCTTTCTTGATCAGGACATGTTGCACATGTGAAGGCTGTACTTTCTAAGCAATTTGTGAATTTCTCAGGTTCAGGTGCGTCTAACCAGAATGTCAATGCACTGATTAAATTATCCTATTCTTTCACACACATTTACGCACACATTCTGGCCTTGATTGTGAATGTTACAGTCTGAAAGGGAACTGAAAAGGATTTTATACTATATAAGGATTTTGTTCAGTTTGTCAATAGGTAATCAGGGCAGGAAATATCAGGTTAAATAAACCACAGCTTGGCAACAGTGTGAGCAAAAGTATTATGTTTTTGCTTGGAGAGAGAAAATACACACTGCATATCAAAAAAAAAAAGTCATCAGCTGGATTTAATCAAGCAAAAACAAATCATTAGGTAATTACTTTGATTACAATGAATAAGTATCAGCTTAAACAAGCAATTTGACCCTAACTGATGCAGTGAGTGGATCACATGGTTCTGCAGTGGCTCGCATTGTTGCCTCACAGCCAGTCACTGAGTGAGGTCCTTTCTTTGTGCGGTTCTGTGGTAAAATTGAGATCATTTCCATACACCCATTGAGAGGGGAAGGAACTGGTGCTAAACAGCTATGTATAAGCTATTTATCAGTGAGGCTATGCTAAAAAAAAGGATTCAGATTGCTGGGGGCATAAAGACTTGACTCCAAAGGAAAAGAAAAATATAATTTGATGAGGCCAAATTTACCCTGGCCTCATCAAATCCAGAGTAATAGGTGTACATGAGCAGTGTTATGACCTGCATTTGCTTTACTTACTTCTAGGTTCAGAAATATTATACTCCTAAAAAATCAGCTGATAAACAAATTTACTGAATGAACGAATGAATCAGGTTTTTCCATTAATGTATTTTTAATGGTGGGATTCGTCTGGTTCAAATTGTGAAAGAATGGTTCATTTTTTCACCTACAGTGCCAGTAACAACACAATGGGATAAAAAACAACCAGGACATATTAAGATAAGATAGTAATACAAAAAATAAAATACAATATTAAGTAGCCATATTGACAGTAGTACAGAGTAAAGTATAAGGTGCAGTAAACATATAAAGTGCATAGTGACTGTATGTTATGACCAGAGTATCAGCTGTTATTGTAAAGTGTGATGGCATGTGGCAGGAAAGATTTCCCGTATCTGTCCCTTCGACAGCGGAGCAGGAGCAGCCTGTGAGAGAACGTAGTCCGCTGTCTGTCTACTGTGTGATGGAGAGGGTGCTGATCGTTGTCCATAATGGATAACAGTTTATTCAGTGTTCTCCTCTCCACCACGGTCTCAACATTTTCCAACCTGAGACCAAGTACAGAGCCAGCCTTCTTGATGATTTAATACATTGTCATAGAATGTTGGTAAAAAAATAAACTCAAAAAGGTTGTAACAGTAGCTTATTGAAACAATGGCATGGGAAATGTCTGCTGTTATGAAAGCTATAGGTTGAACAACATATATAATTTTATTTTTTGATTTGAGGAGTATATTTATGCATACACAATATGTGAGCAGAAGAGAATGCAGAGTCAAAGCCTCTTAACAACTTCTATGCACAGTAGTTTTGTAAATTAATAGGAAAAGTTACCAGAGGGGGGCAGAGGAAAGCCTCTGTGCAGGGAGAGGGGAAAATAGAGGATTTAGAGAGAAACAGTGTGAGAAAAAGAAAGGGTACAAAAAGGAGTGAGTGAAAGAAGAATGTTCAGATGTGTAAACATTGCTCTGGGGCAACAGTCCACGTGTATAACCTGCAGATGCCCTGTGCTGTCTTATCTTATTTATTTATCCTGTACGTACAGTATATGAAACTGCTTTCACTGCTGGCCTAATATCTTGTGCTTGCTTATAAACAAAAACCTTGGCTCTCTTTTTTACTATGTCATTTTATGCAAATAATGTCCCATGTGACTTGTAGGCATACCTAATAATAGTAATAATAATAATATGTCGGGTTTACTGACAAAAAAGTCATATCCAATATTGCACAAAGAATCAGATAGGGTGACTACTTGGATGCAGAAATATGTAATTCCTTTTTTTTAATGCAATTTTCCTAATTTTTGTGCTTGTTTATTGGTATTTACATTATTGTGATCAAATCATCTGACTGACTGACAATGACCAATACCAAAACCTCAAAAGCTTCTCACCAGACTCCACTCTGAAGGACAGTACACAGATCTCTGTAAGCAAGTTGTTGTCACCATGTTTTAATCCAGTCTAAAGGAAATCACTTGTTTTTCCATTCTATACTTTTCCTTTGGAAACAAGTAGATCAGTAAGAGATTGTGTTGTCTTATTTACAGTTGATGATTACATTAATTTCTTGTTTTGAATACAAATTTTATTGCCGAGTCATGCCAGCCTGAATATCCTGCAGTGGATGACAATAAAGTGGGAGGAAGTGACAAGTTGGATCACGACTTCAATTCTGTTAGAAGTTGTACTGAGTCAGTTGTGGAGTTCCCTAAGGTAGTCTGCAGGGACTACTGCGTTTTTTTTTAATTTTGCTAGTGCTAAGTGGTATGACTGAAAATTTCTATCATGATATTTTTAAAATTTACAACGGTTTCACAATATGCAATGGTAGTTTTACTTGCCGGTGTTTCCATTGAATGCAAAATGAAACCGTAGTTCTCACAAAGTCTTGTCTTTTATATTGATACTTCTGATGAACCATTTTTTTTATCAATATTTGAGAGTTTTTTTATTTAGGTGTTTCCATTATCTTCTTGTTATTGCACTATTTAGGTTTTGTGCATTTCTAGGGGTAATAAAAACCCAACTACTGTGTGCTCCAGCCAGAGACAGAGAGTGTGTGTGTGTGTGTGTGTGGGTGTGTGCGCGTATGCGTGCATGTGTGCGCGCATAACTGCATCCATTATTGCTTCTCTGTGTTTTCTGCTAGGGAGGTGGACTAAAGTGCTCATTGCTGCAGTTACTACCATAGTTACTTCTTTAGCTAAGCACTTAGCATGTGATGCAGCAGTGCAAGGGATCTCAAGTTGAACATTGTTTTACCACACCACATTTCATATACCAGTCTTGCAGTATATGAAATATTCATATAAAAATCATTTAAAAACTAAATATCAGTTTTTTGGTATGAACCAGTATACCACCCAGCACTAGTACACATTTCACTGCACTTGAGTGATTGTTATTGTATAATGTGCCACAGGAACACAGTGATGAAAGTTATTGGACAGCCTTTGCCTTGTTCTCTGCTGTGATCAGAATCTTTAACATTTCAAATACTTAACAGAAATTGCTGTTTTGCTGATTTATGTTGATGGAGGATATAGGAAATGTAGCAAAGAATCGTCACTTAACAGTAAATTTTGCCAGTAAAGCAAAATTCATGGACAGAGAATGGCCACCTTCCCCTTTAAGTGTAATTTCAGATGTGTAATTAGTTCATGGCACTGGGCTTAAAATAAAGGCATGAAATGGGAAAAGCTTCAAGGTTTATTAGGTAACAGTTTAAGAGAACAATAAACAGACATTAACATAAAACTAACATGCAAATTGAAAATGAAGCGAAAGTAACACAATTCTATGCACAACATCAGAGTTTTAAATAAACCAGTAGAATGGAGTGAAATTATCTGCCTCATGTAGTTACATGAATAAACAAATGAGTATTGGTATGAGTATTCAGTGTTGTTCCCTTGTTGAATCAGCCTCTCGCTGTTTTTGAGCTAAGTTATGCACTTTGTTATTGTCAGGCAAAGAGGGTGCATTAAACCTGCAAAAACACAAAGCCAGCAATTAGCTACCCTTCTCACTGCTTTTGTGAAAATGTGACTCATATTCAGTATTTGAGTCTTGGTCATGTCTATTTGTAGCAACAGCATATGCAGGACCAGGCACCTGCCAGTGGTGCTACCATCTTCTACATGACTATCGACTTATGCAACAGCCGTCAGTAAAGAAGTACAATAAGAAGGCACCCACATCACCATAGACTCAAACACATAACATGACATTATACTGAAGGTACGGGAGCCTTAATTTAAATAGTGGGTACTATCACAGAGACAAATACACATCAGCGGATATTCTGAGTGCATGTCCTGCTAAACAAACCTGGGAGCCAGCAGAGAAATATATGTGATGGAGTGATTTCACAAAAGTACAAAACAGACTAAAATTGTTTAAATTATGAAGCAATATTAATAAAAGACTTGGTGTGTATTTAATGACTTAGACTTTACAATTATGGTGATTACTGATGCCAGTAAATTTGATAAGAACCAGTTTAAAGTGCATCATGTGTTGTTACAATGTGGAATGATGATTAGTGTCATTACTTCACAACAAGAAGTTCACAGTTCAAACCCCGGCTAGACAGATTAGCCTTCTGTGTTTGCTGTGGTACACATGGATCCATGCATAAGTACTCTGGCTTCTACTTGCTACTCTGGATTATGGTTACTTTAAATTGATTGTAGGTATGAATAGCTCCGGCTGCCCCCACAACCCTAAACAGGATAAGCAGTAGAAGATGAATAAAAAGAATGCTGAATGCTGACAATAGTGGTAGTTGTAGTGGCTTGCCTTTATGTTTACATCCCACATTTGTTTTTTTTAACCCAGTCTTATTAACATACTTCCTTAAAAAATTTGGAAAGATATGGCTGATTCATTCTCCTGGGGAAAAGCAGTACAGCAGTGTTGAACCACTCATGAACCACTGTGAGAATATTCAGCATGATAGGACTGGGAAATTTGCACTTGGTCATAAAAATGTGCAGACTGGGATACAGCCATTTAACACTTGTGCAAATAACTGGCATAAAACAGCAACAGGAAATAACTGTATTCTATTTTATAGACTCTGGTGTGGTATGTGTGGTGGTAAAAATCGTAAAAATGACTTAATGACTCTCTAATTAAAATGGCACACTTTGTTTAATGTGGATATATTTATATAAGCAATTGTTTGCTGTCTTACTCAGGTTTAGTTAAAAATTCAATCAGATCCAAGGTTCTGAGACTACAGCTAACTAACGGTTCTGAACCTTAGCAAAGTACAATACTAATTATTTATTAGTAATTATTATTAGTAATTATTTATGTTATAATATAGATACCAAAAACTTAAAGATGGTGCCCCATATCACTGGTGCAGAGTACATGTATTTATAGCCCTGTTATAGATGCAGTGATTTAACAATTTGTCTGTACTGTAGGGACAATATATTATTTTAAAATGCCATTTTCTAACTCTCTCATACTCCACAATGACTGTAAGGAGACCCACTAACATTTACCATTATGGCCACACTGAGATCTGTTTCTGCTGCAATGTATTCTTTCCTACATACTAATATTAATTTTGTATTATTAAAGAGATAGCTCAGAGAACAGCAGCCTAGTGTATGCGGCGTCATTTTACAGCTAAACAGCGACATAACCAACCAGGGACTCCTTCAGGTTTGAGCATTGAGCAGGATACCCATAATCCTTCAATCTCAAATCTAACTCTACTCCTATACCAAGGTGATTCCAGCATGATCTATGAGAGTGGAATCCATTATCTGACTATCCTAGATTTCAACAATGGTGACAAGGCTTTTCTCTGTAAACTGGTGAGCTGCTTGGCCTCAATCGCCAAATAAAAAGATAAGAAGCACAAGCGAGGGTGTTTATCATGTACTCAGCAAAGACACGTACTCTGTGTGTAGTTTGGCTGCTTCTTCTCTTTGATCAGATTGGTGAAGCAGCTAATTCCTGGAGGAAACAGCCAACATTAGAAATATCTAACTGATCCTATAACTGCTTTCAGACTTGCACTTTCTCTGATTTTTCTTAGATTCTGGTGAGATTTTGTGAAGGGACAGCATGTGTGAATGCAAATGTCTGAAGATGTTGCTCCGGAGATTCTCCGTCCAGCTCTGCAAGCCAAGGATAATCCCTGCTTAATAGCTGAGTGAGCTCATTTGAGAATGCGACAATCTCTACATAATCCACAGTGAGTGAATTGTTGACTCTCCTGCTTCATGCATGCTCAAGCTATAGACACCACCCTGCATCTGGATCCTGGAGACTGTCCTGCTCTTGAGACGCATGCCAATAAGACAATGTCCCGCTGCAATCTTCATGTGCGAACGATGAACTACAGAGAACATCTGGACCCAAATTTCCAGCTATTACCCACAGGTCTTGTCTACTAATCATTATTAGAGCTGTGGTTAACATTTAAAAAAAGTTTGTAGTCTACAGATTAAATCCTCTGATTTGTAAACACGAGTATTAGAACAGAACAGGGTTTAGTGTACAAAAGTTTGCTTGTTTCCTTGTTGCTTTTATATAATTAGGAATTTGCATAATTTAATTTCAGGAGAACAAATTAGGCACGACTTTAACTTTTTATAATTAACATTTCCTTATTATAAAATGTTTAACTCTAATTATCTTATAAAATCCTTATTAAAAACAAATTGTCATTGTTTTGCTTTTGCTGTAACTACTTTTGTTCCCTAAATTGTTTTTTTATGGTAAAAAGTTGACCCATCATTTTGAGCTTTTACTCATGCCTGCCACTGCTTGACAATGGTTAAGGAGCTCTAACATTAGAGCTGCCCAGCAGCCCAATCTGTAATAACAGAGAAGAGAAAAACTCATTCATCAGGTGGTTTCCTTGTTGCTGTTGAGTACTAATTTTGTCCAATTATTTAAAAGAGATGTGGTCATCAGTTTATTAAACCCAGCAATACCCTGCACTGTTAATCTCAACATAAGCTATGCTTCATTATCTTATTTTACAGCCTCAATCTTGATGAATAAATCTTCTCAAGCTGACAGAAACACACACACATGTGCAGACGTGTATTCATGCATACTCACACTGCACACACCACTGACTTCCATTACCTCTCAACAAAACATGTCACACCCCGCTGTTGTTTTCTTCATGCTCCATTCATGCTCTTAATAATAGTTTGAACTTCAACACTAATGTGAAAATCATATCTAGAATCAAATGAAAGTGTCTAAAGATGAGGAATTTATATTTATATATTGTCCCATACATAAAAGCATATGCAATTTGAAGAATACAGACAGGGATACGTAATTTGGTTATTCACCTTCCCTGCCTTTGCAACATTCAATTTTTTCCCAATTCCCAGCATAAGCATATGAAAAGAGTAGGCAATCCTTGTGCTGATAGCACTCTGTCAATTCTGTCAAAGTGTTTGATTCTCCCCCGTGATAGCCTTCACCCTAATTAGTTTTCTAACTGCCATAGCACTCCTAGTTGCGAGGTCAAAATCATTGAAGCTGGCAAAGTCAATGACTATCTTGTGAATTCCCTGTACCAAAAGATTGCTCCCTTTTGTTGCTGTATGTGTAAAGGAGCAAGTCATCACAATTGGGAAGCTACTTTCTATAGGCAAGCTGTGTAGGTGGTACTGCTATTACTTTTACGATGCTAAAAATACACCTGCTCATTCAGAGGTGCAATTACTTTGTCATCATCTCACTATTACAATTATAGTCCTTTCGCTCTGCACCTATTATTGACGAATATCTGCTTGTAGGTTGCCTGGATGTGTATTTGGTTTTAGTGCTCCTCTGGAATAAGTAGAACAAATGGAAATGATGATTAGGAATGAAATCCTTATTTTTGGACAGACTAAACTCTATTGCAACAGAAGATGATATACAGCAGTTTGTTGCAGGATGCTGAACTACCTGACTTGACTTGAAAATACAACAGGGACCACTAAGGCATTTATTTGACTGACATATGCAATAAACTGTATCACTGGAAATGACATTCAAAGTTAAAATTTTAACACTGACAAGGGACTTGTCACAGTAGAGATGCTGTCAAAGAAGGGAGGAGTGAACCAAACTAAAATACTGGTGGCCATCCAAGAAGCTCCAACATTATTCATAAAGGGAAAAGGGGAAAAGAGAGACATAAGAGGCTATATAAAATGCACTGATGCATGATGCTTGAGGATGAAGGTACTTGGGCTTCAAATTCTGTCCTGTGCATTGATGCTATTGACACAATAACACATAAAGGTTATTGCAGTGGTTACTTCAGCCATTACTTCCTGAATTCAAACCATAAGGGTAAAAATGGTATGCATCCGCCCACTGGAAAAAGAGAAGTGGGAGGATGGTAACAAACCTCCATCGGCCTCATTAGATTGTAGGGAAGCTTCAGCCTAACAACAGGTCTTGTCTCTTGTGAGACCATATATTGTGCACCTGTGCACACACGCACACACGCACACACACCTCTATTTGCTTTTCCGTTTCACTGCTTGGAACACACAACATCCTTGTCTCCACTCTTTTGTCACACCACCTTTACCTAGACTTATAACCCCAGGTAAATCGAGTGCACTATAGGCCTCACTGCAAATCTGTTTCTTTCTTTTTCTTTTTTTTAGAAAATAGGTGAGGAAATAAAACAGGTATTTTTATTTCTAATGATACCCATGACTGTGCCATCACAAATTCATCTGAGATTTTGTGTAATACCCACTGATGTGGATGACACTATTGGTTTTTGGATAGCAGTGAGCAGTGATGCAGGCAGATTAGTTGCTTCCATCACTGTGATGTTGTGATAAGAGGATCAGCATCAAAATGTAGATACTCTAAGACCAGCGCCTTTATGTAATTTGATTTTACTGTACACATATACTAACAAGCCATACCTAACTAACATACCATACCCTCCTTGGTTTCTCTTTGCCCATAGATATATACTCAACTTATTTGTTAAATTACTCATTTTTCATGATACTGTGGACACCTGAAAAATTTGCAATAAATCCAATTACTGTTGGCCAAACCTTTCCATCTGTGTGTTGTTGTTTCTGTCAGTATCATTAATTTACACATAAATACTGGAGCCTGTGACAGCAAGCATGTGAAAATTGGATTGTGGGATGTTGGTACATGTGAACGTTACTGCATACTTAAGCAAACGCAGTCAGCTCTGCAACCACAATCAACAAACCATGCGGAGACCTGAGGCAACAAGTGTAATTCTACCAAAAAGGTCACATGGACAGATGGACCAGTAGTGACAACACAAACCACAACAATGTCTCAAGGATGAAACCATGTATGTTAAAGAGATGTACGTACATCTGATGAGTTGTGTGAGGAAGAAAGACAAGAAAGATTCTACATATCTTAACTAATTTTGATGCTGATTGATAAGATCAAAAAGAAAATTGACTTTGTTAATAAACAATTATTAATCATAAACAAAGAGTCTACAGTGGGTCTATTAGTCGTCACATTTGTTCCCTTTATCTTGAACAACATCTTAAGCTCATTATCTCCTTAATCAGTAATTAATTGCTGTTTTTCTTTACAATTCACACTGAAAATGCAGTTTGTACTAAATCTAAGTTTTCAGGAAATGGCTGCCTGCAATGAGGTGAAAATGGATACAAGCATAATTAAACTATGGGGATCATTGTTAATCCACAATGGGTTTGGTACTATAACAGCTATAACATTTACAAAAGCAGGACCATTTGGTCCTTTGAGATTTTTTTTTTTTTTTACCAAGAAACTCTGCCTTATTAAACATCTTGCCACTTGTTTCACTGCTGTGTCTTTTGTTGGCTTTTCCATTTTGTGAGATTAACAGTTGCTATGAAAGTATTTGATTGAACATTAATTTATCAAAGCTTGGACCAAAAGGTCATACAGACAGGAGAATCTATGCTTGCTTTGTTCACCAAACAAAAGCCAACTAGACTCTTGAAGAAAATGTCAAGAAGCTGCCACTGAAAGGATGTACGATCTCAGCTATTATGGGGTACTTGGCACAAAAAGGTTGAAGGAAAAAAATTTTTTTAAAGTGAGGCAGGAGTCATATCAGAGAACGCTCCAATCGTCACCCCTCTTGATCTGACACAACCTGCAATTTTTAACACTAAGATCCACAGAAATAGAGGACCTTTTGAGAGAGCAGTGTAAATTAGTTTTCCACACCTTCAGAGTCTGTGTGTCAAGCACCACCTGCTGGAACTAGTGTAGCACATTTTAAGTCTAAATACTTGAATGGACCACACGTCCTCATTCACACCAATGTATTCAGACCAGTGCACTGCACATCAAGACAATTAGAATGTCATTAATTTCCCCTAGGAGATTCTGTTCTTTCTTCCTACTTTTGCTATTAATCCTAATTCCCAATTTCCTTCTGTAACCCTGTTAATCACTGCACATTTTCTTTACACTGGTTCAGATTGTTTTGGGGTTCATTCAAAGAATCCCCTTATGAGCCTGAAAGTAGTTTTTTAAGCCACACCTCTTATGCTGTGTTAAGTTCTTCGGGAGCTGTAGTCACTTGAGACAAGCCAGTGACATTTAGTATGCATGTACTGTATATCTGTATTGTATGCAGTGTATGCATATGTGTGTGACTGTACCCTCTAAGGAACTTTCACAACTGTCATGGGAATATTGTGTGTGTGTGTGTGTGGTCCAGGTATCACTCATGTTGGGACCTGTCTTCCTTATGAGGGAAAAAGCAAGTCCTCATAATATACATCATCAGATGCAGATACAGGTGCATGTGTGCATTGTGTGTGTGTGTGTGTGTGTGTGTGTGTGTGTGTGTGTGTGTGTGTGTGTGTGTGTGTGCAAGGCACATGGTGTAAAAATTTCATTGTTCAGTCTGTGAATCCAGTTTTTACTGCCTGTTGCTGCATGCTTCAAAAGCCTTAGACCAATTGATCTTCAAATTAAAAGTGCATGATGATGCATGTCCACCCAGTAGAGCAGTGAGTGTGAAAACTATTTTGGTCTCTGTTTGAAGGTGGTGAATCTTTAGAATTTGAAAGATGATAAGAATATCCTTAACACCTTCACATAGCGCCACACAGCATACTTAAAGTGCAGTTTGCAAATATGTGTACATCTCACAATGTAAATGCAAACAAAACAACATATATAATCAGTGCTAAAAACTGAAACAAGAATAACACACAAAGGTTAGTGCATCTAAATCCTAGCCCTACATCCTTATTTAGAGATTTATTACTTTATACTTTATATACCCTATATGGATCAATATGTAACATGGTTTTTATATTAATTGATAGACAAACCAACCCACTAACATAACTTTCTCAGCACAAAACTGTAACCTGGAGCATAACCAAATCATGGTGGATCCTTTATTGGCTTTTGGGCCTAATTGACTCCTCCACCCTTTCACTGATGGTGCTGGTCCCTGGAGTGTTCACTTATTTGACATGTTGGGGAATAGGTTTCAGGGGAGAGAGAATGTGGCCCAATCGGATACATTCATGGAGATCCAATGCAATTAAATGATTTACTTGTCAAAACACAAAGGACAGCTCCTGAGCCACATGGCCATAGTAAACACACAATGAAAAATATGCAGGAGGAGCTGTGCCAGTAGTTTGGAGTTGTAGTTCTTTCACAACAACATTACTGATATGCAAACATTCCACAGCAAGTATAATGGAATGATATTGACACAGTGTAGTCTGGTGGTCCTTTTGAGCACATTACAGGTTGTGCTGAAAAGATAAATATATATTTATATATTTATATATTTATATATTTATAAGCACACTAAAAGGTCACTAGGGCTCATGCATCCATTCCCTGGCCATTTTATTTGGGTTGCACATGAGGAATTTCCACCTTCTGTTTACTATGACAAAATATTTTTTTTTTTTTTTTTATCATTCTGAGCCATGTTAGACCTGTATTACTGATGCATCATGCTCACAATGAGTTTGTGGGCCTTGACATTTATGTGGTTTAACATTTCTAAAAGTAAAACTATCAAAAATAATCACATCACTATCAGACTACACAAGACGGGCCAGAAATTACCCATCTTCCAAAAATGCAACGTTCCAGTGTTTCTCTGTAGAGAACAAATAAATGCTGTATTTTTTTAATCAAACTACCACTACTGTCAAGGGAAAAAAATCATCATATA
This sequence comes from Brachirus orientalis, assembly GCA_016785285.1. Taxonomy (NCBI): domain Eukaryota; kingdom Metazoa; phylum Chordata; class Actinopteri; order Pleuronectiformes; family Soleidae; genus Brachirus; species Brachirus orientalis. The sequence goes on along the minus strand of JAFBJR010000179.1, from coordinate 5,812,905 downwards.
GATTCCTCCACCTTTTAAGTGCATATATGTCTCTAGTAAATTATGTCCATATCTGTACAGTTGATTAATGAGGTTGTGATTTGAAAATGTGGCTCAAATTTGGTCTTCATAGCCATGCAAAAAATGTATTTTGTTTGCAATTGGCCCTAAGCAAAGGGTATGAAAGAGTTGTTTTTGATGAATGCATGTCATCTCTCTCTCTTGGAAGTGGTGCTGAATATAAACGTCAGTATTGACTGACCAGCTGCATCAAGTTATCTGGCGTTAAGCCCCTTAACTACTGTGCTAATCCCTAAAAAATCACTGTACTGAGTGATTCATGCTGAGACAAATATCTGCCTTCATATGGGCAATTGTCTGGAAGCATTAAAGAGTTCTGATTCAGTCGAGTCGTCTTGTCTGTGTCAAACAGCTGTGTCTGACAAGTGCTGCATTATTGGCAGCTGAGGTGCGGCAGAAAAAAGACAGTGTTGGAGAGTCCATATGGATGAAATACACACCCAAACAGCTGTCACAGCAATTCTATTCAATGGCTGCAAATATCTTGGTATGTACGCTTTACTGTGCATTTGGCTGGTCAATCAGCTGTGTTAAGAAACTACTCAAGTGAAGTTGAGGTGACATAAACATCATTCCTAGTTGTTGAGCTACCAAGACATCCACTTAAAGATGCTGATGACCAAATATCAAAGGCATTTTTATGCTTCTTTGAGTTATCACATTTCCAACATTTTGCAGTAACATTATTTTGTCTCTCATTGCAAAGTTTGGACAAGCCAATTACATAATACGTTTGTAAATATATAAATTAACAGTGCAGCAGGAACATACAGGAAATGAAAAAAATAATAATAATAATCCAGAAACATTAAAGCGACTAAACATTTTGTTACCACAGAAACGCAGAGATGCCAGTGTTTTTTTCCATTCATTTCCCCTGCTTGTATTAACTTATTAAAGCAGATGAGTGAGCTCTGATAGTGATGAGGAGAGCAGAGCCACATTTGCAGGCACCTGCCCCGCACGACGCGCTGCCTGTGAGGAAACCAACACATCTCTAACCTGCGCGCCGCGGGTTGGTTTAGGACAATTACACAGAGACTGAATGAAGCCACAGCTCACTTCGAGCACTGAACTGTTTGCTTTCCGATATTGTACAATAATAAGACAGTCTGGATCAACACTGCAAACAATCGACGGCAGGTATACAATTTAATCCTCCCTCTACACAGCCGCTTGGCACAGTATACGCGATGGAGCCCTGACGCGCGCACAAATGCGCGTCGGAGCGAAGCGACAATAAATCGTAAAAACAGCAACAAATTCACCCTTAAAGTTTAGATCTGAAGAATCACAACTAATAAACCAGTTTACATCCCTCCTGGGGGTGGATCACAGAAATGCGCACAGTATCCCGCCTGTTTAAACAATATCCAACTACAGAATATAACTATATTTGAATATGTTGTTTCCTGCTTAGTTTGGCTCATCGCAGTCAAAAAGCTAGTGACATAAAAATAAACAAATAAAAAGAGACTCACCTTCACGCCATAAGTTTGACTGAATCTCTGTGTTTGCAGGCACAGCTGTTGTTAAGTCCAAGAGCATCCACCGACAGTCAGTAGCTCCCACTGTATCATCCTTGGTTTGCTTTGCACATTGTTGTGCCTACACTCTGCATAATTAACCGAGTGCGTACTGCGCTCGGGTGCGAGGCATCAGTGTCCTTAAGAGTGGGAGAGAGAGATAACTGCGATATCCGACTATGTGCCTAAGATAAAATATAAATAATAACTACACCCCGGTGTTTATTGAAAAGCCTGAGGTCTGATTATCTTCTGTTCCGGTGTTCGGAGAAACTAGAGGATAAGTGTTCAGTGTCCGCCCGGTGCAGGAGCTTCACTGGCGGAGGCAGGAGAGGAGACTGGAGAACTGTGGAAATCAAGGCGGAGTTACGCAAATGCTGGCAGGAACGTATGTTTCCCCTGATGTCACTGGCACTGGAGAGACCTTTTCTTGTCTGAATGACACCTTCCACTTTAAACAACCGACAGCACTTTCTGAAACAAACAGGCAGACAGAAGTGACGCAGATCAGCTAAAAAAATATGAAACAGGTATTATAAAAATAGATATATACTTCCGATTGACCACGTGTGCAATGCCACAAGAAAGATGGTAACGTGAAAAAAGGTGGACTGTGATGAACATTGCAATGAGACCCAAACAAGCACGATAACATCTATCTCTCTGATGGGAGGTTCAGAGAATGTCATGTCTTTCTACGGAATATTGAATGCTGTTTTGTGAAGGTAGAATACCCCCCTCCCCAATTAAATTAAATTAGATTAAATTAAATTAAATGTAAAATCCAAATGGCTTTATTGGCATGGGAAACATACGTTGCCAAAGCAATGGTAAAAGTAAAGTCATGTATAATGAAGACCTTTAGTGACAAAATGAAAACAACATAAGGCATATAAAAAATAAAAATATATAAAGGACAAGAGAATAATGTAACATTGCTCCCAGAATAAAAATAAATCAAGACAAAGTACAGTCTATTCATTTTACAATCTCTCTCTCTCTCTTTCTCTCCTCTCTCTGTAAAGTGTCATGTTTTTTTTCTCCATTATAGAACCATGTCCATGACTTTCATTCCTGTCATGTAATAAGGAGCCAATTTACACATAAGATGCTTCATGACTTCAATTAACCAAGTGTAAGGATAGATTCCCATGAGACCTGATGGCAGGGGTGGAAAAATAATGCACCATGAAATCATGTATATTCTGACCTGTACACTTGACATCCAACACAAACCACAGATCCACTGCCTCACTCGGTTCATATAAGAACAAAGAAGAGCCAAATAAGAGGAAGTTGTTTTATGCCGGTACTTAAATATAACTGCAAGTATCAATGACGTTCATTGGCCTCTGCCACATTCCTGTCATTCATGTGGCAGAAGGAGTTAGCTGTGCCTTCATTTCACTGTAGTGATGGTTTCATTCAGGATCTCCCTATTTCAAAAGGGAGACTTTTTGTTTTACCTGGTCCATATTAGGTAGCACAGAAACAATAGATGTGTTGATTTTATTTGACATTTTCATTAAAAAATAACAAAAAAAAATTTCAGCACAGTATTTATTCAATAATACAAGGAAAAATTCAAGATATTACAGTACTTTACTGTAATATCCTGACTTTTTCCTTTGGTGTTGTTTTTATTGTAGTCCCAGCACAGAGTAAAGGCACGCAAGTTGAAGGTTAAGATGGCAGTACTGTCACGGCAAGAATGACATGAAAATATTCAAAACTATGCAAAACACTGAGCAAACTAATAACATGTCAATCATTCACCATTCATTGTTTGTTTGGACAATGTATGGCCCATATCTTCAGAGAGGTCTAAGTAATTTATACACAAGTCAGGGACTGTCCTTAATAACTAAGCTAAGACTCCTAACTATGACTGAAGTTTATTTGTTAAAATACAATGAAAGGCTACAGTACCATGAACAACAGCAAACCAATTCACAGCTGTAAATATATTCTTTGATTGACCTTGGTTAGTGCCGTTTCCATTTGCTCCACTCCTGACACAGTGAAACCCAGGACACAGCCAAGGTAATTGACTGACTCTTTGGCCGCAAATACAGATTCACTGTACTGTATAATCAACAAAGAGCTTTGTTCTCATTACTATGGGATGAAAATGAGAAAAGTGCCAAAATTCTAAGGTCAAATACTGTATCTACAATATGTGGAAGCTGGTCACTGATAGGTCAGCAATGGCAAGGGGAAGCTTTACCAAGCATTATCACAAAGCTCATTCAACCGGCCTGTTAAATCAGCATTTCTCAATCCTGGTCCTTGGGACCAACTGCCCTGCTTTAGTTTTAGATGTTTCCAGCGCCATCACACCTGATTCAAATAAATGGATAGTTACCAGGCTGTTGCAGAGCTTGTTGATGAGCTGACTATCTGAATCAGGTGTGTTGGAACATCTAAAACATGCAGGACCAGATTTGAGAAACACTATGTTAAATCCAGGTCATGTGTTTTTATTTGTTTGTTCTTTTGTTTGTTTTTACACTAAAAGCCCTTTTTTCCAGTCTAACTGAACACAAGATTGAGTTCCTCTGCAACTTAAATTGCTGACATCTACATAATCTGCTGACACGTCCTTATATAAGACATATTTTGTGATTACATTTACTGTTAGAAGTCATCATATAATTATTATTTATAATATATTATGATGTTATAATATATTACTTCTCATAGTCAGAATTAGAATCCGCTTTACTGGTGGTACTCATATTAGTTGTATGAATGCACAAACAAGGAAATTTACAGTTTTTCCTTTTCTCTGTGTACTTGCAGATAAAAAAAAGACAAAGACATTGAGTTAAACACTGTACAGAGATGTTTAATAAGGATGGTGCAGTACTTGTTACATTATAGTCACAGTCAGTTGCTAGTCATCATTCAATTTCATTAATTTCTCAAAGCATGCACAACGCCAGCGTGAATGGAAAAATGTGGCATCACCAGCATTTTGTGGGAGTTTCTAATGTGGTTTGTTTCCAGAAAAACCAAGGACTTTTATAGCATGTATGGACTTTTGTATATATTTTTTTCCTCCTTTTTTTAATAAATACAAATATAGATATACATGAAGGCTGGTAGATGCCGTGAAAGTGCTTTAACAACAACAAAGTAAAAGTTGTATGCAGGCAGGAGCCAAAACATAAACACAGCAGAGAGTAAAGAGGACAATTCACTGCAAGGACACAGGGTAGCATAACTGAGAATGAAAACAGACAAACTTACAGAGTGAAGGGAACTCAAAGACTAAATTCTCTAGTTACAAGAGGGAGCAGTTTACATGATGTATGCAGATTGTTGTCTGCAATCTACAAAGTACTATATAGAATGGTCTGCAATCCTTAATGGTATTTTTATTGTTACTTTTATTGTGTTGTATGTGTATTTGAGGCTCTGCTGCATACATGTGTCGATGTATACTACTGTGTATTAATGTGTGCATATATATATATTACTGTGTAAATGTCTGAGGGCACCACCATTTTGTTGTCTATCAAATTCTGTGATTGAACTGGGACCACATGGTTAGTGGTGTGGTTAGCACTCTTGCCTTTGCAGCAAGAAAACCCGGGTTCATTACCCATTTGAAACAAGGACATTTCTGCATGTTAGGGAAACATCTAAATCATGCAGGACCGGGATTGAGAAACACTGTGTTAAATCCAGGTCATGTGTTTTTACACTAAAAGTTCTCCCCGTGTGTGTGGGAGCGTGGGTTTTCTCCAGGTTCTCCAGCTTCCTCCCACAGTCCAAAAACATGCATATTTGGGGATTAGGCCAAATGGACACTCAAAATTGCCCATACGGTTGTCTGTCTCTATGTGTGGCTCTGCAATGGGCTGGCAACTGATGTGCTCATATGTTATCAACCTTCCTTGGGACTACAGATGTAAATTAGCCTTTGGCTACATATGGCTACATATATTTACATACTTTTAAAATTAAATTTTACAGACACATAATATGGATCAGTTGGAATAAATCCATAATTTGACATGTTGGAGGATGATGTGTGTTTTCTCAGGAGCAGCAACTAAACAGTTTTATTTAATAATGCAGGAATTTACTGATATCATTCCTGAATGCCATCAGTAAAAATGCTATAGGTAGGAATTTTAAGAGCTGTATAATGTGTAAAAAAAAGTGAGTACTGCAAATCGGCATTCATGTATGTTAATACAGTTTACACATACAGTATACATAAATTAGAAATTAGATAATTATTATTATTTATATAATTTAATATGAACACTAATCCAGCCAGTACATGAGTAGAATATTTGTTCCTCTCTGTAAGATAACAGATGAATACATACCGTACTTCTATCCTGCAGCATTAAAAACCCCAAAATATGGAATGATTGATTCTGATAATTTATCTAAAATAGCAAACCATAAAGTCTTTAACTCTGATGTTTCTTTGTGCTGCATTTGTTCAAATGTGCATGATGTGTTTGCTCAACTTGAATTGTCAAGAGTTGCTCCTTGTCAGAGCCAATGTTGCTAAAGTGATTTTGACCTCTTCTAATGAAAGAGTCAGTGGAATATCATTTAGCCAGCATTTCACCATTAATGATCAGAGTTTCACATTTAAAATGGATATAAATTGAATGGGTGATAGATACAAATTGATCTTAGCCAAAAAAAAAGGAAAATCATTGCATTTTTATTTTTCTGACAACCATGGTAAATGTTTATATATATATATATATATATATATATATATATAGAAAGAAAGAGAGAGAGAGAGAGAGAGAGAGAGAGAGAGAATAAATAAATATAAAAGTATTGCAACACAAAAACCTGACCTTTTCATACACGGGGGATACAAGGGAGACTAAATTTTATTATTCTAGAATTGTCAACTCATGTTTAGCATAATATTCAGCAATATTCATGAGAGGAATCCACTGCAAACACATGCTTGCACTTTAATATTACCTGATTTTAGCTTTTTAGCTGAATTCAACAAGTCTACATATGCTGGCTTGGATTGCCATAAGGCAAAAAAAAAAAAATAGTCATTGAATTATGAGAATGCAATACAGACTGAGAGAACATGGATAAAGCAAGATCCGAAGATATACTGTCTTCCCTTTTTTGGGAAATTTGTCTTGGATTCAACAAGGCTAGACACATAAACATATAAGACCACATAGCATCAAACACATATGAGAAACACACACAAAAGAGAACATAAAATCAAAAGCAAAAATTCAATAATTCATAAAAGAGAAGTTAACCTTGATGCAACTTCTTTGAAAGTGCTTATTTCAAGTTACTCTTTCCAATTGAGATTGGACCAAAGGAGTTATTAAACCGATTTCCATCTGCATGAGGACAACAGCTCATAATGACAGTTCAGAAGAGCGAGAGATTACAGAGGATTCTCTGTATGTGTTTAAAGTGTGCGAGTTTCTTGTCTTCATATATGAAGAAAATAGTGGCAGAAGACGTGAGGAAAATACAACTGAGGAGAAAAGAATTAAGGAGTAAAGCCTGAAAAACATTTTACTCCAGTGTTCCTTACATGATTTTTTTATTTGTGTCTAAAAATGTGTCTCAATGACACACTAGAGTGATAACTCTTCCTCAAATACAACATAAAAATTCAGTGTGATTTATTAACGTTGAGTAACTGCCTTTGCTACTACACCACTACCCTTAGTTTGCTAGAAATGTGTCTTAAAAATGTGTCTTACCTCAATTTAAAAATATGTACAAAAGCTCTGCCACATCACCTAAATACCTAACGATGGGGAATTTCAGCAGCAGAAGAAGAACAAAAGGAAGAGCAGATAGAGAGAGGGCGGAATCTTGGCTAAAACAGCTTTGTGTTTGTGTAGCTCGTTAATAAACATCAACCTAAATTGTCACTCACTTGTTGGTGAGCCAGTTATAGGCATGCTCGGTCCATGGAAGATGGGTGCTCCAGGAGGCTGGGTGGTGAGCTGAGACAAAGAAGAGGGCTGACTCCAGGTTCTTGTTGGCCCTCTCAGATTGTCCATTGGTCTGGGGATTTTACCCAAAGGAGAGGCTGGGAGCTTGTCAAATCTGTGAGGAAAACTGGGGGCCTCTGTCCGATAGATCTTCTGGGATGCCATGCAGGCGGAAAATGTGGGAGACCAGCAGGTCAGCTGTCTCGAGGGCTGAAGGAAGTTTGGGAAAGGAAATGATGCGCACACATTTAGAAAATATTTTGACGATTGAGAGGATTACGGTCTGTCCGTTTAAGGGAGGTAAACCAGTTACAAAGTCCAGTGATATGTGGGACCAGGGACGACTTGGAATGGGAAGTGGGCAGAGAAGATCTGCTGAGGGTGCTGAGAGGCCATCCCATGGGCACAGATGGCACATGCAGCGACAAACTCCCGTACATCCCCAGCCACAGAGGGCCACCAGAACCACTCCTGAAAAAAAAAAACAAAGGGTCCGGGAAAGCCCGGGATGACAGACCAGCTTCAGGAGCTGGGAATGGGCAGAGGTCAGCACAAAGAGACAGTTAGGTGGTCCAGAACCCAGATCTGGCTCTGTCTGCTGGGCCTCACAGACCACCCTCTCAACATCCAAGGAAGTGGCACCAATGAAACAGGAAGGAGAAACATTTGCTTTATAGGGTTCGTAGAACAGGTCTGTGAGCAGCAGAGGATATTTATTTTTGATGGCTAGGGAAGAAAAAGAGTCCAGTACACAGGGGATAGATTCCCACGGAGCATAAATCCATAAGGCTGCTTTACCACTGACCAAATTCATGATAAATGCTAGATAAATGCTTGTGACGAGACACTGCTGCACCTTGAGCTTCAGGGATTCAAATTCCACTGGGTCCATAGTTGTGGCCAGTACGTACTGTAATGATTGTAATCAATTAATTAAACTGAACCCAAAAATCTGAAAACCACATAGAGATTAAGGAGAACTAAAAGGATTTATTACCAAACGAAGATAAAGCCTACAAAAAAACAGGAGCAGAGACTGGACTGATGAGTAAATGGGCTGCAGATGCATAACTGAGAGACTTCGCCCAGCTGCCCAACCAACCTCCTGAAACACAAAACAAAAAACACTCTCTATAGAAAATAATTATGTGCACAAAAATAAAAGCCCGGAAATAGACCATGACAAAATCATCATGTTGTTTCAAAGAAAGTATTTTATAGTATTATGGAAATGCAAAAAACACACAATATTGTTTTACTTTGATACACATTTTCATTATCTTAATGAAAAAATACAAATTGCAAAATAGTATTTTGTATTTGAAATACGTATTTTAAATAGATGTATCAGAAATACTGCCCATCACTGCTGGTGGCTCACTGCTACTTTCATCCTTTGTCCAAGGCTTCACGTTTCAGTCAGAAAAGCTAAATCTCTTTTGTATTCAGTCTATGTGTGGCCATCATATTCAATGTCATAGTTCACGCTACACATGTAGTATATACCTAGATGCATACGCTTACAAAGACAGTCCCCACGCTTGTTGTGAAAAGGCACAAACAGATATTTACAGCCAGTGTTGGCAGAATGCTAAATAATTTACAGCTCATGCTTTGCTCTTTTTATTTTCCACACCTACTTCAGCCTCATGTCATGCCAATGAAATGTCTCATAATCATTCAAGGACGTCTTCCAGAGGAGAGTTCCATAATATTGCAAACTAATAATAACAAATTTAAAAAAAACTTTATTTATATAGCACTTTTCTTAACTAATGCTACAATGCTTAATATCTTTACGTCAAGTGAGGGGGCTGAATGCACTTTGGGAATTGGCATCCACTTATTGTCTCAAGCTGAACAGGGCTTGAAAATACAGTGTGAAGACTCTAGACACACAGGCAGCTCTGCTGCCACCAGTGAGTGAATGCATGCTTGAGGTAGGCTGGGAAAAGACACAGACCAGGCAACAAGGAGGACACTTCTGTAACATAAAGGGCTCTCTTCTTACATGCATGGACACGTACAGCACACACAAACACACACACACACACACGCTACAGAGCAAGTCATATTTAATGCACCAGCAGTCATGACTTTAAAGTTCACCTCATCCTTTAAAGACTGTATGATATTAACACTGGTTATCACCAAATAAGCTTGTGTGACATTTCACGCTTGACATGAAGGGTCAATTTGTGACCAGCACTGGCACTAGAATTTGACATATTGTTTGCTGAGTGACAGAGATATAGAGTGAGAGAGATAGAGCTATGACTGTATGTTTTGGTGACAGCATCTGCACTGCAGAGGAGTTAAAGGGAGATATGAAGGAGTGAGAAATAAGACAGCAATATTTGGATCCTATACTTTTACTCCAGGGAGGGTGGGAAGCAAAAAGCAGCCAATAGTCTAATCCCACAGAAACACCCAAAAGCAACAACAAAAATGACCAATTCTGCTGACAAGTGCTGCCTGTACAGCCAAAGGCTGTTTTGTGCCACTGACCTGCAAACTTATCCAGACACTATGACTGTAAAACACATTATCCGTGGGGATCTCAGTCTGTACACAAACTAGACCCAAATGTCACTAAACTATAATGGATGAATATTGAAGGCAAATATAGTTTTGTGTTAAGAACTAATTGTTCAGTTTCACTCATTAATATGGTGGAATTTTACTTGCTTCATACTGTGTTGCTGTGAATATACAGTCTCACAGAAAGACCAGCATTGTTACCGATTTGCATAGGTTCTTGTTTGTTGAATGAATAGTACAGGAAAAACATTTCATACATGAACATGATATAAAAATTAAATCACTGTTGTTACTTTTTTGTGTTTTATCCTCAAATTGAAGAGCCAACTTTTAAAAGATGCTTGGTCACAAAAATGATTTAAAAGCACAGGACAGATGTGGCTTGAATGTAAATGCACTCGTGCACGGGGAAAACTACAACCCTCAGTTTTCCTGCACTGTTGGACAAATAAAACACACTATACAAATAATACATACATGCAGTACATACAAATAATAGGTGCAGCATACAAGAAAATAAAATGGTGTGAATGTGTGAAATGGAAATATCTGACTTTGCCCAACTTTTTCTTCTGTCTGTTCAACTTGAGTAATTATGCATTTTAGAGAATGTGTGAGAGCGATAGGAAGAAGCTGCTTTCATCAGGAAAGGATTATGTTTATTTTAAAAAGCCTGTCTAATTCTAACTTTTTTTTTTTGTGCGATGTGTGACTGAACTATCACGGTTTAGTGGAGCTTTACGGTGTGCATGCCAACTTTCCATCTTGCTCCGCTGTCACATTTTATCACATGCTACAACGCAGCACAGTGGAGTATAGGAGGAGGGGAGAGACAGTGATTTACTGAATTAAATATAAGCATAGGAAGAGGGTGTAAAAAAAAATAAAATGAAATCCTTAAAAACCCTGGATCTTTATCCATACAGATCATCTCATGCAAAGGTTCACTTTGTCCAGACAACGTAATATAAAGGAGAAATAAGTCGGACAAAGGAGAAACCAGTGTGGTAATTTGCTAAACTCAAGGCCACTCACTGCTCAAGCTGCCAAGATGGGCAGTATGTGGACAGTATGATGAGACTCTGTGGAGTTGCCTTTGCATTCACAAATAAGCTTGTTAGCCATATGACCACCTGTGACTGAGTACAAAGTACTTGCCTGCAGCGAAGAAGCTTTCATGTGCTTTTCCTCTGTTTGGTCCTGATTGCAGACAGATTTAAACATGAAAAACCTTTTCCCCTAAGTGAGTTTGGAGTGTTTGCACATAATCCAGAGGCCAAATGGATAGCAATTTACAGCCTGATGGAATCCAAGTTTCTTTCTATTGTTTGTGGTTAGTTTTTGCTGCAATGTTGCATATTCAAACAGACAGACAGACAGACAGATAGACAGATAGACAGATAGATAGATAGATAGATAGATAGATAGATAGATAGATAGATAGATAGATAGATAGATAGATAGATAAAGAGTGAGCTCTGTGCAGATTCAGTGTCACAAGAGGGCACATCATGTCATGTTACATTAAAGAACTGACAGTTACCATCTCTTTCTTATGTAATGATGTCAAAACCTGTGGTTTAACTAGAATGCCAAGCCCTTCCTGTAATAGGTAAATAAGCTCATCTTGTCGAATCATATGCAGTATGGTAACAATGTTTTAATCAGTGTATAGTGAAATCATGACTGTAGTTAGACTCAAACACACTCATAATCTTGTTCACTCGACAGTAAGTCATTGATAGCCTCTGTTTGAACTGCAGGCTCACTTCTGCTGCTGGTGCATCAGTTACAACCCACACGTACAGACACCCTCATTTACAAAGCATATGCCGTGTGTTTCACCTTTACTCTGATACTTTGTTTTGAACAATGACCCTCATTTGTTAAAATGGGAAAAACACAAACGCACACACACAAGCATTCTTGTATTCCTTTCCATTTTAAGACTGGCATTGACCTACATTCATTTGGACAGAGTAGCCATAGCCTTACCCCTAAACTTAACCACAGCCAGTTAATGCTTAAACCTAACCTAAACCTAATTCAAATGTTAACACTAAACTTAGCCAGTTCCTCAGAAAATCGATTTGGCCATATTAGGACCAGTTTTTTTTTTTCTCAGTGAGGACTACTGGTCCTCACAAGGTGAAAGGTCAGTGTTTATACCAGAATAGGTAAAAAAAATACAACACACACACACACAAGGAATATAAAGAGACAGCATCAAAAGGAAGGAGGCTAATAGTTAACAATGAGGAAAAAACTTTTTTGCAGCTAGTGTGAAAAGTTATACGTATATGGTGTGTTGATTTGTCTTGTTTTTTTAAGGTTTTGTGATTTTGTCACACAAGTGCACACATGTACCGGTAATATTCAGCTTAACCATTTTACCTTGTGTTAACCTCTAAGCTCTGCTTCCAGAGACTGAGAGAAATATGCTGCTAATCCCTTTACAACAATCAACAGTATATGATACCTTTCAACACAAAGTCCTGACACCAACATTTAAATTGCAGAGCAGTAAATTGAGAACCTTTTTAAATCTGACTTTTCTCAGCTACAGGTTCACTGACATTTAACTTGAACAATTTATTTTAGCAGATTCTGCCTCTGAAAACAACTAGAGGGAGTCAGTTTTCATCTGTTCAGCATGGGGATTTTTTTCTTCCCGTTGTATCTAACTACTTCAACATAAGTTAAGTTAGTGGGTCCCTGTGCTTGGCATCACGACCATTTGGTCCAATAAAGAAAGTAAGAACCAAGCAACAGCAGACGAACTAAGAACGTTGGGCAATGAAGGCAGCAGGAATTGAAGTGTCCTCGGTAGCAGGAAAATGAGGATTTTCATTTTAAAGAAGCCAACTCTTGGCTATAATTGGCAGTCAGTGAGCAGCGAAGTGAGTCTATGAAGTGATCATTATCCTAAGTGTAGAGGTTTCCTCCTGAATGAGAGAAAAGGAGACAGGACAATGAGCAGGGATGGTGAGAAAAGTAAGGTCAATAGTGCTTTTTTTCCTTCTTAGACGTGTTTAAAGTGCAAAATCAGAAGTGTCTAGATAGAGAGATGGAGGAAAAAGGAATGTTAATGGTCAGACCGAGGTGTAAAAAAACAAGGATAATCTGATTTGTCGAAGACAAACTCATCTCTGTCAAGAAGAGCTGTGGGGAGTATCTGCTGCCTCTTACTGGACTTTATGGCAACAAGAAAAATGAAGCTGGTGGTGCCTTGTTACTGTACCTGACCCAGTGAAGGCAGTGACATGAATAGTGTGATACTAAGAGATGGATGCCTGAGTGCAGATGAAAAGGATGTGCTTTCACAGTGTGCCATCTCCATTTATTGGTTAGGTGGTATTGGTTTCATCACCACAAAAGGGAGACAAAAATAATTTCCACTTGATATAATTGACAGAAAACTTTTCAAACACCCTGGCATCTCAATTTAATTTGTATTACACCAGATCACAAATCTCACTTTACAGAGTGAGGACAAGGCCTTACAGTATTATGAAGAGAAATCCAATAGTTATCCCAACCAGAAAACATGGTGACAATAGAGAGTAAAAACCTCCATAGCAGAACCAGGCTGCCTTAATTGACTGGTTGGTTTGAAAATACAGAAATGAGGAAAGAAAAGAGGAGGGGGTGGAGGGGAGAAGCAGGCAACCAAGAATACAGACCAAGGAACCATTTTATAGCAGTTGTTTCTAAGCACTTTCCCAAGTGGCACTACTGTCAGTACTGCTGTCATGAAGATCAGATCACAGATGTTATCTGCGCGGTTGCTTTCTAAAGCAAGAGACAAATGTAACGAATGCAGTTTGAACTAGAAACCGGGATCTCTGTACTATAATGAAGACACTAACACGTGGTTGTGTTAATATGTTGGCAGCATTTGTGAACTAATATTTCCAAATGAGTGTATTTTCTGAACAATCTCAAACGGCCATCTGGACAAACTGAAGGAAATCCTGGTCACACACTGCATCAGTGGGCATGTAGACCATAAAAGAATCAATAAAGGTTTTCCTCTCTCTGTGTCTGTCATTCAAGGTGTCCATCAGAGTGTGTTGCATGCATGTTCTTGGACCTGAGCACACACCTCCCTCGGGCACTAACAGCACACAGGTGGAAAGAGTGGATGCTAAGAAAGTACTGAATATTTTACACTGAGATCAATTGATTCACATGGAGTTTTTTCTTTGTTACCATCAATACATGATAAGAAAATCCATGGTAATTCTTATTCAACTTGATTAATTGCTATCTACCTCCTACTTAAATGGCCATTGCACTTCATCACATGGGCAAAGCCATAATCTGTTTTCTGCTCATGACCATATTTTTCTTCTTTAATTATCTACAAGTGGATCCATTGCTCAGGCTAAATATTTTATTTGGTAGAAAAGGTCATGGTGGAGCTGTTTCCTATTTGAGATAATGTTTTAAATTTATTCTGGCAATTATCAAAGTCAGGAACTGTGACCATTATTTTGCACTGTGAAAATAATGAAGAGAAAGGCCTGGGAGCACAGACCTCTGTAGATGTGTCAGCAAACAAGAAGCACATGAAAGATGTAAAAATTAAACATGTCGAAAACACAGCCCCACAGAGACACTGTACTCTGCACATTCCACCTACATCGCAGAGAACGTAAGTGAAGCATGCAAAGTCCAAGTCAAAGGCCATGCGTTGCTTTTCATGACAGTGTAATGGCTGAACATGTTGGTTTAGGCGTACCTGCTTACATTACAATATTGCTCTTTTCACCCTCAATCTTTTCCTGTTCAAACTGGGAGACAGCTTATTCAATGACTCTGAAAAGGAAGATTTCACTGTGAAAACATTTCCCTCATCTGCATCAGTAAATTTACCTCCACTCTCTCTCTTTTTTACCCTCTCTCCCCATACCTTCCTCTACCATCCTTATTCATGCACTATCTTCAGCATTATATGTTCAGTATAGTCTTTCAGCATTGTTTATCTGACGTTTAATGTTACAGGCATGTCAGCATGTCCATTGGAATAATTTAGAATACTAGTCCTTCAAGAGCATCAGAATAATTTAGAATACTAGTCCTTCAAGAGCATCAGAATCGTCAGAGTCCAGCGTCAGAAAATTCCTAATTCATTATTAAGCTGTGTGTGTGCGTTAATGAGGCTTGGGTATGCTTTTTGATTGGAACGTAGAACAGTTCCGTTGCTACCTTGTGAGTGCTGTGAGGCGGAAGGGGATGTGGAGATGGATTCAAAGAGATAGGAGAAAAGAAAAGAAGAGATAAAAGATGAGGTGGCAAGGGGACCAAGGGAGGAATGAAGGAAACACATGCTGTAAAGAGGCTGGGGGTGGGGTTGTGAATAATATGTAATGACATCACAGAAGAAAGCTCTGAGGGAACCTGCTGCCAGAGGATACTTTTAAAATTGCTTTGCAGTTATATGCATTTAGTTATAATCAAGTACACTGGCATCGCCTGGGGATTTTGTTTAAGTGTTTATGAGTGTTAAGAAAACTTTGTGGTTTGTGTTTTTACAGCAGATTTAATGAGTGGATCTGGACACAGAATACTTTTGAAATGTTTACTGCTGCAGTAAACATTTATAATAATATATGTAGAGTACAGATCATTACACCCTTAATGGTCTGCAGGCCACATCATAATGTGGAGTGTTTGTAGCATCACGTATCCCTCTGTAGTAGTGTCGGTTGATGGGCCTGCATGTATGTGGAGACTAAAACCTTGTTCTAATGTGTCAGAACCTCATTTATGAGGAAATTGCTAAGTTAAGGGATAAGATATGGATTATGGTCGGGTTAAGGAAGGTTAGGATTAGGAAACTGGTTATGTTAAGGTTGTGAATAATGCTTTCTTTTGGCTGTATAAATGAATATAGAATACCTGTGACAACCTCTGTGTGTGCACGTGTGCATGGACATGTGCAAGTTGTGTGAGCACCGTCCGTGTCTCCAGCGGTCCTCCTTCAATGAAATGACTTGTGACATACAGTTAGTGCCCACAGTGTGTTGACTGTCACTAGGCCAGACCTTGACAACCTTCACAATCAGTTTATGTCTTATCATATATCCAAGACATGGACAGAGTTGTCTTCATGGTTTCAAGGACAAAGTAATGTAGTTATGAGCAAGGTAACTGTTTTTTATTGTGTCCAAACGTTGAAGAAACAGAAATCATGAATGTGAAACAAAACAAGCGGTATTGTTTCAGCACAAACAGGACTGAATGAATTTAAACATTTTTCATACAAATCAGGTTTTACTGATGTGGTGCAGAATTAGTCCAGTCTCACATGCAGGGGAAAAATGCTACTATCATAGTATCATTTGAGGACACTGAATCGCCACTCGTCTTGGTATCTACCTTTCATAATCACTGTTCATTATTGCTCCTTCCATGCTGCCAAAACATGACGTGCTAAACACAGGTTCTCCCACTAATGAGTAGAGATGTTGTAGAGGTATTGCTTAAAGTTAGACTCAATTAAACTTTATATTTCTATGTTAGTGATATACTTTAGCTCTTGCTTCCTCTGTCCCACTGTAGAGCTAATTTAAAATATTATGTAAGTGAAAATGATTGTATTATTTGTTTTCCTTTTTAAAAATGCATTATATACAGTATATATATACGTGTATATACACACGTATATATATATATATATATACACACACACACACACACACACATATATATATATATATAATATCAAACAAATTATTCACATTAAAAGCACAGAAACTGTTTTTACTTGATTTGTTTCACACTAACGTCCTCACAATATCTCCTAAGTACAGACTAAACTCAGCTAAGCGTAACAGTAGAGCAAATACACATATTTACCATTATTTTGGTCAATGCAGATGGATGATAGAAGATGACAGAAGTTGATGAAGACGTCTTAATTAATGCATTATTTAAATTTACATACTGAAAAGCTATACAATTCAAACAGCTGCAGTTACCTGTTAGATGCTTTGCTCATGGGCAATTGGATTTATTGTTGCCACAGTGACAACAGACCAGGCATCCCCTTACCCCATCCCCCATTTCCTCTTGAGCATCAGTGATTTTTAACTCATTCACAGCTTCTCTGCTGCTCAATCTTCTTCTCAAGCATTAGAGTTTCAACTGACCACCATTGTTCAATCTGCAGAGCTGTTAACAATCAGACAGGTCTATTAGGAGCATGGTCGACCAGCTTTTAACAAGGTCTACCTACTTTATCACAATTCGTGTGTGTATATCTGAAAATGTGTATAATAAAAATGTGTGAATAATAGATCAATCAGAGAATGTGCAAATGCGTCTTTCATGAAGCCAACTGGTAATTTACTTTGAAATCAAGGAATGGCAATACATGTGAACACAGTGGGTCAGCTTTGGCTTACTAGGTAAAGCATATGCCTTCACATCCCTGGGC
Source organism: Brachirus orientalis (assembly GCA_016785285.1). NCBI lineage: Eukaryota > Metazoa > Chordata > Actinopteri > Pleuronectiformes > Soleidae > Brachirus > Brachirus orientalis. The sequence goes on along the minus strand of JAFBJR010000179.1, from coordinate 5,795,368 downwards.
AAAAAATAGCTCCTGAATGATGTGTGACACAAAATTTGCTGGATGAATGCATTTATAATGTCGTGAATGACAAAAATGTTGTGTGAAATCCTTTGAGTTGTTTTAAAGACTAGAAAAGTGCTATATACATTCCATCTACAGTCACAGAATTAGTAGAAAGTAACTTTTTGAAACATAGTCACTAATGGACAAGTCTACATGGTTTTATTTTATTTCAAAAGGTGTGTATCAGGTTCTTTGAAACATACAGTATCTGCTCTTTTTTTTTTTTTTTGCTTTAAAATTTTAGATTATTCTCTGGTAGAGAAAACTACCAAGAATAATTAATTATGTGACTTGGGAGACTATTCAGTCTGGTGGCTACGACAAGCTTAAAACAAGAAAAGCTGCCAGATAAGTCTATTTTTCACCAGAAAATTAATTACTGGAGAACAAACGTGTCATGCAGTGTGTGTTTCTGTGTGTCCTGTGTGCGTGTGTTCATACTGACCCCAAATAAGCTAAATCCAAATATACAACTTATATACCTGCAATTGCATCAGTCCTTTGTTTATATTATAAGCTCCTATTCGTTTGCTGCATAGATCAGTCACAGTCAGTGAACAGAGACACACTTATTTGTGCTATGTGGAGACCTTCTAAAGATGAATCGTATGTTAAGAATAAAAACAAACACAGGCAGTCTCTGTTCTGATTTTGCCCTGAGAAGATAAGCAGTTGAGTTTATATGCATCACCTCAACACCAACAAATCTGAAATTTTATATGGATTAATGAAAAAGTTGCTATCACCCCTCTATTTTATTTGTCATATTAAATGTTCCTGCTCTAAGAATCCACCGATGGTTCTGTGATAACAAAACGCTAACTCACATTTCTTACTTACAAAAGCAGGCTCTGCTTTAATGTTTTTCAGTGAAACAGTAAAACTCATATCTGTGAGTGTCCACGGGTTAATTGGTTTCGGACAGCTGCTGAAAAGCAATTTGTCTACTCTTATCTTAAGCCCAGCCTCAGTCAAGGTCTGTTGTGGTAAGTCACACCTTTTCTTTGCCGGTTTCCGTAGCCTCACAGCACGTAACTCGATCCAATTCAACCTAGATCAAATTCACTCGGTTAAGTGATTTTATAGCACAGTGTAGGTCATATTCACTTGGGGAAGTGAATTTGATCTACAATGCTGAGAGGTGCAAAATAAAGGCACTGTTAAAGAAAAATATAGTGGGTTGAATGGAGAGAGACCGAGGCAATGATGCTGCTGGTTGCTCTTTTCTCAGAGTCTCTCAGTCTTCATTGGCTCACTGAGACTTGGTTCTTATTTTCTTGACTGTTACACACAATTTTAAATAAGACAAAGACAATAGGCACAAGACCAGAGACAATCCAAACTATTTCACAACTATAGCCCAGACATTTTTCACATAATGATTCCCAGATGGTGAATCATAATGACTGAAAACATCCATTAATTTAGGGCACTCGCTGAAAAGATCTATGCAGTCTGAAAGCCCAATAGATCTTCAGAGCTTTGTTTTCTACAAATGAATTGTAGCTGATACAGTAGAATGAAGGTTCATGACTTACAGATGGCAAGACAACATTATGGAAGCAACAGCATAAATGGTACTAAAGCATGCTAACAAGGAAAAAAAAGAACAAAGGCAAGCTTTCCTTCATGACAACAGGAAACAGTTCTGTTATTTCAGCACAAGAATACAAACACTTATTTGACCTATAAGTGGACCATGGAGAGGGAAGACTAAATAAATGCAATACAACAAACACACTGCATGAATCAAAACCAAATGACCAAAATTACTATAAACAATATTCTGCAAAATACACTCAGCTATATTGGGTATCTGTAATAATTTCTTAAATTACTTGATAGAAAAGTGTAATGCCTTTGAAATAAGGGGGGTGGAAATGAGCTACAGGGTTAAGTTTTATTGTTGACTAGTCTCTCGTGTGGCTGAGGACTATGAAGACAGACCAAATTCAAACACAGCAGCACAGCTTTAAAGACTATAATTCACAAAATGATATTCAGGATTTGAGAGGTCATATACGCTCTATGAACTTCATCATGCTCTATAGCAACTGCATTTTCCTTACATTGTTACTTTTTTAAATTTTTTTAAAGGGTGTGAGACACTTTATCCAGAACGCCATTCTCAAACCATCCAATGACAGAAAGGAACATCCTATGTTGTATCATCTGGTTTTCTTTTGGATGCTGATGGACCTCTGGTTCAACATCACCATCACCTAACTAACATTTTGTCCTGTTTCCAGGTCTTTGACCTGAGTCGAGGCAGATTAGGTCAGCTGTTTCCATTGGTAGTCGACTGCTGCAGGGATGTGAAAGGCTATATACTGTGTGGTTTGGCTATTGATTCAATGTGTTCATTATTTGCTGCTTCAAATAATTAGTCAAGTCACAGAGGATGCATGCATTGGTTTTGGCCAGATATGCTTAATCACAGTACAGGTGACAAGGTGCAAACTATGTAAATAATTCTTCCTCACATAGTATTTTTAAAAGATTAGTCTGAATAAACTTTCTATTTCCAGTGCACAGGTCTTAATTGATCCCAGAGGATTTGTGGGGAGGAGTTTTAGCTTTACTGCCTGTTTGGTCTTTGGATTTATAACTGAAATAAGGGTATGCAACCTTCCTTGAGAAGAGCAGCTGCTATTTCTCTCTGCCACTCTATAAATTTATCCTCCACTGATTGAACCTTTTGGCATGAGCCAGTAATGAATAATTTAATTACCCAGGCTTTAATGACTGCAGAAATTAAATAGAAACCATTACAAACTACCAATGAGGGTGGTAGTTTTGTTTATGTTATATGCTGAAGACATTGGGATGACAGATCAAAAGATTTAGAGATAAGAGTTTGAAATTTCAACTTTAATTTTCCCAGTAATTCCAATTGTCTTTACAGGTGGAACCACAGGATAAAGGATAAAATTACATATCCATGGCTAATAATGTTTAAACAGTCAATTTAAAAGGCAGTAGATAATGAATTAGAAACTCATGTTAGTGATATTGCAATGTTTTTTGCTCACTTGAAGAATGGATGGGTTCATGTAATAAAAGTTGCAATGTCATGATTTGTTTAACGCATCATAAATAAAGCAAAAGCTGACACTCTGAACTCTTGTCTCGTCTTCATCTTACACTGTAAGGCTTTCATTTCCAAATAAAGAAAGAAAACGAAATGGCCCTACCAATCCAATTGGTGTATGAGGAGAATGTAAATTTCCTATTGTGAGACACAACTTAACAATGGTAAAGAGTGCCCTTGACGGAGGCATTTATCATACATGTTGGGGCTGTCTGTAAATAGTAGTGTTGTAAAGGGTTATCAGGAACAGCTGCCTTCGGTGGTGAACAAAAGTAATAAAGCAGCAGGCTTTTCAGAGGTCTGGCATTGAGTTAAATCCCTCCTTTTTTCACCTACAGCATAATAATCACATGCATGCACATTTTTTCAAACCCAGTCATACGGTGAGCAGATAGTCATACAGATTCAGAAAAAGCTGCTAACTTAATTAAAAGCATGCAAAGGACGCTTGCAAACACGGTGAATTCACCAAGCCCCAATAATACTGTAGTGAGAGGGTTTGATATGTGAGGGTTGCATCTGTAGATGTGAATAAACAGCATTTCCTCTGTGGACATCAGCATTGATATCTACCCTGTCTTACAACAGCATCCCTCTGTGAAAACACTCTGACATCGCAAGTGCTTTTACTCGATTCATATGCGTTTTATAAATAATTTGGGTTGGATTAGATTAATGGACCAATGTAGACGCTGGGCTCAGACCGAAGTAAAGGGGTGTGAAAAAAACATAGGAGCAGATTAAGAAAATAATTTTTAACAATTATTTGTAAATATGTTGGTAACTTTACACACATACATTTGTAAATAATTAACCGTAAACCTGTATTTTTTATTAACTAACTGAAATGTATGAATCATTGTGAATGTAAGAGAAAAAAATACGTAGTGAGTTTGAAGTCCTGCCTTCAGGCATATACAGAGGAAAGTCTCTTCATTTTGGCAGGGTCAGCAGTTGAATTAAAAGCAGCACAGTTAGTGCTAAACCTGTGGATTGCAGAGTCACAGAAATAAAAATGAATTGGATCAATATGAAACGTTTTCAGGGTGGGGCCTCAGTCACTGGAATAGAATATAAAATGTACCTCAGTCTAAACTGCACACTGAGTCTTAGTGTGACCCAGTGCATGAGCTCTCGTGTCCTGTCAATCAAGAGCTACGGAGCGAAAACATAACCTCCAACCCCTGGAGAAAAAAAAAAAAAAATAGTTGAAATGACCTTAAAGTAGCTTGCATGGCAATATTTAACAACTGAAAAGTCATTTACCAGTCAGCCAGCTCCGTGCCCAGGACAAATCAACTACATGATTTTGCAGTGTGTCTGCTCACCATGCTCCTTCAGGCAGAAGACATAGTGTAGGATTTAAATTGTAGAGTTAAATATAAAAATATCAACATTACCATAATACTTTCCCTGTAAACATCTCTCGTAAATCTGAATTCAACTGAGCACACCACTTCAGAACAGATCATAGACAATACATTTTGCAGTGTTAGCGTAGTCCATTTAGTAGCGTAGTGTTATAGTTGTACTAATTTAACACTAAAAGAGATACACTTTTCACTCTTTGTGTTATTGTTCCATAGCTTAGTGCCTATCTATCTATCTATCTATCTATCTATCTATCTATCTATCTATCTATCTATCTATCTATCTATCTATCTATCTATCTATCTATCTATCTATCTATCTATCTATCTATCTATCTATCTATCTATCTATCTATCTATCTATCTATCTATCTATCTATCTATCTATCTATCTATCTATCTATCTATCTATCTATCTATCTATCTATCTATCTATCTATCTATCTATCTATCTATCTATCTATCTATCTATCTATCTATCTATCTATCTATCTATCTATCTATCTATCTATCTATCTATCTATCTATCTATCTATCTATCTATCTATCTATCTATCTATCTATCTATCTATCTATCTATCTATCTATCTATCTATCTATCTATCTATCTATCTATCTATCTATCTATCTATCTATCTATCTATCTATCTATCTATCTATCTATCTATCTATCTATCTATCTATCTATCTATCTATCTATCTATCTATCTATCTATCTGTCTGTCTGTCTGTCTGTCTGTCTGTCTGTCTGTCTGTCTGTCTGTCTGTCTGTCTGTCTATGGTGTATATACTGTATAATAATCTAAAAATGAAGGGAACACCCAAATGACACATCAAAAATATTTACTGATATCGATAGAAATTGTGTAACATCAACAAAGCAAAACAAATCATCACCCTGTTAAGGGTGGGATTCAAAATCACAAAGAAAAAATCAATGACTGTGGTTTTCTTTGGAGCGGTGTATACAAATGGTGTCACATCTCCTCCGGGGAAAATAATATTTTAACAGGCCTAGAGCAATATCTAATTGATAAATTAGTTAAGGACTGATTAAAAGAAAAACAAACAGCTCCGGCACAGTTACAGTACCTTTCAATTTATCCTGCCTGCAATGTAATGTGTGTGTGCATGCGTGTATGCGTGTGCGTATGTGTGTGTTGGGGGGCGCGCTCAGGTGTGGCTAAACACAGAGCAGTGATTTAGCACTTCCCTGGCAGCCAGGTGTTCATTTTACTAACAATAGTGAGGAGACGTCATTGTGCAACGGGCCAGCTCCATCCTCTCATCACAAATTAGAAAACATAGCCCAGTCACTGCCTCGCTTCCGTGTCTGACTTGTAAATGGTCTTTTTATTTAAGGCATCCCCTTTGTCTTGCTAATCAAAGATGCCTCTTGTTTGAAATGCGAGTGAATGAAATAGAGAATGGGATGATGGATAGGAGAAAGGAAAGGTGAAGGTACCCAGTGAAAGGGTTCCTCTTTAATTCACGGATTCAATTTTGATTAGGGGTTTGACCAGCTGGGGTTTTGGTTATGTTATCTCCCTTTTCAGTATCAATCAATCAATTATGGTGTGCTGACTAAAAAAACAAAAGCTTGAGTTCAGTGATATTTGGGAACAGATAAAGGAAACATCCAATATAAGGTTCCAGAATAAGACTAAAGCCCCTGAGAAAACAAACATGCTTGTGTTCTATGGAGGGAGAGCAGATGTTTGGTAGTGCTTAATCCATATATATGAAATACTGAGGTTGGTAATGTAGTAGTCATCCACAGTTTTCCATACAGTTTATTAAAAATTATATACCGCACAGGTCTACAGCATCTGTTACCAAGCTTGAATTTTCACTTGATTTAAGGAATGGTCAAATGAACAAATAAAATACAAAAGAGAACCACAAGATTACAAAAAGGCATGACAGGTTTAAGGAATATTCCTCAACCAATCTCACACATTGCAAAATGACATGACGACTAAGATATAATCCACTACAACATACAGGAGGGGAGAAAACTGAAACATCCAACACACTCCAGTTAAGAAGGGGCTTTGATGGATTACAAGAGAGTAAATGAATATTCCTAAGAAGATAGGCCTTTCATTCAACAGTCAGGGGCTGCTCTCTATTTGTACCTTTATCTCTGCTGTCCTTTATGCCAATGACACCACAGAGAGATGACAACAAACCTGTTACAGCAAGGTTGATATAAATATATTGCGGAAACACACAGCAATTTACAGGCCGCCGTCCACATTGCCAAAAGTCAGATTATGCTTAACTTAAATGTAAAGGTTCTCCAGAGGTGCTTCAAATTTATCAAGGTACACTTTAATATATGGCCAAGACACCTGAGTGATGTGCCAGCAGGTTTTCAGATATTAGTATGATTGTTCCTTTTTTCAGTCACTCTAAGAACTGTCTGAGAACTGAGCTACATTGTGAACAATATGTCAACAACACAAATATAAAGTTATTGTCACAGGATAAACAACACAGGATAGTTACATTTGAATATATAAATATGAAAGAATAGTCTGAAATACCGGGGACTGACGTGTTTAATAAGAGATTGATGCAAAAGTTCATGCCACCATCATGTCTCTATTAAGCTCAAATAGTACTTCTTTGGATTAGAAAAAAAAGCCAGTTATTTATGTTTATTACAATAAATCTGCAGATATGTGTTTGTTTAATCCACATATAAACATGTGCACAATTTTTTACTAAAAGGGAGGTTGTTTGTCTTGCAAAAATATCTCCCTCTGTTAAATCTCTCTCTCCCCAGGTGGAAGTCTACAATCAAAATGAAAATTTTAGAACGGAATTATCAAGGTGTTGGCATTTATACTTTGTGAAACTGACAGCCTTCTTTCTGTATCTCAGAATAAAGCGTAAATAAGTAAAGATTTGTGAGCCACCCACAATTAGAGGGCTTTTATCTAAATAAATAAATCAGTGTCTCCATTTGAAGGGCATGCATATGGCTGGGAGGAGAATTACAGACTCTTAGGTACAACTTGATCTGGTAAAATGCTTTGAAAATCCCTTCAGACACATTTGCAGTACAAACAGATTTCATGGTTAACAAGTATCCTGAAAGCAAAACATAATAATTGCTCACTTTGAAATGTATCAATATGCTCCCATCTATCATAACTCTTTAATGCTAAAATGGATAGAAATCAGCTCCAGCAAAGTGAGTATTGATCAGCAATCAATAAGCTGTCTTTCTGGGTGATGGGCAATGTCGGGCGTGCAGCGTCAATGCACACACCTTCATTCAAGGATTCCTGATCAACTCACCTTCCATAAAATCAATAAAGCACAACAATTGATATCTGTATTTATTGCAAAATATGTCCTTCTCCCTATCAATCAATTTAAAAAAATGTGGTTTTTTGAAGTGTGAGATCTTCAAAGGGACAGGAAAAACCTTGATATTTACATTTTCACTTTACATGTCAACATTTGATGGTACAACGCTTTACACTAGAGGGAGACAAAGACCCTTCATTCATGACAGGTTTTCTCATCAGATTAATGATTAAAGATCTCATTTTTTAATGACAGTATGCAAATTTGATGCAAATTCTTGGGCAACATAAAAGGAAATGACGATTGGATGGTGGGGAAATCCTGCATGTACAGATTGCTTTGTTTATTGCTCTAATGAATCCCTTTCTGTCAGGAGTGATACTTAATTTGATGAGCTGCTTCCATTACAGAGCATAGAAAATTATGTTCTTGTTCACATCTTGTCTATATTCTTGGTTTATATGAATTAAAATTCCTTCCAAAGCATGAAGGCAGATGGGGCCAGATGGTGTAATTGAAACGTATTTTAGTGAAATGTGGGCCATATTACTGGGTTACATCCTTGGGGAAGAACATTGTTACAACCGTGTGGGAGAGACAGAGAGACGAGAAGAGGGAGAGAAGTGGCGGTGGGGGGGAATTATAGCATCTCGGAGCTGTAATGGCACATTGTTAGAGTTTATGGGAAGTGTTGCACAATCAATAACCAATTTATGTGAGCCTGATGGATGGATAAGGGAGGCATGTTTTGCGTTACCTTTTTGCGATTCAGACATATACCTGACCTTGCTGGCTTATGGAGCCATTTCTTTTGATCTTGAAAAGACTATCAAGCCTTTTTTTATTTCTTCTTAGAGAAAAGCATGTGCATATAGCATGTAACCAAATGCTCTACGTTTTTTTTTTTTTTTTTAACCAGTGTACATAAATGAATTTGTCTCAACTACTGCACAATAATTTCTTGACTAGGCAGTCTGCCTTGCTACATGCATGCCTGGGTTGCTATAACAACAGCTGCTGCTTTATCTGTCACTGCTGTGGGTCATGCCTAGCTAAAAGAGCAACATACATCACATCTCCACTAACTGCCAGTCTTTGTCACATCTTCTCTACTGCTACATTTCGCTTTTGCTGGCTCGATTTATTTTGCACAACCTTTCTGGCTGTGCTTATCTGGACCAGCTCTGAAGCCATTAATGCTCTCAGCTCTGAGAAGGGGAGTGATTTAAATACACAAAGTTTACATCAAATGGAGACAAGTCTTCCACTTTGTAGTGTAAATGAGGCAACATGAGAGGTTCATTGTGTTTGATTTAGAGCCCACTCCTTTACTTTCGAAACTACCAGGCAATGATAAAAAAAAAAAAAAAAAGGCAGAAAGAGCTCAAGGTCAACATTTCATTTTTCTTTCGACATCCTGATAAATATCTGAATGTGGACTCATCTTACTGCTGTGCAGTTACGCTGACATGAAGAGCTTCAGCACGGACTGTGGAATGCATTGTATTTAATACAGTATTTCTAAAGCAGCTCACTCACACAGGAAATGGTAAAGTGTGTCTGACATACGAAGAACAGCACAATATGACTGAATCACAAGATGTATACATCATACAATCTTCTACTATAGAAAATAGGCACGTTTACTCTCAATAGCAATGTAGAACACCAGCATCAGCGTAAGCCTAAGGAGACTTTTTACAAAAACATTGTGTAACACGACTTAATCAATAGAATGTCCTTTGAAGTTAGTGCTGCGCATGGATTAAAGTAAGAGACTACAGAAGAGACCTCTAGATGAATTTAGTATAAATAGTGTGACTTGACAAAGTTTTATGTATTATGCACTGTATATTTCCATTACACTGTTGGAAAAAATAAAAGAAAAAAAGAAATGCACATCCAAACAGTATAAAAGCCATGCAATCAATTTCTTTAAAGAAAACATTAAAAAGATATTAGCAAGTACAATAAATATGCAGTCAAACAAAATTAACTAAGAGAGACATACAGAGTCAGTGTGATAATACGATGAATTAGGCATGGTTTCTGTTTGATTGTTTGTTTTGTTAGTCTTTTGATAAAAGTGTAAAACACTTCAGAGAAATCAAAAGTTAGACTTTCTTTCCTAAACCTGCTTTTAAGAAAGCACTTCATGTGACATGTACAGAATATATACTGAGTAAGAAAAATGATGTGGATGAGAGAAAAAAGGAGATTTGAGCACTTGGACATTTTTGAGTGGCTCCTGAAAAGACACAGTGGATACACGGGGTGGTCAACTGGCAGGATTCCCATGACTGACTGCGAGTAATGATACCTTCATAATGGCATTAATTTGGTGGCAAAATCTGCTCCTTTTTCTGTCACATGACACTGAAGCTCCATTCTGATAGGTCAGTACCTATGGAACAACAAGAGAACATACCCACCCTTATTCAAAATGAAATGATTTATTCTCCACAGTGATAAAGGATAAATTCAACATCTGATTCACAAAGAATTATAAAAAATTCCTACTTCCTATACATGCAAATGACACATTTTAGACTGCTATTACTATTTGCACTTTGTGCCGAGACTGATTCAATTCTGTCATGCTCATAATAAATTCTTGAATTAAATAAGTCACAGGTTATATCAAGTCTTTGCAGTCAACTCTTGCACACTGTATATGTAAAAGTCCTTTTATGGCTATTTAAACTGCATTATACACATTCTAGCATTGCTGGCAAATTCTTAAGAGAGAGCGAGAGAGATTATATACTAAATGGGGAGTGAGAACAAATATAAATGGCAGGAATGAAACCCTCTGAAGGGAATGAGCAAGAGAAAAGAGACAGGGTGCTGAAGCAACAAGACTCAACGACAGAGCTGAACATTTATGACTTAAATAGGTACAAATGAGTTGAAAGAGAGGAAGATGAAGTCACAGGTTGGGATCAGCATCACATGTAAAATACCGTGTCACTGACAACCACTTTTATTCGGTAACAGGAGCAGCTGCATTGTCTTTCTGCTCAGAGGGAATGGCTAGGTAGTCTGTCCTGCAGGCAAATTGGTAGAAAAAGAGAGGAGCATCTAAGAAGAGATTTTAGGGTCCCCCCCCAATCCAGTTTAGTTTTGACTACTTCTAAACGTATATAACAGTAACAGTATAACCAACAAAATACAGTGCAACATTGCTGAAAGTCTGTTCTGGACAATGAAATGTTTTGTGCATACACATTTACACCTGATGTAAACAACACAGGGAATTAATTCTTAAAAATATAGAATAATATAGAATTTAACAGCAAACTTTGATGTCATTAAAAACCCCAGCACCTTAACTAAATATGAAATAAAGGCAGTGAAACTGCAAATATCTTTATAGAGAAAAGACCTTTTGGACTCTGTCAGTGAGTTTCAAATATCTAATAACATATCTTTAACAATTATCAAACGACTGCTGCATTTAATCTTTCTACAGTAGCAAAACTCATATCTAATGTATTACAAAATGTTTTACATGCGGTGCATATCTGTTAACCCCAGGTAGCTAAGAAGCTGACAACCTAACAGCCTCTTTGAGTGGGTGGAGCTTTTTACTAATGTGTCGTCATCGAGGTCAGTAATGACTGTGAGACAGCCACAGAACTCAGGATAAGGATTAATTGTCTACGAAACCATAACAACCTCATCAGCACATATGCAGTGTGTTATCTGTGACTGTTCTGCTAGGGACATAAATTGCCTGTTCAAAACATGTCAATCTGGATCAGCATCGTCAACTCCAGTCCAGTGGGAGCTGACTGTACAGGTGCATTTGGGGTCTTTGTCAGCATTGACAAAGTGACACAAAAATTCTCATTTCTAATGGAGCAGCAAATCGACCGCAGATGTAAATTGTTGCTTAGAAAAAAAAAAAGAAGAGTCGTCAGCAGCGCTTAGAATTATTACTGCCTGACAGTCAGTGTAAATGGAAAACAGATTACTGTTGCAGTTGGGTTACAAACTGATAAAGTGTAGACTCAATTACCTCTCTGTATGTCTGAATTTCCCCCCCTTCTCTCTATCACACTCTAAATCCCTCTGGCCAAAATGTTTCTGACATTTTATATTGCTGTTATGTTTGTACATTCAAGCATACTTAAGAAACACTTTCAGTTATTTACACACACACTGTTTTCCATCTCTGCAGGGGGCATTGCACTGACTTACATTCATCCCTCTGAGACTTATTCTAACCTTAACCACAATTGCTAGGTAATTGTGACCCTATATAATAACCCCAAACCACAGCATAACCATAACCAGTTAATACTGTACCTAACCCTGAGAGCGTTGCTTCTCCTGCTCCTTTTCGGACATGTTTTATTGTTTTCAGTTTTAATTACATTTTTTTTTTATCTTTCTTTTGTAATGCAATAACATGCTGAACCTTTGAACTTTAACCCTAACCTTAACAAAACCACAAGTCAAACCTTAGTCCACAAGGACCAGGTTTTGCTCTCCATGAGGACTACTAGTCCTCACAAGGTCAGTGTTTATGCTAGAAAAGGTACTAAAGAGGAAACAAATACATATACACCACATACCATATCATATCCTTCCTACCATATCCTTTTTAAAGTGTAACTAAACCCCATGATTTCTGCAGATAACTCCACCAAATGCCTGATTTTGAAAAATGCAAAGAAGTGTGCCGAGACCTGAGTGAAGGAGATGAGGTGGGAGGAAAACAGTGGAGCAGTAAAAGTTGGTGAGGTCTAATAGTGAAATCTGTCACTGAGTTGCAGTTGTTTAACAAGATGACAAGCTTCATATAGTAGAGAGAGACGGGACACAGAGCAACAGCTCCTGTGTTAAAAAAAAAAAAAAAGGAGGGTAGGTTTCTGGACGAGCTTCACACCAATTAGACAAGAAAGTGATGAAAGAGTCTACCAGTGATGTAAACAATAGCCAATGGCAAAAATTTGAATGCAGTGGCTGGTGTTTAACCAGAGAGGCAGAGGGTAAGGTGATTCATCAAAACATGTATAATTTCATGTATAAAATGGTTTAGTTAAACTTTAGGGACTCTCATTGTCTTACATTCCTTCGGAGAGATTCACCAAATCCCTAACCTTAAATACAACCATTTAATGCATGACCTTAATCTAACAATAAGTAACATTTTAGCACTAAACCCAACCAGTTTCTCAGAGATCGATTTCTGCCTCATTAGGACCAGGTTTTGGTCTCCATGAGGACTAGTGGTCCTGACAAGGTCAATGTTTATGCCAGAAAAGGTCCTAAACACAAATACAAGTAGACACACATACATACATTCTTTGGGTGTTTTTTAAAGAAAAGCTTCCAAAAGGCTTGTTTCCTCAACACAAAGCTGTTAGAATTCAGTCTCACCCTGACTTGTACTTATCTTCAAACGAGTCTGTCAATATGCTTGCATACTTATCGCTGTGTAAGACTTACGCTGTGTCCTGAGCCTGCTCATCAGATTTGGAGATCTTCCTGTAGCAGTAGACCATTTCTACCAGCAACCAAAAGGTCAAGAACACCAGCAGCACATACATCATGATCTCAGAGTAGATGGCTGTGGTGTCTTCACTGGCTGAGGAGCAAAAACAGCAAGGGACATGTATTATTCAGTATGCCTCCTTACACATAACAGTCTCTAATATTGTTGTTGACAAGAGCAGGGGGAAATTATGTATTCATGGGTTTATGTTGGTGTATGCTAAGCTTGTTCATTTATGGGCAACAATTCTATCCACAGTCCCCCGAGTTGTAACAGAGAAGACGTTTCTATAAGATTTTACTGAACGAAAAGTCTAACTCGGTTTTTAATTATGCAGCTGAAGTTTAAATAACGTCATGTTTTCTCTCGAGCATCCAGTTTGCAGATGCACCTAAAAAATGCACAAACTATTTTGCATACAGAGTATTATGACCATTCCTGTCTTATAACCAAAGTAGAGCCTGGTGAGTTAAAGGTACTCTGTGGAGTTTTTCGTAAATAGAGAAAGGTTATGTTTACAGTCAGTGTTTCTCTCCAGAAAACACTACAGTGCATATGTATCCAATGACATACATTTGGATACATTCGAAGCAACATTTGCAGAGATACCTTAAAAAGAAAAAAATCTATAACCATCATTCATCAGTATACTTTTGCTGCTGCTCTGGTACATTTAATGTGTTTCTATGCTGAGATAAATACAAGAATCAGCAATAAATAAATAAACATGAAACTACCATTAAAATAATAGGATGGTAACCAAACCTCCATTCTCTTGCGCATATGTAGCTAATAACAGTCAAAACTCCACAAAGTACCTTTGATTATGAGTTGGTATAAGGATATGCACGGTAACAGTGGTTCGCAGGGAACAGCTTTCGAATTCAGGGTATGGTAGATTATCAAATTATATGGCTAAATTTACAACATTTGTGGTGTAGATTTCCATGTCGAAGTTCAAGACGATGTTTTCTGAGGTGAGGTGTAATTTCACACAAAAACTGTGGATTGTCTGAGAGTAGTAGTTGTTTAAGTGGTTTAATTTTAAAACAGTTTAAGATACTTACGAGACCCTTATAGTTGTTTAAACCCAATTTTAAAAAAATTGGAAATTAATATTACCAAATATAGCAATTTACTATAGTTTTTTAACCACTGTGAACCACTGTACCATATAGTGTGTACCAAATTCCAGAGAGCCTGCTGACCAGACACTTGACAGCTTTTTGATTCCGCAGTCTCTACAAATAGAGCCTATTAGTGTAATTTAATCCCTACAATGGGAAAGGAAAGATGTTTGTCTTGGTCAAATCCATTTTACTACAATAGGTAACATTATCGTAACATGATTCCCAAGCTATAATGTATGACTCACTGGCTATAGGCTTTGTGAAATTTGATACCACTGTTATATGAAATGTGAAGTAGAGGCTTTTAAATATGCATTTAAATAAATCAAACAGTTGTATATTTTATAAAGTTGTACTTTGGAGGAAAATCACATACAAAATAGCACATCTTTCTTTAAATACAAATAAAGCCTTGGATACAAGTCAAACTTGAAATGCCTCAAGTGGTGATCTATATATCATGTGCAAGCAGATGTTAAGTTAAAGAAATGGGGAGAGTTGAGTTGTTCCAAATATACATGTTGTATATTCGACTGAGGTGAAAATGATTCATTCAACAAGCCAAGCATTCAGGAAGCAGAATACATTACCCCTTTCAATAGATAGCAAAGTAGCTGGTTTGAATTTACCCCTTCACTGACAACAGAAGAAGCTTTAATGGACAATAAGGCAGACAAAACAAAACACATAATTATTCCTTTTCATTGTAGTCACAAAGGAGAGAGGAGAAGGAAAGTGTTGTTGTTAGTGGCAGACTGCTGTCACATAGATGCTTCACTTAAAGAAGACTGTGAGTCAGAAATATATAATATAATGCAAAATCCACTCAAAGCATTCTAACGAAGGCTTCATGCAACATCACAGGAGAGGCATGTACAGCATGAGGGGAACACAAGGTACACATGAGTCAACTGTGTACAGACTAGTGTTTCGACCATAAAGGACTGTCATTTTGGCATGTATGTCTTTCCAGTATATAGAGAGTGCAGCTGTATCACACTCATCACCATCTTTAACATCGTAGCTGGGCCACTCTGTGATAAAACATACAATTAAGCCATGAAATTAGCCTTCACCTGAAAAACAAACACTGATGCTGGATCAATGCAAGATTTTTGACACCACTTCACCACCAAACGTGCTTTTACTTTAGGCCACATACAATGACACATTACCCATTAGGGCAGTTATTTTTTTAAATGTGCTGTGAATTTTTAAATGCAAACATTAAAATTCTTTGTTATACAATAAAATATGCCAAATGTGAAAACCACTTTCAAAACAAGGATTTGAGTTAGGACTCTGGGGGTTAAAGGCTATTTATAGCAATCCAATGCATGGCACTGGTCCAGAGGCACAGGAATATTCCCGCTAACCTGATTTATATCAACACAGACACTGTGTTTGGCTACAGCTCAACACAAAATAAAGCTGGATAAGAGTGGGGAAAGTGGAAAACAATTAGTCACACCTTTCTCTATCACCTTCAGCGTGATGTTCTTCATGACGTACACAGAGGGTGAGAAGAACTTAAACTCAAACTCGCGAAACACGTGGCATTCATAGACACCACTGTCATTGTAGGTGACATTACGGATCTGAATGGAAACATCTTGCAAGTCCTGACTCCCATTCCAGGTCAGACGGTCCTTAAATGGTCCACCCAATTCTACTGGTGTGTCACCTTCAAACATGTATATCTGGGTAAGAGGAAAAACAAGCAAAGGCGTATGAATTATAAACATATTATAATATACAAACACACACAAACACAATTTATGGCAATGTAAAAGCCACTCACATGAATTTTTGGGGTGTCCTTTTCATTGTTTGGCATGTAATACCAATTCACACGTGTCTTTACTTTGACCTCCTCCCTCCTCAAACAGGAGATACAGGTCAACAGCATGGGTTTGCCCAGGACTGCGTTCGTTTCCGATGGGGCATTGACACATACTGGCTGGCTCAGATGGACTAGAGCAAAGAAACATTGCACACAAAACCCCCATCAAAATGTATAAGTTCAAAGCCCTCACTCTCTGCTTTCAATTGGATGTTTGACCATCATGAAGCAGAATCATGTAGGTGTAGATTAAACTACTGAATGAGGTTTGTCTAAAGCTTTAACAGTATGCGCTCACTATTAGTCACTCTTTAAGGTTTGTATGGATTATTTTTTGTGGTATCAAAACTAGTCTGTAAACCAATCACAAAGCTGTATTTTACATTCACAAATGTGAAAACTTGGCTTCCCACTGAGGTAGAAGCTTTCGTGTTTAAAATTTATATTTTTTTAAAATAAGCCATGACAGTCTAAAAGTCTAAAATTAATATTCAAATTCATAGGCCATAAACATCTTTAGACTGGAATTTGTATTTAGTTGATCAAGTTTTCCAGAGAGCTCCTTACAAAGCATTACAGTGCAAAAGACGTAGCTTTAATTCATGTATGTGTGTGTACAACAGTGAGGTGCACTGTCACTCCTTATTTCAGGACTGATAACATAAACCCACACTACTGTGACACACCTCTTATATGTAGTAATAAACTATCCCAAACTCAGTTAAGTGTTTAAAAGGATTAATTGAATTATACAGCTTAGTGAGCATTCGAGAGACTTGAGTCACAATACTGATAACAAATCTAAAATCATCCAGGCAAGTAAGCACTAATGATGGTCTCTGCCAAATATCAACTAGTAGAGTGTGGGATAAATGGAAGGATTGAGAGTTGGAGCAGAATGTGTAGTGGATTAGTGTAGGAGGAGGTGAACAGCAAGGTATTGCGGGAAAGCAGGGAGGATGGTGGGGGAGTGACTCGCATATACTGCAAATGCATTACAAGGCAGAATGATTAGAGGAAGGGCAGAGGAGGTGATTATAAACACAAAGATTGATTTCTTGTGGGTGGGGCAGAAACTAGTCACATGCATGGATGGTCTTTGGTTGACTGTTGTAAAACTGGGTCCAGAGCTCTTATATAATAATCCACAGTCCCCCCCTAGGCAGATGGTGACTGCATCATTTCCACCCTATTTTCCTTTTTTCTCCTTTAGAGTAGCCTCGCGTAAAATAGGAAGTTAACAGAGAAACAAGGAGGTACGAAAGAGACAGACTGGGAGGAGACCAGAGAAAGGGAAAAACTGTTCAGTGATTTCACTTCAGTACTGACAAAGGTTTTTTTCTTTCTTTTGTGAAGTTGTTCCTTACTCAAAGGGTCTAGCATTAGAGTACGTTGTACCATGTATACCCCACTGCACAAATTTGGGCTATACCAATAAAACTGATTTGATTTAGATTTGACAGCACAGACTGATGCAGAGATTAGGGGTATCCCACTTTCCTTAAACTTGAGTTTGTGTTCACAGCCAGTTGGAAGATTGACAATGCATAGACAAGATACATTTATCTGTACTTGTATGCTAGGGCTGGGCAACATGGCCAAAAAAACCTCATCACAATGAAAAAGTTTAGAATTTGTTGATTTTGACAATCATCACAATAAACTGTCACAGTTTTAAGGAGCTCTGCTCAAAAGTGAATGTTGACGAAACCATTTAACTGTGGCTATGTTCTTAATAGACAGAAAACATTTACGCTTTGTGTCTCAATGTGTTTGCACAGAACATTAACATACATTGTTATAATTATATTGTGTGGTATACACTGTCAGTGAATTATTGCCCAGTAGCAGTGTAGGTCACAGTTATACTTACCAACTAAAAGCAATAGTGCCAGACTGTGCAGGTGAACTCTGCTTTGAGTTACCATGTTAAGTTTTTGTGCAGCTGCTAGTAGACAGTGTTCCCCTGCTGCCTTTCAAAGAAAACTCTAAGCTGTTCTTCCAGGAGGCCGGGAGTGAGACAGAAGGTCGTGAGACAACTTCAGGACCACGGACAGCGCCTTTCCTTGGCAGAGGAGCGCGCAGGTTAACTGTCCTCGTCACAGAAAAATAAAAAAAAAATAACCTTCTGCAGTACAGTTTCAAACTACAAAATGGAGACAGTTAAATAGTTACAGTTGCCTTTGAAACCGCAGATTTAAGCCTCCCAGGACCCGCTAGCTCGCAATTCGTCATCTAACAAGAAATAACCAACTTCATTTTACCCTCCAATCGGCGAAATAAACAAGTTCGTGATGTGAGACAGCCACCGGGGTGATGCAATAGTTCCCTCGCCCACAAACGCTGTCATTCAGTCCAGGTTCAGCCAGAAACACGAGAGAGAGAGAGAGAGAGAGAGAGAGGAGAGAGAGGCGAAGGAGGAACCTGTGGATTCACACAAGCCGATTCACTCACTCACTGAAACGAAAAGCTGGAGTCCCGTTCACACTTTCAAAGCAAAAAAAACAAAAAAACAAAAAAAATACAATGCTCCCTATATGCCTCCGCTCAAAGAATAGCACTATTGATTCTCTGAAGTCTATTTCCTCCATTAAAGATGACTGATGACATCCTCCAGCGACGGGTCCCTGCCTTTGTTTTTCAGCACAGGAGCAGAGCTTTGACACGCATGCGTGGGTCACTCCCTCCCTCCGACGCTACAATGTGCACGACACACATACTGACATTCTGGTAGGCCAGTAACGGACTCAGCATAGATGCAAGTCTGTTTACACGTGCTGCCCTTCTGACTGCAGGCTGATGAGCCAAACAAACAGAAACGCTGCATTTTATATCACGTGTGCAGGTATAAACTGCTTTATTAAAGGCTATTCTTATTAGGAATAACTATAAAATGACGCAGCTCTTTCTGCTATTTATCTCTATAACACTCACACTGGATAATGTGGATATTGTGTAGGATATTGTAAATATTGGCAGCAGTAACAGAAGAATGCAGAATTCTTTTATGTCGAAAGAATTTCTCGACATAAAACCTAAAATATGTAATTTGTTTAATTAGTTGATCTTTGATGGGTTAATGTGTATATTTGGCTTAAGAAGCTAATGACATGCTGTGCACAACACAACTCAGTGAGCTAATGATTTTCTAGCCTGTGGAGATCAGTGTTACAGTAAAAGGTCCTGACCTTTTCTTTGATATTCTGCCTATGTACGGATACCAATCATGCATGCTGTATGGTTTTCCTGATCAGGTATGTGTTTTTTTCCCCCCTCTTTTCTCTAATTGTTCAGGGCCTAAACATTGCTAAAAGCAGAACAAATGTTTTATTTCCCTGAAAATTGTTCATTGATTGAGGCAGCAAAACACTGCAAACCCTATTTCCTCTTCATCACACCAGCACAGCCTGTGCCAGTGAGGATTGAAGTGCCTGCCACACAGTAATTATATCAGATTTGACTCTGTTGTAAAGGCAGGGAGTTGTGATAAGGACAAAATAAAATTGACTACCAGCCAAATCCATAGGGAATATTTAGGTTTTTTTCCCTCTGTCCTCTCCTGTCCCATGTAGACGTGAAGAACTTCCAGTATAACAATACACTGACACGTCTACAATTCTTTGTCAGGAATGGAAAATCTATAACCTTTCCACTACCTGCTTCTTTCTGTAAGAAATGGACTGTGTTTCTTCAAAGATAGACAAATCTTTTACACATTACTGCTCTATTAATCTGATTTGTAAAATGCAAATATATTTTTGTTAGTATTGTCATAGTTCTAGAATAACGAATAACCAAGAGATGCTGTCACGTTTCAATCTGCATTTCATAAAATATCGCTGCATATGTTTGAGACATTGATATATAAAATAGGATGATTTTGATGTTTTATGTTAACTCTGTGAAATAACAAAGGATTAAAAAAGAGGAATATATTTTCTTTTCTGCATCTAAAAAAAAGCATACATTTATGCTCTTTTTTTCCACTAGGAGACATACTGTAGTTGTGAAACAAGTGAATCAGTAAGCATTTGCAGTACTGCTTTGAGTTAAAAAAAAAAAAAAACAGACAGGAGATATAGTAGCTGAGTATATTCTGGTGATGTTGTCAGCATCATCAGCGGGCTGGCATTCTGAGAGCAGGCTAAATATGGCAGGCCTGGTTGAACCACATCCTGGAGATAAGGAAACCATAGCAACAGTAATGCAGCACCATGGTGACAACACAGGAGATCTACTTCACCGCAACCCACATACTCAGGAAGGAAACCTCAAGCCAGGCTCTTTAATATCAAAGGTATCTAGTGTGTTCTACTCATAAATAAACAATAAATAATGTGATGAGATAAGTGGCATTTAAATGTTGCTCTGTGTTCAGGTCCAATGGTTTTCTACATGGGGAGCAAATGAATGTAATACATTTTAAATATTAACACAGTAAACACAGACCATGCCTGAAACAGTAAAGTGCAGGGACAATTTTCTGTGACTGAGATGAATATGTTGGTCATGTATGTGTGTGTGTTGTGTAAAGAGGGCCCTTGAAGATGTACTGCAATGAGTAGATGTCAAAGGATTTGGAAGGATTTCAAGATTATAACATAATCAGAACAGCCATGGAACAAACATGATGGCAATTGAGATGTAAATCTCATGTCCCGGTTGCTATGAAACCAAACCTCGTAATGCTACAATTTGAAGAGTATAAGCAGTACTTTCTCTGAACCAATCTCTCTGAAAATTTACCATCTCATTGCCATCTATTTGCAGTCCATCCTCAAGGGCCCTCTACATACAGGTACATGACCAAACATATTCATCTCATTTATTTATACACTCAATCATAGAAAATGGTCCTTGTACTTTACTGTTTATGTGGATGGGTGCTCATCCTTGATCTATCTGTGAGTGGCCTCTATCGGCACATCTTGCAATTAAATGTCTTTATGAAATGTGAAAAAAAAAATTTAATTGCTAAATACATGACATGCACAACATGTTGGATAAGTCTTCAGAAACAAAATGTGGGTTGTTATGAGTCCCAGTACTTTTAATATACAGTATTTTACAGTTTACTTTTCCATCTTTTCACAACAAAATTATAATAAAGTGACGGAATAGAAATAGTATTCAAATCAAACCAATGATGAAACACAAAAGGCCATGTGTGCAAATAAACACAAAGCACTGGCTGTCCCTAAAAATGGATGAACGTCAAAATAGAAGGCTATGTTCAACTTTATATACAGTCTAAGACACAGACATACTAAAAACAAACATCACACAAAGACAGTCTAAAAATAACATGTCTTTCTGAATAACAAGAGCAAGCATAACATTGCTGTAGCACAACCAGTAACCAGCCAGATATTTATGAAGACAACATAATAGCATCAAATGATGTCATGGCCCAATATAAGGCACAAACACACAGAGGCCAGATCAGTGGCATGTTGCAGCTAATCTAAGGCATCCACAGACACACACAGAGCTACAGGGCGCAGCCAGATTCAACCCGGGGCACTTGGCATCAACCTCTAAGCTAACACTGATAGGGAAAGACTTGTTCCATCTGACCTTTTGATTTAGCTCACAGGCCCTCTAGTAATACTTACTTTCTATTATAAGACACAGATCTGGCATCAATTCAGAAAAGCAGTAGATGCACAGCACCAGACTTCTGTTCTGGAGCAGATCAGGCAGGATAATGTTTTTAATTTCACTTTTTAAGTCTGTTAGGAAAAGAGGAACCTCAGTATATCAAAACAGATTAGA
The DNA here is from genome assembly GCA_016785285.1 of Brachirus orientalis. Taxonomy (NCBI): domain Eukaryota; kingdom Metazoa; phylum Chordata; class Actinopteri; order Pleuronectiformes; family Soleidae; genus Brachirus; species Brachirus orientalis. The sequence goes on along the minus strand of JAFBJR010000179.1, from coordinate 5,773,290 downwards.
AAGGGAAGGTAAGGGACTTACATGGGAAAAAGAGAGAGAAAGGTTGGACAATTATTGCAGTTGAAATACACTATTAAATATTCATGAAGATGTGTGCTGTCACCTTTACACAAGGGAAATGATGTGAGCAGGAAGCAACACAGAAGCACAAGTGTCACCTTGTGTTCAGTCAGCTGAAGTTTGTTTTAATTAGCACATGATAATGAACAGAGCCCGGCATTGAGGCCAGAATTAACTCCTGACTGAGAAACTATTTGGACAAGATGACAGACTGTCATGCCACTGCTTGTTGCCAAAAATAATTTCTGTCCGCAATCACAGATAATTGAAAAGAGTACAACTCTAATCACTTCCCAACAAGCAAGGCAGAATGTTATAGTGTTATAGTGTGCACAACCAAGTAACACCTATGTTAGGCAGAGAAGATAGTATGAAAAGGCAGAAGCTGAGAAATATTGCACAGACATTTGTTTTAGCACATATCCATATTCAGGTCTAATTTGTCATCAGTAGGCAAACCCATATTGTGAGTATCTGCATGTCTAGTTGTATTGCCTCTTGCAATCTGACTGCTGAGTTCCTCTTTTTCTGGAACATTTGTGTGGAGGTGATCTTGGCTGTCTAGCATCTGGCAGTCCATAATTGTTTCAGGGTTGTTAATCAGAACAAAACCACTCCTCTGTTGGTCAGACGTATGACTCTCCATTTGAGAGGCACCAAGACCTTTACTTTGACTTTGGCTAGCTGGAATACCATACTCCTGCTGGTCGTCAATGGCAGTATGACCATTTTTGCCAGGATAATCCTCCCTCTCTACCTGGAGTAGTGCTGCTTGTTTACAGTCTTTGGTCTCATCATTAGACTTGCTGCCATTATGTGGGCGCTGTCTGATCTGTCTTAATGTGGTTTGGAGCTCATTGAGGCGCTGTAATATATACTGCCTCTTCAGTTCCAGCAGGATTGTTCCATTACGACTCAGGCTTGGCATGCCTTTTGGTGGTGTCCTCTGTGAATAAAGTGATTCAAGATGTAAAAGAATTAAATTGTACAGACTGAAGCAGTGATTAAAATATGCAAACGCAGGGGCACATACTGTATATTCACACAAGTCAAGGCAGTAAAGGAGTGTAGGACAGATATTTGAATGATTATATCAGCAGTTAACTCAATGGGTCAATGCAACATGTATGTATGAAAAGCCTAATAGCAGTGAGAAAGTAAAAAGAAAAAGCTCAGCATGTTGGATTTTGTACCTTATAAAATAAAGATGATTTCAAAGCCTTTCACAAAACACTTAGCAACACATTAATTATCTGGATTATACAACATGTAAGATTTTAACAAATTACCACAGAATGTTTTCCAGCACCCATCTCTTGCTCCCTTTTCCATCTGTTCATTTGAGCTGTTTCATGCAGCTGCATGCTTAACTGCAAAAAACACTCATTCAAGCGGTCAATTTCTTCCTCTATACAGGATATCTGGAATAAAGGAAATGTTGAATTAAATGCCGTGCTTGGAGGACTGTGACATTTCCTTTCAAATTAACAAAATTTGGTTTGTAATGGGTGAATATTGTACCTGTATTGGTGTGCCTCTTGGTTGTAAACCTGTGAAAATGAAACATGACTTAACACTTCAGATTTCAAAGATTTGCAAGGTGTTCATGAAAGCTACACAAATAATGTTCTCACTGCTCACTGGTATGCAGTCATTAAAGTTACAAACTGTGAAAACAATATTGACCCACTCTCAGAAGAAAAAGTTCTTTATAGGTGCAAAGCAGGTGAAAATCAACTCTTTCTGTAGGACTTCTGGTAATATATATAATCTGTGCCTGAAGAGAAATGAAAAAAAAAAACTTCTGAGTGCAATTATTTTGTCATTTGTTCATTATTTATTAAAAAACTCCAATAATGGAGTTTAATGCCTTTGAAAAAAATAGCTTGCTATTTTGGAGCAGTGGGTGTTTGATGGTGGTTTAAGAGGTTAACCCAGGTACACTTAATATTGATTAAGTGTACCTGGAAATTTTACAACTATCCATGTTCTAAGTGGATATTATTCTTTATTTTTCTGTTTCCATGCATATTTCCAGTGCATTTTGTTTAATTAGCAATTGATTTTTATAAATTGTGTTACATACTGCGTCTTACTAGACTAATGCAAATGTCTTACCTGTGTATGTATCTTCAGCTGAACTCTTTTGAAGGGAGATGAGCTGCTGTAACTTAAAATATTTATAATTCTCAAGTCTAAATTGGAGAATAAGCAGAAATGTTATATGCATGATTTTTCCTCAAAGGGAATATTATACTTAGCTGCATGGTTCAGGTTTATCACCAACCTGCTTGCTAACAGGTGCTCAGTGAAATATGCCTCAGTGGGAACTCTGATGTTAAAAAAATCTTTAACAAAGGCACTGTGCTGACCATCCATAGCATTAAAATTTGACTGTTAAAAAAAAAAAGAGAGGTTTGGAGTAATATCAACTCCTGTGCAAGCATCAGAATGCTGTGATAGGTTTCAGCACTTACTCACCTCTTCTGTGCTCCATTTAAAAGAAATGTTGAACAGATAAAGGCTAAGAGCTGAAACTGCTTCGTGGAGAGCCTGCATAAAGATTTGGGGTTTGGAATCTGGGAGAAAAAAAAACATTCTGCTTTTAGAAATGATTTCCAGGGCTACGAATGTGTACAAGGTTGTTGTAAAAAGAAGGAAACAATTGAATTTTCAGGACTAACTGCTGTTGACTGCTTTCCAATTACCTGACACTATGTAGGCCATGGACTGCAGGATGATGGCAATAAAATGTCCCACATGCTGAAGCTTTGCCTCTGACAGATAAAGGATTTGATTGGTCTCATCAAAATAAAAATCCCCTGAGCAGTGAGCCAGCATAGCCTCATTACAGGAGGATGAAGAAACAGGGACTGACTTTGCCAGTAGCAAAAGAACAGGGGGGAACAGGGGGCAGTTTTCAAGTAACCGCATCACCTGACAACCAAACAAGAAAACAGCAGCATGTTGAGGTGAGAGGTTGTCTAGTGCACTTGGGATGAGCTGGCCATCATAATTCTCCTGAAGAAGCTGCTCTGAAGCTGATGAGACAAATGGAAATTGTGCATTTTAGGCATTGTGTTTATTATTTTTTTGTTGCATTGTTTCTCTTTCTTAGATGTTGAGTTTTTTATTATATCTCTGTACCATTGTGAAGATGCTGACTTGGCTTAGCTGTGGCAAGACACTGTAAAGACTGCTGGATCTCTTGCAGGGTCTTGAACAGAGGAGATATGATGACCAGCTTGGAGAGGTCATGGTCACTTAGTCCACTCCGGTGGACTACATGACATAGAGATAGAATCTTCTTACTAATAAGACACAGCATGCTAATATTTTTGTATATGCAGCAAAAATTTGACATTGATACCTGACTCAGGTGGAAGAGCTTCTGCTTTGTTAAAATTCATCAAGGAAAACTGTAAGTGCAATTAGGAATTAATAAGCCTCCACTTACAGTAGTAATTCAAATATAAAAACAGTGCAAAAGCCATCACGGTTACCTGTGTGTAACACATGTTGGTGTCACCAGGCTGAGTGTATCCAGCTTGTGGTTCACACTCCCTGGCATCATATTGACCGGTACGACTACATGGGAGATCTGTCCCATCCTGGCTCTGCCATACTTCTCCTGTCAGCCTACAGAGGAGTGCTTCCGCAGACCTGAGAACGCTTTCCAGTAACACTTTTGAGGCCTCGGCTGGGGGCGGGGAATATTTAGTCCCATACATTCAACAGTTGATAGAAGAAAAAAATTCAAGGATATGACTTGTGTCAGGTGTGACTTATGTCAGGTGATTTACATATGCATAGACAAGTGAGTCTTTGGGTCATTAACTACAAAGGGTAAACTTAACCATTTGGTTTAATGTTCATGAATTATTTAGAGAACACCTCATCTTTCAAAAAAAGGGCTCAACTAGTATTCCTGTGTTAGTCTATTATTAACCATATGGTTTAATGTAGGGGTCATTTCCTCGAGCTCTGCTGGTCTACATGAATAAGTCTCTCTGGGTAAGACACTTGACCCCAGGCCTCAAACAGGTTTTCATTGTCATTTAATTGCCTTTAGACAGAGCCAGTCTAGCTGTTTCCTGTCTTTATGCTTAGCTCTCAGGCTGCTAGAGGTATATCCTCACATGAATGGTACAATTACAACAGGGGTGTTAACTGTCACATCTGTCTACAAAAAAATGAAAGCAACACATATGGTACGGTGCAAAAGCCTTAGGCCACTTTAGGTCTACTAATACTAAGTCAATATTAGCTTTGTTGTTTATGTATCTGTCAAATACTGTGATCACTGGAATTTGGATTGGAACAATGTGATTTAAGTTGGTTTTGTATATTAGCAAACTGTCAGTGAGTTTAACTCATATGTGTGTATGGAACATTTTTAACTGCAGATATGTTTGCTGACATGAAATAGTACGAAAAACGGGTTTTAACATTAATATTAATTAGGGTTCCGCTCCAGTATTAAGAGAGCCAGGGTGAAGTTATTGTTCAAGTGTATTTTAAAAGCCATGTTTTCTGGATGTGTTCCAGTAAAGTGACTGAGAAATAATTAAACTGTATTATACTGTCATTAAAGCGTTGCTAAAATAAATAGTGGCCTAAGACTTATGCAAAGTACTGCATGCTTTCAAAAATGCCAAAATACCCATAACTCTTTATTTTCAATTATTATTTAAGTTCATCCCATACATAATCCACTTTTACTTGTACCTTTTGTATCTCTCTCTGCACTGCTGATGGATGGTTTATTCCTCATTGCATTGTGGACTAGCAGCTCCTTAAGAAGACTCAGTTTTCTATGATCCATATTCTCAAAGACATTCTGAAAAAAAAATACACAATTTTATTTACTTCACTACACAAGCACTTTAAAATACCAAATTCTTTCCTCAAAGAATGTATGTTTTACATTCATATTTGGTTACTACTGTGAAACTCACCTTGAGCGTTTCAGTCTGTTGACAAATGTTTCTGTAGAACTCCTGTGTATCTTTGCGGTGTCGGGCCAGTTGTGAAGCTATGTGGAGGTTCTGATCCTCTAATTTATCATATAAGGTTTTCACATTGAACTCCTCTAAATCAATGTGCCCTGATATACTTCCTAAGTAGGAACAGTAAATTAAAATGAAGTTAGAAATTAACTACAGTAGTCAGGTTAGTCACATTTTTTTATAATTCTAAAGATACAAAAAGATACCCTCACGATGACTGAAAAGTTTCTTTAACTAGGTTCAATAAAAAAAATAGTTTTCATCATTCTGGAGAGTGTGGGAAGGGGGAAGCAATGGATGATAAACATTGAACAGAAATTGCAGGGGCTAACTAGGGAACTAGAGAACTAGAGATAAAGGCACAGGTCATTAGAGTGCAACATTAGCCATTATCTTCTTTATCATCAATCAAGAGGGGGAATAGCCCGTTAACTGCCACTTGGTCATGCGTGATGGGTTTGTAATGATTAGACCAATTGACATTTTAACACCCTTTCAAGCTGCATGAATAATGCAACAAGCAATGTGAAAACTCTACCTAAAAGTCATTTCAAACACTATCACACACCAGTGGGGAACAATATTGAAAACCAGCCAGATGGAAAAGTGTTGCAAAAGTTTTTTATAGGTGAATAAGCCTCTTTAGGAACCGGTTGATGATTGATAAGTGACATAGAAAGTAAATACAGATGGTCTCATTCATAGAATATAACCAAAACAATATTTAAACTGACCCTAATGATCTTGATCTATATTTTAGGTTTTTAGGTATTTTTAGGTTGCTCTAACACAACTAATTATTAGTGTAAAAAAATAATGATTTTACCTCCCTTTAAAATAGCAGGCTCTTCAGCTTCTGCACCTTCTCCTACACCCCTACTGCCAAGGACAGCCCCTATCTTTAGGGCAGTTATGCTGAAGCACAAAACACAAGACAATGTATGGTTATTTAATTAACAAACTTGTAGTTTTATGTAAATTACAAAGTACAGAATAAAACAGCAAGGTGCTGTTTTGAGCTTTGAACCCACAGTAAATGGGGCTTTGTAGTGTATGTGCCATCAATATACACATAATATACCTGTGGTCACACTAACAGACCTGTCTCCATTGCAAACACATTCCAGTGGACAGAATGGTTCCCCAAGCCTCCGCCACATTGGCTTCATCTTCCAGTGACAGATTAGCTTTGCTTTGCTGGGTCGTAGCACGAGCATTGTGGTGGTCAGAACCACAACCACAACTAGCAGCAGACTCAGAACCCCTGCACACAGTCAGCATCTTGTCATTATAAAACAATTAGGAGCTAGTCACTAAACGTAATATACTAAAATAAATGTGAATGAGGATACACACCCACTATTACTCCCCAGTCAGGTAGGAGGTTGAGTCGATGCTGCTTGATGATCCCAAATCTGACCAGCTGTGCCGGGGTCATGGGCTGGAACACAGATGTTCTAGGATCACACAGCGTCCCTTCCTCACTGACCACCACCACCATACTCCACTCTGGGACAGCACTGTCCACAAACACGTACTTCCCCGTCTCTGAAAACATGTGAGCAAACCTGAGAAAGAAAAAAATTAGTGGTGTTAAATAAAACACACACTGCCACTTAAAATATACAAAACCCACAGTATCTTAGGTTTCAATTGGACCTTGTAGAGTTGAAATTTGTTTGCTTCATAAGTATCTGCAAATGTCTGAAGGCACCAAAGTCCCAGCTGGGGTTACTATTAAACAGGTGGTCTTTTTGATAGACTGGGAAGTGACTCAAATGACGATCTGGGGATACAAATAAATGAAGAGCAATATTACTTATTCTTGAAAGAAAAAAAATTGCAATGCCATGATTAAATCAATAATAATGTGATGTTAATAATGCAGTACAAGTGTGGTTGATGGTGAGATGGAAAAGCAGCATATCACCAGAGGAAAGACAAACAATGGGGTTGGGAATTCGAGGAAGAACAGCTGGGATACCACCATCATCAACTGTGTCGCTCCTCTTTCTGGATTGTGTATTTAGGAGATCTGTTGGTTCTAAATAAAGGAAAATTAACCAAAACCCAAAGCAGGAGTCAAAAATGCTGTTCAGAGACATAAACAAAATATGATAAGTTACATCAAATCACCTGATAGAAACTGATTGATGAGCCCCATCTGTATTGGAATCCAACCAAATACTCCTTCAGAGTCAAACTGGACTAAATGAATTTTCCCAAAGTTCCTGGCATGGATATCTGGTCCTAAAACATCCTTTACAGTCTGGAAATGAACATACAAATCTGATGACAATTGCTGCTTCAATTATATATCATTATAACAGCATAGAAAAAGTAATTATGTAAGAAATATTGTATGCTCTGCAGTGGTAGTTTAAACTATGATTGATTTTACAAAGAAAATGTAAAATATTTTCAGTTCTTTGAGATGCATGCCCTCTACTAGTGACTGAGTTCTGAAAATATACTGTATGTGGATTACTGTAAAATAATAGTAAATAGAAAAACAATGTTTAAAAATGATAAAGTCGGGGTTACCAAATATCTATTAATTGGACATAAGTGCAGACACACACAAAACATGTACATTTAGAGATGCTGAAATTAATGCAAAGGGATAAGACCAGGTAGCCAACTTGTTGAGCTAAATATTTTTTCCTAGGGCAGTTCATTATTTATACTATACATTTACCTTACTCTAGTGCACAATCTGCAGCTGCAACATTTTTCCAAGTGCCCTGAACCTGATCAATGCTACATCCACATTTCTTCCAACTAATCAGAGTAGTTAAATGCCACAGTGTGACAAGCTGTGTTGCATTAGCACAACCCTCATATTGTCCTTACTTGTAGCTGCTTCCCAAAATCCTTCTGCCCATTCATAAACAGACATGATGTAATTGATCAGTACATAGAGGGAAAATAAAAATTGCATGCACTGAGGATTAGATGATGCTCAGTTTGTCAGAAAAAAGTATAATCTTTTCCTCACCCTTGCCCAGATCATGCTGTTCCTTTCTTTCAAGCTGAGCAGCAGGTTTCCATCTGGTGAGAGCTGGGCAGAAAACTGAGGCAGCCTTGAAAGGCAGGAAGTATTACAGAGTTCCTCTGCTGACACATATCGCTCACAGTGGCAGCTGAAGTGTCAAGATCAGGTACACAGAACAAAACACACGAAACATATAAACTACTTTTATTTCCTGACATAAAAACAGGTTGTCAATAAAAGACAGGAAAGGCCAGAGGCATGGTTGACACAAACATAGTTAAGAAGCCGTTAAAATGAGCCATGGAAAAACAAGAGTGAATTAATTCCTAGGATCTGTTAAATAAAAGAAGGATATACTTTTTTACTATTTAAAGGTCCAGTGTGACAAATTTTGTTTTGTTATTATTTTCATTTGGGAGAAATTGATGATAAAGGTATTTGCAATTTTCTTATGTATACAATCACCTGATTATAGGAATCCTTGTTTTCCATTAGCCCAAAATGAGCCTCTTATATTAGCCAGGCAAGCTCTAGAGAGGCCAACAATGGACAAACTAAACATAACCAGCAAAAGTGTATCTCAATTCACCCAACAACTGCTTTGTCGACTTCAAACTTTATGACAATACTGAAAACAGAAGGAATCGTGGTGGTGACTTGGTGGTTTGAATTAATAGTTGTAAAATAACAATAGGAATTAAGAGATAACCAATATAAACCATATCAAGGTTTAGAAACCTTGATGTGGTGAATACAGGCCACAGAACTAGATATCCATGTGTCTCAAAACTAGAATAAGCTTTTATTCCAGATTTACAAATTTGAGCTTAACAACATTTAGCTTTACTAGTTTTAACTTAGAAGTCTTGAAAAAAGTACTTGATATCAGTGGTAGTTGTAAAAGACTAAGGTGAATTAAAAGGTATAGGTAAAAGACTCACATTCCCATCTCCACATCCAGAGTTCCTCCAAGTGGTCCACAGGTGATATTACAGGAGTAGAGGGAAGGTGACACACACTCCCTGGATGCTGCCAGACGTACCTGTCCTGTGGCACATCGTGTGTTCACCTGAAATAAACACACACAAAGACAACTCACATGTATCTCAAAGGATTTCAAACAGCCACTTTTGATAACTACACCATTAATGAACTACACAAGTTTGTTCCCATTTAAAAAAATATATCTACCAAGTAAAAATCAATGCAAAAACACAAACATATTAGCAATGGCTGACTCAACAAGTTTGAAGCTCAGGGTTGGATGCAAAACATTCTATTCATATTCTAAACACAAAAACACCTCCCTGAAAATATTTAAAATCTTGCTTTACTTCTGACCTCAGGCTGGCAGTCCAACTCACTGTCGGCAGTGGAGTGTTTGAAATCAAGCTCATTGTAGAAAATAAATCCAGTTCTACACAAACACGAACCATCTGAGTGCTGGAATGCTCGGTTCTTACCAATACAGATACAAGTAGAAGAACCTGTAACACAACAGGCCAACGTGATCAACACATAAAAAATAGGTACAACTTAAAACTCTGTTTTCACATTGTCATTTATTACAGTTTTATTCTTGGCTCAGAAAATCACATTTTAAACGGTATGATCTGAGTCTAACCGGCTGGTGAGGTAGACGAGCTGCCACAGGGAAAACAGGCCCTCTGGGCAGCCAGGTGGTTGAAGGTGCCAGCTGGACATGGAAAACAGTCACTCAGAGTCTTGCCATGAGTGAGGTTACCAAAGGAGCCAGGGGGGCAGGGTACTGGTTCAGAAGATCCCATGGGACAAACATAGCCAAAAGGGCAATGATTACTATAGTGGACACTACCTAAAAAAGAACAAAACAAAGCATAAAATAACACTTTATTGTGGGTTAAATAATCAAAGAAAAAAGCTACAAACTTTGTAGCTTTGTTTGAGTACGTGAATAACCTGGAGGGCAGAAGTATCCTGCTGGACATGGGAGGCATTGTGGGATGGGGGAGAGATGAGGACGGTAAGTGCCTCCCTCACACACACTACAGCAGCTGTTTTTGGATCCTCTGAGCCCACTTGTGTTGACAGGCATCAAACCCCCTTCACAAGACTTCATGGTAGAGCTGTTGGCTGGGCAGTAGTAGGGGAAAGGACAGCTGTGGAACATGATAACAGGGTTATTTATAAAGCTTTGACCAACATTTGTAGAGTCAATCCAAATCCAAGAATTTTTTTCATCCAAACAAGTAAAAGCTCCTCATTTCCATGTCAACCTTGCTAACACCTTGATTTATAATACTGAAGCTTTCAAGCACTAACAGTTGTTTTGGGGTGTTGTAGGAATGAGATCCCTCAGGACAAAAATAACCCTCAGGACAAACTTGTGGGTCAGCAGTCTGAGGGCCACAGTATGAGCCAGCTCTGCACAGCATCTCTTTGATTGCACCTGGAGTATAAGCAAAAACTCATTACCTCAGAATTACATTACTGTATTCATGGAGAAAGAGAAACAACAACCATCACAAAAAGAAGCTATGATAACATTATAAGCTGTGTTAATACCTAAACCCACCTATGGGACACTGATAGGAGGCCCTACAAGGGAGTCCCTCCACATTTGGGATCCCTGTATCCCGTGGATCTGGGCAGTAGGTTCCCCCTGCACAGGGTTCACACTGTGTGGGTGCTGCAGCTCCAGGGTGGGACCTCTTTGTACCTGCAGGGCAGTAGATGGGAGGACCAGACCCACTGCACCAGTAACCAGGAGGGCAAGGATTGTTGTAGTCTCTAAGACCTAGAAAATAACAGTTTTACTGAAAAACGTATCACTTCATACACTATAACCAATGCAGAAATAAAACTGCTGCATCATTGCCGCATAGGACTTCAAGTAATGAGCCTGTACCATAAAGTTTATCAAAATGACACCAACTCATGTAAAGGTCTTTACTATTCATTATTTAAGAAGGCTTCATTTAGGCATAAAAATAGTTGGGGAGAAGAGGGAAGCAGGGCATCATTATTGAGATAACCAAGCAATGTAACTTTCTTAAGCATGGAAGGAGATTATAACAAGATTTACCCACTCGGTAATTAATAGAGCTTTCACCAATGACAAGATTAAAAATTTAGTGCCATCAAGCACCAACGTCCTTCACTCTTATCTTAGGTATGGGTATAATAGTCTGGATAAATACTGAATTTAATATAACCTAGAAAGGCAGTTTTCTCTGAACTGTCCTTGAGAATGTAAATTCAAACCTTCCCGAGAGGCATACAGTTTTTACAGTTCACTGTGATGTCAGCACAACGTATGGAAGAATGAAAGGGCAAAAACAGAACAGTTACATTTGTAAGAACAACTTTATTCTATCCTTGTCATAAGTGAGTGTGGGATGCAGCGTGGCAGACCTGTGCTGTTACAGTGTGAACCAGGAGGACAGGGCAGGCAGTCCCCCTTGCTGCCTGCTCCACGAGAAGCTTGATAGGTGTAAAGAGGACATGGCTTGGGTCCGCCACTGAAGTTAATGTCAAAAAGGCCATCACAGTAATGACCAGTGGGACACAGATGAAGAACTGGATCTCCTGGAAACAAACAATTTTACATTTTTTTATATTTCCAATATTTTTATTAATGTATTTACCTTTCCTAACCACTCAAAACTACTTGTCTCATATATTTAACTATATATCCTGCCTGTAAAATTTCTAACCATGCACACAATCGGGTCATTATCAGCTCATACCAGGTTTACACCAGTAACTGGGTGGGCAGGGTAAGCAGTCCTGTAGGCTGGCACCTCCTGGGGAGTTTCTGACAGTATTTGCAGGGCACAACTGTGGTGTCTCTGTGCCCTCGGGACAATAGAATCCTTAAAATAAAGTGTTCAGTCTTAATATTTAAAACATCTTTTATCTCATTTATTTATTGAATAACATCATTGATTTATTTTTCTTTCATTTTAAGTTTATTTTTGTACAAATGTAATGAAATAATTACAAAATCTCAGAAGTCAAAGAAATGGAGAAGAGAATATATCTATGCATGTGTTTAATTAGTATCAATGGATAATTTATTGTCCATGCATCACCAATTTGTCAATTTGTAATAATTTTGTCATATATACAGTATATTCATTCAGCCAATCCCATGCAAATATATTAAAAATTAAAAACAGACAGCCCATTTTATTACATTTTCATGTATGTCCATAATATATCTGGACAAACCTGGGTGCATACTGGCAGAGGCATATATACATGAATAGTTTATTCATGTACTGTACCTGGTGGACATGGTCCAGCGCATTGCATACCCCACTGACACTGGGTCAAGTTATAAACTGGTCCTTGAGGGGTGAAATCTGCACTCCCAGAAACACAAAGATACCCCGCAGCACACGTACCCTGGATTCTTCCTGCCCTAAAGAAAATATACATAAGGCTAGTTTAGCCACAAAATAACACTGAGCTGAAAATTCTGAACACACTAAATTAATTCCTAATTAGATAAACAGAATTATAATTACACTATTCTAACATGTGCACCTTTCACAATATATTCTTTATATACAGTACATACATGCATAATAAGACTCCAATTTAGCCATTCAGTGATCTGTGAGTATTGAACATGATCTACATTTGCATTCTGCCAATTGTGAAAAGAATCTCAACAGACAGTTCATGAATGAGTTCAGGATGAGCAGGTGTCTCATTGTGTGTCAGAGGTATGTATACACACGCATGTGAGTGGGAAACAAGGGATCATCAGAGTACTTTGGCACGCATGCACCTGTGGGTTTGGTTAATGCACCTGCAGAAGAGCCCTGAAGGACATGATAAACATTCTTTCTTTTCCTGTAGTCCTCCCTGGTTTGGATGAGTGTATGTTCCTTCGGGGCAGGGCTGGGGCACCATGGTGCCTTGACAAAAAAGATGCAACAGGACATAAACCACCCGCTTCATTTGATGACAGCAAGTACAAATTTGCTTTATTTTTCATATAAAAATAATTAAAATTAATAAAGTAATAAAACTTGTGCAAATATTTTTTCTTACTTGGGATAATTAAAATAAATGCTCAACATTTGGGGAATTAACTGTTACAGGTTTTTGCTTGTACAAAGAAGACTGACATCACTCAAGTTAGTAAAGTAACAAAAGCTTTAACCTCCATTATCTCACAAAGCATCTCAATAGGCCAATTAATATCTTTGTGCAGATTAAGCAAACAAAATATAGAGTGTTCATTGACTGTAGAGACACTAAGTGACAGGTTTATCTTAGAAGTCATCATTAAAGTGTACCTGCAGGGCAGAATGAGTGTGGCGGGCAGGGCCATGGTTCCCCCACTATGGCCTCCTCACAGTAGAACCCAGGACGGCAAGGGATACAACTATCTGAGCCTGAATTTGGCTGATACTCTCCTGTGGGACAAGGCAAGGCCAAGGCAGAGCCTTCCAGACAGTAGTGGCCCTAAAATAAAGAAAATGACAATGATGCATCCAAGGGTCAATGTGTAGCAAGTTTTTCTCTGACAAATAAGAACAATGGATATATAATGAACAGAGAAAACTAATTGGATGAGAGGGAATTTGGGCCCTGTTTCAAACAAGCAGTACATTTGTATGTTATGCAATGATTTGCATTTCATTTATTTACTATACTTTTGCACCCTTTTGTTGAAATATCTAGAACACTATTCCAGCATCTAAAGCATGGAACTGAACACACTGCAGTCCATTGATTGGCGAACAAAAGGATGATTACTTAAATATTTTTGTCATAAAATTATTTTTGTAAGGCGCTTCCATAACATTCCCTATCAGCAAGTCTGGGTAAAACAAATTATCATCAAAGTTTGGCAGGCCATATGTAACCATTTGACAGACAGACTGTGGCCCCCATTTTGTCCTTGTTTAATGTGTCGCATTCTTCTCATCTACATGGCGTAGCGGATGCAGCTGAAGCACAAGCCAGATTAGAGTTTATCGTTTTAAATGGTGCCAAGGTAAGCTGAACTGCAGTGATATTGCTTAGTGGAAAAATAAAGAGAAGAATAGCAGAATGTATGAATAATTTTCACCTTTGGACAGAGGAAGGCATATGGAGTGGTTGAAGAGTAGTCAAAAGGGCAGTAGAAACCAGCAGCACAACGGCCACTAGGTTTGTCCAGACCCTCAGTGGAGCAATAGTGACCTGCAGGACAGGCAGAGCAGCTCTCTGTGGACACACCTCCTATAATAGAAGTACACAATATAGCAGAATTGTAGATCAGACAAGCACAGACCCCATTAGGAGGACTTTCAAATGCAAATGAGAGTTCCCTACTGAATATTTGAAGTGAATTAAAATTAAATCAAATCATCACACAATAGTAAAAGTACTGTAACTGGAGGAAAAAATGCCATTTACACCTATGTTAAACAATAGATGTACCGGTGGTCTCACGAATACTGCCAAGAGGGCATGGAATTGGGGAGAGGCACCCTGCTGGACAGTAGTGGCCCACAGGGCAAGGGCCATTGAGGGTGATGTCAGAGCTTTGTGGTGTTGGTCCTGTGACCCCACCTTGGCAGAAGTAACCCTCCAAGCAAGGACCTTCAAAAAAATAAATACAATACGTTTCACTTTCTATTACTGTATCTACCAATGACTTTTTGGTTTTTGTTTAAAAACAAAAAAACTAAAATTATATCAACACATATTTGTGTCTGATGACCTTGTGGCTCTGATGCTCCATATGAGCTACAGTACACTCCAGAGGGACAAGGGGTGCAAACAGAGAGAGATTGCATCCCTGTCTGGTTGTTGTAAGTCCCTGGAGGGCAGGGTTGAGGCATGGCTGTCCCAGCAGGACAAAAATGGCCTAGAAAAGTAATACATTACCATTACTGTAGTTTATTCCATCAATGGAATGAAAGCACATTTTCACTGTCCTCACCAGTTGGACAGATAGAGGGCTCTTGAGTGCCTGAGGAGGGACACATGGTCCCTTGAGGGCATATTGTGCAGTGGACTGCTCCAGGGGCAGGATTGTATGTGCCAGGCTCACATGGTACCTCACTTCCTGAACCAATGGAACAACTGTGGCCAGCAGGACAGAGGTAGCCATGGGAACCATCTGAGGGATTGGGACTGGAGCTGCCACTCAGACACACATAACTGTGAGCACAAACAGGGTAAAACAAACTTCATATCATAAACATTGATGCAAGCTGTCAGATGAAACAGTCTGTCAGTGAGTAAACATAATATTGAGTTTAAAGTCGATTTAATTTGAGCTTTCTTTTACAAAAACATTGTTGTGAAATGGTTGTTAGAACAGTTGTCAGAAAAGGTAAAACTGTTCTTCAGCAGAGCTCGTCTCTAAAGAAAAATGCCCCATAAAACACAAGGCAATATTTTAGTTGTACTTGAAAGCATTCAAAATAATATGATACACTGACAGAGTATGCAAATACTACAGTGTTTACAAGCAATGCTATGTTAACGCAGGTAACATGTATAGTGCATCTGCAATCCTAATTTTGAAATTCTGAACACTTTATCTTGCTGTACGGTCATCCATACTATCAATACAAAAACAGGGGATTTGAGGAGGTTACCCAGCATGACATGGAAGCGCATCTGAGAACTTTGCTATCGCAGGTTTGTCACAAAACAGTCCAGGAGGGCAAGGTGGGCATTCACCAACTTCCCTCAGTCCCAGGGAAATGGAAAGTGAGCCTGTGGGGCAGGGGAGTGGATAACCTGTGCCAGAGGGGCAGTAGTGACCAGAAGGGCAGAGAAGGCTCTCAGTAGAATTCCCCTGAGAAAAAGGAAAAAAACACGATAAAACCAAGACATTTTAACCACACATTACTTGCATGAACTATAACCTCACAGCGTAGTTTGTAAAATCCTGAGCTCTTTAGCCAAAGTGTTTATTTCACAATATAGTTTGAAACTGGATGTACAGCCTCAAGCTTTAATTACATTCGGACTTCAGTGTACTGTGGAGCATAACTGTACTTAGCAATATGGCAATATTTTGTATTATAATGTGTGAAGTTGACTTCATGTACTTTGATGAAAATTGAGGGAATAAAATATTTTTAGAGAACTCACAGCTCAGATTATAATGTTTTACACTTATATAGTGGTGGCAATTAAATTATTTTTAATTTCCTGCAGGGCAAGACTATTCTCAGTTTTTTTTAATTTTTTTTTTTTCGAGTCACATGGTGGAACAGTGGTGGAACACGTCAAGAATCCCGTCAAGAATCCCGGTTTGACAGAGGGCCTTTCTGTGTAGTATTTGCATGTTCTCCCCATGTGTACTCCAGCTCATAATATGGTGACACTCTTAATTGACAGATGTGAATGTGAGTGGTGGTGGTTTGTCTCTGTATGTTGGGCCCTGCGATGGACAGGCAACCTGTCCAGGGTGTACCCTGCCTGTCGCCCTATGCCAGCTGGGATTGGCTGTGGTCCCCCCATGACTTTCATGTGGTTTATAAAGTAGTAGACAATGAGTGAGTGTTTGTCATTTAGAATTGCCAGTCACATATTGATGTTAAATGTGGATATACACACATTTTGATATAACGGTGATATTAAGTGGTATAATTTGCTGAGGAAAAAAATAACAATGACCAATATCAATGTTATACGGCAATAAAGACAAAGAACACCACCTCAGTTGGGCTGCTTGACCCAGCAGGACAGTAATATCCAGCTTCACAGAGTCCTGTGGGCTGGGACAGTGCAGACTGAGAGCAGAACATGCCTGCAGGAAACAGCAAACATTAAAGCTAGGGTCATAAATATTTCAAACATACTGAACGAAGTGTGTGAGTGTTTTCAAAAGATACAGTGTATAGGCAATGATGATATGTAGAAAAAAGCAATTCCTATACCAGCAGGGCAAGGCAGACAGGCATCAGGACCAGAGGCCCCGAGTTGACTCTGCACTGTACCAGGCGGGCAAGGAAACTCCAGACCTAGAGTCATTCCTGCAGGACAGTAGTATCCCCGAGGACAAAGAGCAGGCCATATAGTACCTTCATCTGAGTAACACAAAATTATTAAACATGAGTGATGTCCAATTCATCAGACAAAATAAACAGCTTTCTCACAAATGTCTTAGTGTCTATCACCTTTATTTCAGTGGCATAATTTAAAAATTAACTCCCTGGCAGAGTCAAATCTGTTTTACTTTGATGAGCAGAGAGGTGTTACTTTCACTAGCTGTCATCATTTTGCTAAAAACACATCAGCTCAGATTAATAAAACCTTCCAAGAATGACTTTGGAAAATTTTCATGGAATGGGTATGAATTTGTTGCTCTTAGTAAATTGTATCTATGTCTGCAATCTACTTGAGTTACTTATTAAAAAATAAAACCATATATTTTAATAATACACTTTATTGCAAATTATTGACCCCCCTTGTATTGAGTCTGAGATAAGAGTAGTTTATTTAAGGGTGAAAAGTAGAATAATCCATGCTTCCTACCTTGACAGTAATATCCTGGAGTGCAGGTGGTGCAGTTGTCCTGGTGTGTGTTCCCTTCTGCGGAGCTAAATGTTCCTGCAGGACAAGGCAACGGGACCGGTGTTCTACTTGGGCAGAAGAAACCAGCTGGACACAGAGCCTGATCAGCTCTGCCAGAGCCCCAACCACAATAAAATCCTGCCCAGCAATCACCTAGAGCGTAAAAATAGAGGATATTATCAAATAAATATAACATAAGCCTCATCACATCATAAGCCTAAACATTAATCTTATCATCCAAAAACCTTTCCTGTTTTTCTTATTCTCCTACCTGCTTTTTGCCCCTCTTGGCAGAAAATCCCAGGTAGACAGAGAGATCCAGTAATGTTGTCAGTCGGGTTCGACACCATGGATCCCATGAGACAAAGAAACCCAGTAGCACATGGCCCAGATGGCTCAACCAAACCTTCAGACCCACAGAACTGACCAACTGGACACACTAGGCACTCACCTACACACAAAGACCAATAGCTTAAACTCCACTACTAGAAGGTAAACTAAGGTAAACTGACATAGTAAATTGAAGAGGATAAGTCCAGCTATCTATTACATTACAGAAATGTTTGATTATCTCACTCAGTTTATTTTTCTTGGTTGACTGACCCTCAGCAGCAGGTCTTCAAGTTACAACTTTAAGCATGCCAACTGACTCAGATATTCCAATTTGTCATGCTTTTTCTCAAAGGTTTTGGGTTTTTACCAATAGTAGAGAGACCCTGTTTAGGACTGTAAGTGCCTTTGGGGCAGGGAATTGGCTGGCTGCCTGAATTTCCCCCTGGACATATGTAGCCAGCTGGGCAGAGCAGAGGGATGGAGACACCAGTGGCACTCTTCTTGGTAGTGCTGGTACAGTGGAAGCCAGGTGGACAGAGATTGCACTCTTTCTGACCTGATAAATCCTGGAACCAGCCTGGCAAAAAAAGGAGCATGGACATCCTTAAAACCTGGAGGGAAAAGCCAGTTTTGTTCAAGCTGACACAGTATATTGTCCTGCATACCAAGAGGGCATTGTTTGCAATCATCTTTGCCTTTTCCTCCAGTCTCATTTTGGTAAGATCCAGCAGGGCAGGGTGTAGGAACACTGCTGCCCTCTTCACAGTAATGGCCTGCTGGACAAACACTTCCAGACTCACTTGACACTGGAGTTGCAGTGTGGGATCCCTCTAAACAGTAAAAACCTGGAAGGAAACACTTAATGAAATGCTTGCAATGCTACTTTGTCATATTCAAATGAGATGATACATCACACTAACATACAGATGACAGAATTCATTTATTTCTTACCAGGCAGGCAGGTTCCAGAGACTGCAGAAAGGCCCGTCTCTGAACAGTAGGAACCAGGACTGCAGCTACGACACTGTGACTCATCTATAAGCCCACTCTGCTCACTGTCAAATGGTGTGAACATTTTAATATCACAGTAAAATGTCAAGTGATGGCATGTAATTCACATTGTATTTTTCTCTTATAAATTATAAAGACGATTCTATATCTTTCTGTATATAGGATAACTGTGCATGTATCTTTATTAATTTTTGTTTTTCACATATTTCACATATTAGTACTGATTACATAGGGAACTATGTTTGTAAATGTACTATAATATGGTAGATTCATTTATTTAAGTTACGCAGTAGGAGCAGATACAATAATTGCATCTGATAAATCTGTAGAAAACATGGACCAGAATTTTAAATGGAAGCTCCCAAAATCTTGTGAAATTCATTAAGAACTGAGGCTACCCAGTATTAGAAACGTCTAATGTTCCTAAAAAATGTAATGCAGGACATGCACCTGAATGTTCCTTTGGGGCATGGTTTGGGCACAGAAGTTCCAGCAGAGCAGTAGAATCCAGGAGGGCATGGGAATCCAGTCAGATTATCTGATGGTGATGCTTCAGATGCTCTTCCTACACATATAAACCCTGCAGCACATAGTCCACTGGGGAAAGTCCTCCCTTTAAACAGGTATCATTAAAGTAAGGTTTTAATAACAGAGCAGCTATCTATTTCTGCTTGTTTCTGGAAAAAAAAAACAATCTGCCAGATCAATAACCCTATAAGACATTCACAACAAGCAAATGATAGAGGTCAAGTGAGTGAATGCATCATACCAGTTCCTTTACAGTACATCCCAGGGTCACATGTTGAGCACTGATATTCTTCAAACAGTCCTGATGAGTTTCCATATGTTCCTGCTGGACAGGGATGCTGTTTTGATGATCCACTTGGACAATAAAACCCTCTCTCACAGAGTGCTGGATGAGTCATTCCTGATGTTCAATACAACATTTTAAAAAGACATTTTAAAATGTATATAGATTGATGTTCCCTGATGCATCCATAAGGTTGGTACAGGTCAACCTTACCTTGATGGTGACAGTAGAAACCAGATGGACATGCCTCACACTTGATCTGGCCTTGTCTAAGCTGGTAGCTGCCTGGAAGGCAGGCTGTCTGCCTGACACTACCCTGAAGCAACCATTAAAGTTTATTCAACCTTGTATCTAAGACATAACATGCATCATCTGGAATATTCATAGTGCAATGACAACAGTGAGAGACTGACATAGCTCTAAAAAAGGCAGTCAAGAAAAATACATAGAATCTGCATGCGTGTGTTGTTGTGTTTGTTAATATTTTAGGACATTTTTCTGGCATAAACACTGAACTTGTCACTACCAGTTTTCCTTTTGGGGACAAATTGTGCTCAGTTCAGTTTAGGGCTAAGATCTAAATATCTAAATTGTGGTTAGGTTAAGGTTAGGCACTAAATGGTAGCCATAGGATTAATATTAGTGATAATGCCTTGTTTAGGCTGTACAGATTAATGCAAGTCAACACAATTATTCCAAGAATAACTAGACAAACTCTTAATGGGTTTGTGTGTAGGAAGGGGTTAGGAGAGTCTCAGACTGATTAAGATATGTACATCTCTTTTTTCTATTACCAGATCATGACTCTATGGCTACAAAAACTTGAATAAAGTGATTTGAAAAGGAAAAAAAACTGGAGACATCACTCATTATAATATACAGAAGCAAACACAAAAGCATCATTACAGAATAAAATAAATCTGAGGACAAGGACACACATAGAGACATCATATAAATATTCAACAACAATGACAATAGCTTAGAGCCTAATGTGCTGACCTTCTCACAGTAATGTCCCTCTGAGCAGATGTGATGCTGTGGTCTTGCAGAGCTCTGTCCCTCAGGACAGTAATAGCCTTCTGCACACTGGCCACTTGGCTCAGCTCTACCTCTCTCGTGACAGTAGTGACCTGGAGGACACACTTGGCAAGCTTCTACTGTAGAACCACCAAGGGAACCTGATGGGTAGCACATTATGATAACTGGATAATAATTATCATCTTCTAATTAGTTTGTAGTCTTATGTATACAGTAGATCAATGTGTACAGCAGTTGATGACAACAAATTATAGGTCAGGTTAATGAAGACAATGTTAATTTGATGGAAACTATACACCTAGTAACAAGGGGCCTTCTGCAAGGAGTTTGCATGTTCTCCCCGTGGTGCGTGGGTTCTCATCGGGCACTCCGGCTTCCTCCCACAGTCCAAAAACATGCAGATTTGGGGATTAGGTTAATTGGACACTCAAAATAGGTATGAATGTGAGAGTGAATGGTTGTCTGTCTCTATGTGGCCCTGTGATGGTCTGGCGACCTGTCCAGGGTGTACCCTGCCTCTCGCCCTATGTTAGCTGGAGATAGGCACCAGCTCCCCCCGCAACCCTTAGTGGATAAAGCGATAGAAAATGAGTGAGAGAGTGAGTATACACCTAGTCCATTATTGGTTTATAATAACCATACAAAAGAGCTACAGCACATTTTAATAGGATTCTGGTTGTCCGCCACAAGACATGAATACAATTACACAATTAAACCACTTTGTGACTGAAACTATTCAAAAGTGCTCAAGGGAGAGAAACAGGTTTCCATGGATGTTCATGTCCCTCCATATAATTAAATGATGATAGGCACTAGGTCATGTAAGGATATTAGCAGAAAAATCTGACAGTGTGTGCAACAAAGAGGTTTGTATTTGTGCATCTCCGCATTGTGTGTGATTTCTAATTAATCAATAATTACTAAAAAAAAAAAGGTCCTACTTGTCAACAAATGTAGTGCAGTTTTTTTTAACTACAACAACAAGTTATACACAAAAAATCCAAACCTTTATAAGATAAATCATACAGTTGCTGCCACATAAATCAGTATCTCACTTTTAAAGGTTCCAAGAGGGCAGGGAACAGGAAGAGGTGTCCCAAGTGGGCAGTAGTGTCCAATGGGGCAAGGGGTGTCATAGGGGGATACAGAGCCTTTCGGGCAGTAATATCCTGCAACACAGGGCCCAGCTGGGGCATCCAGACCGGTCTGGTTACAATAGAAGCCAGCTTCACAGAGCTGAGGAAAGGCAGAGCCTAGTGGACAAAAGAAACCTGAAAAATAACCACAAACAGGGTCATATATACTAACTCAAAATCTAGACTGAAAAACTAATCAGGAGGATTACAGTAATTCATAAACTCTCTTTAGAGGATTTTCTTAAATACATAACCTTATACTTGCAAAATCATTTTTTTCTGCCTGTATTTACCTGGCACCAGGTTTATTATGTGGCAAGGGGCAGCAATTGCACTGTTTAAATCTGAAAAGGATCACAGATAAATCTACTTCTGCAAGAACAAAAGACTAATCAGAAGGATTTGAGTAATTCACACATCTTTTGGAGACTGAGGATTTTTTTCAAACACTGAAATGTTAACTCCCATACTACTTATGTTATAATATATATATATAATTTCCTTGTTCATTTCCCAAGTGTAACTGACAAAGCCTTTTCAGTACAATTTTTGACTTTACATCTGGACGTGTAGTATTCATTCTCTATTTTGTCTTTTAAAGGAATGTTCAAATAAAATCAAGATCAATGAAATATAGAACAAACACTTGACACATCAAGGAGATGACATTTCATATATCACAGCTGTTACAGAGGAAAGTACAGTCATGCCTGACATGACTGTACTTTCTTCTGTAACTCAGAAGATATGTGTATGCTTGAAGGGACAAAGTTCACTGTGAGGCTCTACGCACCCTTAGGGCATATATCTCCCCTGTAAGTGGAACATGCATACTGTGCACTCTTTACACATGGCAGGGTGTAAGTCAGAGTATGGTCTGAATCTGCCTGTGGTGGTGTTTCCACTTCAATCCACCCAGCATGTCCTAGAACATGGCAGATAAAAGCATTAGAGAGTTAAATTCTTTGTCTTGCAGGCAGGAAATCAAAGAGAAGCCAATCTGCTAAGATTTGACAGCAAAGGGAACAACAATCTTTAAGGCAATTCCCAAGAATACTTGAATGAATATGCTTTAAAAAAGGTTGTATTGTCTTTTCAGAGGCATTCATTATGCAATTACAAACCAAAGAAATTCATGTTTTACCAAAATTACTAGAATTATTGAAGAATGACAGATTGTGCATCCAGGCAGCAGTGTCTGTCTTCATAGTGAAAGCCTCCAGTATTTCATGAAGACAGCTGAACAGAGAGGAGTTGGCTCGAGGTGAGGGACTATCTGCACCTCCTGAGCAGAAGAAGCCTGCAAAACATAGACCTAACAAAGGAAAGCATTATGAAAGGGTGCAAGCAATTTATTATGTGCCTCATTATGTGTGATTATAGCCTGTTAACCAAACTAAATTGCCATTTAGCTTTGTAATACTGTCTCCTTGAAAATTAAATAATCAGACATAGGAAATATCTTAAAGGCCTGGAAGCAGGCTAACCTCAAATGTATAACACCTGGTCCCTATGTTAAGTTGAATTTTACAGCTGAAATATAAAATTATGTGGATTTTATACAAATATTTCTCATTCAGGAGTGATAAGTATGACTGTCCTTAATGAAAGGAAACCTGATGAAATCTCCAACCTGTGGGCTGCATGGCTCCAGGACTAAGGCAATATTTTCCTGGGGGGCAAGGGTGGCAGTGAGATGGGGAGAGAGCTCCTAGCTCTGGGAGAAAGCTACCAAGAGGACAGGGTTTTGGTGACCCACTACCCTGAGGGCAGAAGTGTCCCATGGGACAAACATCACCGTAAGGCTGGGAAACAGGAGAAAACTCTGTGGACCCCAAGGAGCAAAAGTGTCCTGTGGCAGAGAATGCAATAAGATATGACGCAGAGAATGCAATAAGATATGACACTGAGAATAATGCAGTATCTACAGTGTAGGGTAAATTAACTATGTAAAGCAGGAGAAACCGACTTAATACAGTACAGAAATCTGACATTATTTCCCAAGGGGATAATAGACTTTCAGACCTGGTTGACAGAGCCCAGAGGGCTCAGTCAGAGCAACACTGTTACAGAATGAGCCAGGGGGGCAGGGATTGCAGTCACTGAGGGACTTCCTGCCAGCTGATGAACTGAAATGGCCCACAGGACACGGAGACGGCACCGCTGAACCTTCCATACAGTAGAAACCTGAGCAGAGTGTTGTGTTTTACACCCTCCAGTTCAACTTTGCTTCTTTGTGTGTACACAATTATTGACAAATTTGAGCATATACAGTAAGTGAATTTTACCTGGTGGGCAAATGTCACAAGTTGACTGTCCAGGAGAAACTTGAAAAGTACCAGGGTTACAGATGGATGGCACAGCACTACCATGTGGACATGCATAGCCAGGTGGGCACCGATATCCTGGGACATAGATAAGCAAATGACTCATCTGCTTTTGTTTCCAATGAAAACAAGAGTAATGCACAAACACACATAAAACATGATTTTTCACCAAGGTGGCCTTTGTTCATGGAAAGAAAAACATAACAGGTTCATTTCAGCATGTCAAATGCCAGGTGATGGAAACAAAGCAATGAATAGGAAAGACAGCAAAAGTTGTTTCATCTAAAAATCCTGTGGGAGAAAAGGAGAAGAGAAAGCAGGGTAAGCAGCAGATACTGGGCCTCTGACAGAGTGGGAGACTATTAATAGGCTCTGGGCTATTTCATACTCAAATTAGCAAATGTCTTCTCAATAAAAGTGTAAAGGGGACAAGGATTAATTTGAAATAATCTAAAGAATGAATTACCTCAGTGGTGTAGCTAGTTTCATTAAGTAATGGTTGAGTTCTGCTTCATGCTTTTACCACCAGTTTCAGTACTAATTATGCCACTAGCTACATAATTCATATAGGTTAGCAGTGACATGCACAATCCAGCAGCACAGGAAGGTCTTAAAAGCTTATATACCAGTAGTTAATGTGCAAAATTATGAAATATGCCTAATATAATTTACAAATTAGGGTTTCTTTAAGAATTATGAAAATACTTCTAAAATTAAGAGTTCAATGAGACTTTTTTTATACAATAACTTGTGTCAGCATGCTGACATTGCTAATGATAGTGCAACAGTAATTTGCTTTACTTTCCTTCATAGTGCATTTTTACAGTAAGAAAATATGCAAAATATGTAAGCATAAACACTATTGTACAACCTTTTATATTCAGTGTGTTCAGCAAATAAAGACTGTTATGTACCAGCCTTAAATAGGTGAGCATGTCGTAGCCAAATATTTGAAAACAAGGCTTAACTGCACAGTATGTGATCAGATACATTGCAAAAAAGGAAAGAAAAATGATTGTGAAAAATGTAATGAAAAGACTACAGTGGTTGAACGGGAGCTGACCCATGATCATGTGTACTATACCTGGCTGACGTCCAGACATTGATCGTGGTGGACAGAACCACCCAGGGGGGCAGAGGTGTTCAGCAGAGATCTGGGCCCATGAGGGGCAAAAAGAACCAGGGTAACAAGCCTCACAGTCGGCCTCTGACTCAGCCGCAAATTTCCCCAAGAAAGTACCTGTATTGAAAAAACAAATTATCATGTAATTCTTATCTGAGAAAGACAGAAGGTTGAGAAAGACACGTGGTTGTTGTGTGTACATACAAATATGTACATACAATTAAATAGTTTTAATTTATCTGTGGCTGGCTTACCATTATGATAGTTTTATTGGATTTCAATTAGCTTTTACAACCCCCCTATACATAGGGGTTTTATGGCACAGTACACAACTGTTAGAGGCAATATAATAAAATATAATAATATATAACATAATAAAAATAAAAGTAAAAATATAATAAAAAAGTGAGAGATTAGACAGTCTTTCAGAAAAAGAGACAGACGTCAAGTTAATTTATAATTTAAGTGTTTTAAATATTTATACTCCTGTTTTGAAAAAAAAACATGCTTTTACATGCTGACAGGATATTTTAAGGATTTGTTGGTTTTCTACCTGGAGGACAGGGGCTTGGCTTTGCACTCCCTCTAGGACAATAGTGGCCCAGAGGACACACATCACCATGGAAGTGACCCAGGACTGAATTGGCAGGAAGCGGGGCTGGAGCTGTAAGATCTCCTGAAACTGAAAGAGTAGACCTTTATTTGATGTCATTACTAATTAGGTTAGCAAGCAAAATAAAGGCCAGAGCCATTTTGTATAATCCAAGGATGAAAAGCCAAGAGGAAGCAGTGGCAACTGGTAAATGTTCTGACAATCTCTCCATCAATGTGGTGCCAAAGGCCATGAAAAATATTACATAAAAACAGAAGTGAGATGCTCCAAATTTTTTATGTAACAAATACACTTTTAATAGTAACCATTTGTGTATGCTGCCATGCATTTGTTAGCACCACATGGACTAGGAACGTTACCTGTGATATTACCCCTTGGTGTGGCCGTTATGGATCCTTCTATGCAGTAAAAGCCAGGGTTGCAAAGCCCAGATGGGGAGGAAAGGCCAACCTTGGCACAGTAATGACCAGACAAACAGGGCCGACATGCTTCTTTAGAAACAGCCCCTGATAAACCAAGACAATGGAAAAAGTAGAAAAATATATCTCCACTTCAGTTGTTTCAAGTCACTAATGTTGACTAATCTTTCATTACACAAAATATATATTGAGCACCATCAATAATTTCAACTAACATCACCTATTATTTTTAAATGTCACAATGTATCTGTGTAATTATGAAACATGTCACCTTGTACAGAGCTAAAAGTGCCTGCAGGGCAAGGAACCATATAGCTGGTGCCCTGTGGGCAGTAGGACCCAGCAGAGCAACGGCCTCCTGTTGGGCCCTCTTCTGGCTGGGCAGAAACAGAACCATGGATACAGAAGTAACTAGGAGTAGTGAGGTGATAGGCACAGAGACGGTTGGGAGGAGAAAGTGGAATGTAGTAGTGAAAGATAAGAAAGGAGGATGGAGAGACGAGGCATAAGGGAGGTATAATTATAGAGACCAACCTAAAGAGAAACGGGATGTTATGTCTTTCATACTGTATGTCTGTGAAAATGAAGTATGCATTCATTTTGCACATATTTACCCAGGGGAGCAGAATCCAGTTGGAGAAGACAGTCCAGGAGAACTGCAGTACCTCCCCGGAGGACAGAGCTCACAACCGGACTTATTGGACAAACCCATCTGCCCGCTGAAGGCACCAGCTGGGCATGGAAATACAAAACCAGACTGCATTCCTGTGGATTAATATCATATAATATCTACAGATGGCTTTGGACTAAACAAAACTAAACATCACAGAGCAGGAAAAGAATGCTCCATAATGGCCATTTGCAAAATAAGAAAGCCATTTACTGTTAGAGCCACTTATTTAGTGTGTGTCCACTCCACACAGAATATTCAACAATGTTCTTCATGCAGTTAAACACATAATTAGTTATTTTAACAAACTGACCATGTAGCATCACTGGTGTCCTACATGTGCTCATATCTGATAACACTACACATCCGTCATGCGTGTGTTAGAATAGGTGCACTACTGTACCTGCTGGGCAATAGTGACCCTTAGGACACAGCGTGGGAGTTCGAGTCCCTGACACATACCCAGTCTCATCCTCCACTAACCCAGGACAGTAAAATCCTGCTGGACATCTAACACACTCTGCCTGTAGAATAATGAATAACACACAATCATTTTATATAAAGAACAAATTATGATGACAGATCATGTCCACAGATCCAGACAGACAGCCTTGTGTTGCATATGATAAAGGTGGCAGTATAAACTTATCTGTGCACACAGAAGTTGAAATAGATTAACCAGCTCGATTATTACTTCTTTGGAAAGAGAGCCAAATGTGCCCCTAAATAGATTAATAGCTTGTCTTTTATTGATCATATACACTATATTTAGTGAACAGTACAAATATAAATAAATTGATATTTTTCAGTTTCATATTATAGTCCATATACTATAACATAGTATATGGACTGAAAAGTACCACAGGGTTTGTGGGTTTCTCTTAAATAGTGCAATCTCTTTAACAAACTTTATTTAAAACTGTAACTCACCTGTCCTTGCAAATCCTGGAAGGTACCTGGTAAGCAAGGCACCTGCCTATCAGTTCCAGGTGGGCACATGTTACCAGGTGAGCAGGGTATAGAGGCCTGCCAACTGCTGTTTTGTCTTCCTGGACAGTAAAAACCAGCAGGGCAGATATGAGAAGGGGAAGAGAGACCTCTGGTGACACATAAGAAACCTACAAAAAAAAAAACATTTCATCAGTCAGGGACATTATAGAAGAGGTTTTACCCTCTATAAATAAGGTTGTGTAATGGAATATCAACCCTGTGACTGATAAAAGTAAAAGTATTGAATGTGTACCAACCTGGAGGACAAGGTAGGCAACTGGAGACATCAATGTTCCTGGTTTTGTTGCTGTAATACCCTATGGGACAGGCCAGTGGTACAGAGGAGCCCTGGGGACAGTAATGACCTTCAGGACATCTGTCGCCGGTCTTCCCTCCATCCTCCGGTGTGGACAACCTAGCCCCAGAGATGCAGTAATAGCCAGCACTACACTGGCCTGATACAACACCCATCCCAGGGGATGCACAGAAGAAGCCTGCTTTTAGAGAAGAGAAAGAAAGAATAAAATGGGGTGACATGTAAAATTACTTAACTAGTGACTGCTTTACAAACACTGTATATTATGTACATTCCAGTTGAGGTATGGTATATATGTTTATCTGCTAAGTCTTGTGCCTTTGCAGCAAGACCCAGTCAGAACAAGGGTCCTTCTGCATGGAGTTTGCATGTTTTCCCTGTGTGCGTGTGGGTTTTTACTGGGTTCTCCGGCTTTCTCCCACAGTCTAAAAACATGCAGATTTGTGGATTAGGCCAATTAGACGCTCTAAATTGCCCGTAGGTGTGAATGTGAGAATGAATGATTGTCTGTCTCTATGTGGCTCTGTGATGGACTGGCGACCTGTCCAGGGTGTACCCCACCTCCCGCCCTATGTCAGCTGGAGTAAGGCACCAGCGCCTCCTGCGATCCTCAGTGGAGGATAAAGCGGTAGAAAATGAGTGAGAGAGTGAGTGAGTAGTTAACCTTTGCCAATTTTTGTTGTTAATGTTATTCTGCTTCTGTTTCATTTACATAAACAGAAATGTAAAATTACATACAGTATGTGCCATTATCCTTCATAAAGGGCTGTATCAAACAATACTATTAGTCCTGACTGAGGCAGTGTATGCACCAGCAGGGCAAGGACAAGCAGAGACAAGAAGCATTTATCCTATCAAACTACTCGGTATTTTCAGCAGAAGAATTAACTTCCGAAACTTTTTATGGGCACTTCTTTGTGTTTTCAGTCATACTCCAACCTATTTGCAGCCAAAGCTAGCACAAAGCTGCTGCTGTTGCATCAATCTGTCTCGACATAGAACATATCACTGCCTGTGTACAGCATGTAAATGTCACCGGGTGACAGCTAGCTATTTCTCAGCTACATTAAGAAACAGAGTCATGTGGGAACTCTTTTGACAATGGGTTGAAATTATATAATATGCTAATATTTAAAAGTCATATACTATAGTTCTTAGTGTCCTTAGGAAACTAAAATTCATTAGCAGTAAATGGTGTATGACCTGGAGGGCAGGGCAGGCAGTCCTGTTGAGATGTCATCCTAGTGTGAGGGTTGATGAATCCAGGTGGACACGGGTACTGGTGTTTCGACCAAGTCCCATTCAGGCAGTAATGACCGATTAGACATTCATCACCCTCTGATGAGGAGCCATTACCATTGCCAGGGCAATAAAAACTGTCCAGACAAAATTTAGTTTTTTTTAAGCTGGTGGCAGTAACTTATGTCTTATAATATCCCCAACATGTACAGTATACATATACACCATTACTGAGTAATCCATCATGTTAATATATGAAATGCTTATGGTGCAGAGAGAGTGTGACCAGTAAAGGAGTTTACCCCTGAGGACAGGCACTGCATCTGGCTTGGCCATCCTCTGTACTGACGGTTCCCCGGGGACACAGCTGAGGAGTTTCCGAGCCCTTAGAACAGTAATAACCTGGTTGTGTAAAGACAACAGACATGAAAGAGATGCACACTCAAGCAAACACACAGGCACCACAGCAGACAGGGTTCGATTTCTAATGTCCACAGACCAGCAGCTTATGTTAAGCCCTATTAACTTGAAGGAGTGTTTTGTTTGTTTGGCTCTGGGCTGATGGTAATTTCATACCATCCAAAATCCCAATTTCTTTTGCTTTTCATACAGTGAAATGCAAATCATGATTTTCTTGTTTCTCCTACTTGTTCCTATTTCCTATTTTTTGTCTTTAATTTTCTTTTAATAAGTATCTTTTTAAAAAAAAAAGACATTGTGAGGGATTCGACAACCTTTTGGGCACGGTCCTCCATGGCTGTCTCTCAGAGGAGGGTCAGGACGATCTGCACCCCCAAGACAAAAGAAACCCTCCCAGCATTCTCCTGATGGTGCCGAGAGCCCCATGGTATTGCAGTAGTAACCAGGGAGACATGGTTGGCAATCCTCCTGAGAAAGGAAATGATACACACAAAGAGAGAGGAGATGAGGCGAAGATAAAAGCAGAGGGGCTTCTGCCTGTAAACTACTTTCCACCTCTATGTGATACTGACAGAACTTGCAATACTATGCAATAATAACCTCAGAGATAGATAAAATTGTGAATATCTGAAAATAATTCTAATATTTTGCTGTATGTATATAATATATACTCTTTACATTTCATTATTAAATTATATACCATGAAATGTTACTCTGGTCAGCTTCTTTTCATATTAATGACACAAACAAAATCCTGAGGAAATCATGAAATAAAAGTAAAATATTTTATTCAGATTCTAGTGTTGTGTAATTCTGATGGAATAAATGTTCCACTTGATCATTGTCAAGGGAATGTGTGGGTGGGGTAGTGAGTCAGAGCCACCTGGGAGATTAATTTGGTAAGGTTAGAGAATGTTCCATGCGGACAGGGCAGAGGATGGATGGAGGCCTGGGGGCAGTAATGACCGACAGGACATGGTCCTCCAATTCCTGATGAGAGAGTGGACACAGCTGCCATTTCTCAACTATTCAAATTAGGAGAATTATGTGATTGTATCAGACAACACAGTACTCCTAGAATTTGTTTTATACCAAGTGGATGTCCAGCAAATATTGTATGTGTGTATACCTGCGGCCTGTGAGATAGGTTGTGGAGAGGTGTTTCCATGTGAGCAGTAATATCCTTCCTGACACGGTCCAGTGACAGTTGTGCCATTTCTGGAAGAGCAGTAATGGCCACCGTCACACTGCCTGCACTGAGAGACAGACCAGGAGCCTGGATCTGGACCATAGGTTCCCTCTGGACAGCCTCTCAAGTCGAACCCAGTTCCCTCTGGGCAGTAAAACCCTGCAGTCAGATTAAACAAAATTACACAAAGGTGATCACTGATTCTATTTATGAGCAAATATGCTTGACAATTAAATATAATTTGCATACTACTGTAAATATATATTTTATGCACTTTTCAGAACATATAAAATAGAAACACACCTGCAGGACACAGGTACAGAGTCCCGGACACACAATACCAGCCTGCCTCACAGGGTTCACACTGAATAGCATGTGTAACAGCAGCATATGTCCCTGGATCACAGGGCACAGGATGAACAGTTCCCTCTGGGCAAAAGTAACCCTCCGGACAAGGTCCACCAGTTATTCCGTGAGTGGGGGTGGATGTAACAGATCCCTCAACACAGTAATAGCTGTGTAGGATAAAACAAAACCATGAAAGCTATAAAAGAAAAAAAGTGAATATTTCCAATACATTTATATCAATAGAAGTCTTATTTATTTAATCAGGGTAAAGTGTACCCCCCACTGCAGGGTCCACTAGGATTTGTGAGGGCAGCAGAGTCACAGTAAAATCCCCCCAGACAGGGTATGCAGTCCTCCTGGCTGTGTAGGCCTGAGCTGTTTGAGTAGGTTCCTTGAGGGCAAGCCAAGGGAGCCGTGGTGCCTGGAAAGATGAAACAAATACCAACTAGCATTTTAACTCTAGTACACAAAGAAGTGTGCAGAAAACTAAACTGATGACAAGTATATTGCAGTAATTGGGTTTCATACACTGTGACAATGAGTTATACACTGTAAGCAGACTTTGAGTACAGCTTAATCATGACAACACACTGCAAAATGCTGCATGCCATGCGGAGCAACTCAGGACAGAGTGTAGCCTAGAGTAGCATTAATAAAGCATGGGTCAGTGCACTGACTAAAGGAGAACAAGTTAATTTGAAGAAAACTGTACAAAAGTTACAAGATAAATCTTGTCAGAACTTTCTGTGTGCCAACGGGTAGTTAGCATGAGTTAAACATTTGAGCCCATTTCAGAAGTAGAATGTGAAGGCCCCAATGCAGTATAAATTTCAAGACATTTGCTGTACTGGCATTGTATTAAAAAAACCCTATTGTGAAAACGTAGACTCCCACTGCAATAAATGTCAGGTATCAGATGTACCGGTGCATTTAAGCAGTTGCTAGAAATGGACTGCTGATTGAAATGGAACAAGCCAGTAACCTGAGGGACAGTAATGACCAGGTGGACACAGTGAACCTGAGAGTCCATCCAGTGGGCTGGGAGAAGAGGCTCTCTTTCTGCACCAATGACCAGCATTGCATGGTCCTATGAACAGACAAACATAATAATCTATCAGGACAAAAAAAAATATTGATTTACAAACATACTTACCAGGAGTACATGTGTGTATATTTTGATTAAGCCTGATGAACTCATTTGACAATCCACTGTCAAATGAGTTCATACTGTTGGCTAAGCCAATCAACTCCACCCTACTTTTTGTGTGTTTCTCAATATAGCAGTTTAGATCTCTTCTAGCCCAGCAATATTATTCATTTTAAGTCAAGATAGAGGGACACAACAGATTCACTGTGCTAGATAGCTGCAAACAGGTTAGAGTATGACTGAAAACACAAAGAAGCACCCACAAATAGTGTTAAAAAAAAAAGAAAATGATACAGCAGTTAAACATGACAAACATTTCCTGTTCCCACCTGCCCTTGCACTGCAGGTGCACATAAAAACTCCCTAAGTTAGGTCTGTTAGTGGCTAACAGAGCCCATTTTCAGATCAAAGATGCAGCTTACAAACAATTTTACAAAGTCTCTACGTAACATCAACAACAAAAATCACAAAAACGTTACACACTTTTAAATTTAAATACTTAAAGCAGACACAGAGGTACCCGTTCAGAACCTTCTAAATACCATGTCTAACACAAAGTGAATAATGTTGAAGCTGCTCTGAAGGATTGAAGGCTGAGGGTCGTCTTTCTCACCTGCAGGCTCTGACAGTCCCAAAGAAGGACAATACTGTCCAGCAGTACAGGGCAAGCAGCCTGCTGGGCTGTGTGCACGCTGTCTCGGGTTGAAGGAGCCTATAGGGCAGGGATGCTGGTCAGGCAGACCTGTACCTGCAGGGCAGTAATGTCCTGTGGGGCATGGCCTCAGCAAAGAGGCATTGGCTAATCCCAGTCTCAAATCACAGTAGTAACCTTGGAAAAGGTGGAATGGAAATGAAAAAGCAGGGAAAGTACTAAAGACAGTGATGTATATTTACAATTGAAAAGTGCCATATAATAAATGTAACATGCATGTGAACCAGCCATAAACTTCCAATAAACAAAGCATTTGCTGGCTTGCTTAGGAGCTGTTTTTATACAGCCCATTCACTAAATCAAAAATGGAAGCAGGCTGAATTATTGTCTTTCCAACTGAATCAAAGAAACATATCCTTCTGCTGAGAGAAGTGTGAGGAAGACCCCTAACCTGCCTCACAGACATTGCAGGCTTCCCGTTTCTCTCTGTCCTGGTAGGTTCCTGGTGGGCAGGGTTTTGGAGATGCACTACCCTGAGGGCAGAAGTGACCAGCAGGACAGGACAGAGCTGAGGCAGTAGTCTGACCAGGAGGACACCAGTAGCCTATCAGAGACACAAAAAATTGTAAAAGGATGGAGGGAGTTTGAAGGCATAAAAACAAGCAACTTTAAACAAACATAGTAGTATGATAAGGACAATATGAGTGGACTAACCTTGGCTGCAGGGGCCAGTCGAAGCCCAGAGACCTGCTCCTTCACAGTAAAAGCCTGCAGTACATGGCTGACAGCCAGCCTCACTGGTTTGACCTGGCACTGCTGCGAAAGTACCAGCTGGACACAACCTTGGCTCTTCTGAGCCCTCATCTGTAGAGCGTAATTGTCAGAAAAGGCTGTCACTCAGTCATCTGCTCGTTATTTGGCTTTGCATACCAATATCTATGCAAGATTACTGGGCACTGTAGCTTATACCAGGATGCCATGGCTTGTAGATCCAAATACAGACAACACCAGGTAAGCTAGGACAGTTTAGTAATTTTATGAAAGGAGACAATGATAAGGACCTATACAGACAGGCAGCAATTAATAAAACTGGTAACTAAGCAACAAGACCACAAGTTGCACATATCCACGGGGACCACAAGTTGCACATATCCACGGGGAGGTGGTAATCTAATTTAGAAGGGTTATTTAATGCAATTATAGCTGGAAGTATGCCAAAGAGCATATCAGCTACAAATAATGCTAGCAAGAGATTGATCAATTACAACTTTAGTCAACAACTCTACTCCTCAGAAAATGCATAGATGTGAAAAAATGTTTCAGATGTAGTACACACGTTCTTAAATTATACCTGGTTGGCAATCATCTTCAAAACATTTTGCAAGACTTGTGTGATATTATGACATAACTTATTTAATGTACATTCTCCTTAGATCCACAGTTAGTCAACAATGGTCAATTTTTAAACAACTTTCAAAAAAAAAAAAGTTGGAAATTGCTTTGTGCATTGACAGAAAGTGTATAGTAATAACAGGGTCTGACTCCAACCTTCTCATAGCTTAATACTTTCTGGAAAGGATCAATTCCAGTCCATTTGAAAAGAATAAAACAATTGTAAGGTATTTCCACAAAAGTCCTCAAATCAAATCTGATGAGGATGTTAAGATAGTTTTAAAAAATTTACACATCTTAAAAAACAAAGATTAGTCATTTCTTGTCTTTTTCTTTCATCTTATATATATATCATACTGTATTTCCTAATAATTGACTTTCAGCTCTGTATAATTTCATATAATCAATTTATATGAAATTGACTGCTACCTACTCCTTATGAGTAAGGTTTTTTGAACGAGGGAACAGACTAATATGAGACTAATGAGAGATTAATAAGAGGGTGTGAGTCAGAGGACTGGCACAAATACAGTCAGGTCTATAAATATTGGGGACATCGACACAATTCTAATCTTTTTGGCTCTGTACACCACTACAATGGATTTGAAATAAAATGAACAAAATGTGCTTTAACTGCAGACATCCAGCTTTAATTTGAGGGTATTTACATCCAAATCAGGTGAACGGTGTAGGAATTTGTATATGTGCCTCCCACTTTTTAAGAGACCAAAAGTAATGGGACAATTGGCTGCTCAGCCGTTCCATGGTGCCAAGTGTGCTATTTGCATTTGAAATCTGTTGCTGTCAATCCAAAGAGCTGTCAATATCAGCAAAGCAAGCCATCATTAAGCCATCAATCAAAACAAACCCATCAGAGAGATAGCAAAAACATTAGGTGTTTACATTCGTAAAAAGAAAGAACACACCGGTGAGCTCAGCAACACCAAAAGACCCGGAAGACCACAGAAAACAACTGTGGTGGATGACCAAAGATTCTTTCCCTGGTGAAGAAAACACCCTTCACTTCACAACAGTTAGCCAGATCAAGAACACTCTCCAGGAGGTAGGTGTATGTGTGTCAAAGTCAACAATCAAGAGAAGACTTCACCAGTGTGAATACAGAGGGTTCACCACAAGATGTAAACCATTGGTAAGCCTCAAAAACAGGAAGGCCAGATTAGAGTTTGCCAAACAACATCTAAAAAAGCCTTCACAGTTCTGGAACAACATCTTTTGGACAGATGAGACAAAGATCAACTTGTACCAGCGTGATGGGAAGAGAAGAGTATGGAGAAGGAAAGGAACTGCTCATGATGCAAAGCATACCACCTCATCAGTGAAGCATGATGGTGGTAGTGTCATGGCGTGGGCATGTATAGCTGCCAATGGAAGTGGTTCCCTTGTATTTATTAATGATGTGACTGCTGACAAAAGCAGCAGTATGAATTCTCAAGTGTTTCAGGCAATATTATCTACTCATATTCAGCTAAATGCTTCAGAACTCATTTGATGGCACTTCACGGTGCAGATGGACAATGACCCGAAGCATACTGCGAAAGCAACCAAATTGTTTTTTAAGGCAATGAGTGGAATGTTATGCAATGGCCAAGTCAATCACCTGACCTGAATGCATTTCACTTGCTGAAGACAAAACTGAAGGGAAAATGCCCCAAGAACAAGCAGGAACTGAAGACAGTTGCAGTAGAGGCCTGGCAGAGCATCCCCAGGGATGAAACCCAGTGTCTGGTGATGTCTATGCGTTCCAGACTTCAGGCTGTAATTGACTGCAAAGGATTTGCAACCAAGTATTAAAAAGTGAAAGTTAATTTATGATTGTTAATTTGTCCCATTACTTTTGATCCCTTAAAAAGTGGGAGGCACATATACAAACTGTTGTAATTCCTACACCGTTCACCTGATTTGGATGTAAATACCCTCAAATTAAAGCTGAAAACCTGCAGTTAAAGCACATCTTGATTGTTTTATTTCAAATCCATTGTGGTGGTGTATAGAGCCAAAAAGATTAGAATTGTGTCGACGTCCCAATATTTATGGACCCGACTGTATAAAGGGCTAAGGCAGCAATCTGAGCAGGATGCATCGGGGAGACTACCTGGTCCACACAGGTCAATAGTTTATCAGTGGGTAACATAAAAAAATAAAAGATGACTCACACTAATAGCGCCTGAAGGTAATTTAAGGGCGTCAGATCCACCTGAGTCATAGTTTCAGCTATTTTGAAGTTTCAGCCCAACTAATTTGCATGTCCTTGGTTTATAGAGAGAAATATTTAAATCAGAAGAAAAAACAAAGTTAAAGGCTGAAGCCATGTTGCTAAAACAAGGCATTTTTATAATATAAACTTAATTGAAGATTTCCCATCAATTAAGCACTCTGCCTATTTCTGCCTATTTCTGTTGTTACCTTATCCTCTCTTTTCTATACTAGGCATGTATAAACAGTATAGATTCTTATGACCACAAAGATTTACCTCTTTTTATGCTTCAGTCCTGAGTAGCACTACACAATCCTACACTGCTATTATAGGCTTTAAAACTGTAAAGAAGGTCTTACCACAAAATGTCCCAGGTGGACAAATGTTGCCTGTTTCTCCATCTGTTGGTTTAGCCTTAGTGGCTCCTCCAACACAGTAAAACCCAGGGGAACAGGGACCCATTGGCAGAGCCAAACCTTTTGAGAAGCATTTGTTATATTTATTTTAAAAACTTCAAATTTAAAAGTCCAGAATAAATAAACCAGAGACTGTCATCCCCTGCTGCAGAATACTGTAACCCTACTGGGGCATTAATCAAATTGCAGTACCAGCAAGTACACCCAAGTTCCATAAGTACATTTTCTTTTAGAGCAGTAAAAAAAAAAAATTAATATAAATTTATAATTTATTTCTTTCAAGGTGCCCCCACTTAGTCACATATCAGCTTTCAAAGTGCAGGTAATTTTTTCAGTTATAAACATATACATGAGAATTTAGTACTTATTTTCTACCTTCAACTAAAGCACCAATTGCAATATCAGAGACCACTAGTGAGAGGCTTGGAGCTGGCCCTTGCCTTTCGGAATTCAGTCACTGTTCAGCTGCTGCTGACTCACTGATAGTAACTAGGGGTTAACACATTTAAAAAATAAAACAATATTATACATTTAAAAAATGTATAATACTTTTAAAAAGCATCTGTACCTCACAAAAAGCATAAACAATGATATTATTTGCACAGGACTGCCCGACAAGAAAATAAGGTACTATTGTACATTAATTTGTTATTATTAGTGTTCAAGTACCTGAGATGTTACAGAAGGTTCCAGGTAGACAAGGCAGAGGCTCTGAGCTACCAAGAGGGCAGTAAAAGCCCACCTGGCAGCGCCCCCCAGTGGAGGTAGCTGGACATAAACAGTTTGCATTTGTGTAATTATCTAGATCAAAAGGCTGAGAGTTCCAAGCTGCTGACACGCAGAACCAACCTGAGGGGAAAAACCACAGACAACACTGTGAGACAATGATGATAGAGTGCTGACTGACTGACTGTCTCTGTGATACACAAAAGCATTTGCTCCTGTGAGATGAGATGCTGAACATTGTAGGAAGACAACAGACCACAGTGAAGGATATTAATCATCAATGAGAGAAAAAAAGAAGAAACAAGCAACTGTTCTTATACAATATCTGCCCGAGACTGAAACTATCCTTTTTGTGGTTGACAGTTAAAGATGGGCTGTTCTACACTGATAAATCACATAGAAGTAATAATTAGAAAATTTCTTTAGTTGCTGAAAATTCAGTTTGAAAAAATGAGCTTAAATATAAACTGAAATAATGACTGATGTGATTGGTGTAATGTGCTTGTTGTGCACTCTTTTTAGGCTACACCAATTATTGCAGGTTGAATATGACTGGCTTGTTGGTCCCTAGAGATAAATAAGCTTGCGCAGAGGACAAAGTCCTGACACTGAGGAACTAAGTGGTATGTCTGTGTACGCTTCTGCGGTAGAAATAAACAAAGACTATTACAAACCAGCCTTGCATTTTCCAGACACTTTGGTTAGCCTCTCCTTCTCGCAATAATGTCCCGGTGGGCAAGGGAGACAACTGTCCAGGCTCTGAGTCATGGGCTCTGGGTTGTAGTATCCACGAGGGCAGGGAAATTGGGTGGCATGCCTTGTACCTGTGTGCACAATTATACTTTAAAACAATTAGCCTGTACCTTGGTATTTTAAATAACTTTTTTACCTGTTTTGTCAAACCTTTATCAATTCAGAAACATTTGAGTGCAACAATAACCTATGATAACAAGAGGCCATTCCATAAGATTACAACAGAAACTTTATGAACACACAACCTTGACTAATAGTACTGTGGGTAAGTGTACCATCAGGGCAGTAGAACCCAGGGGGACAGGGAAACATGGAAAAGTTGCCAGTCTTCTCTGGACAGTAGTATCCAGCAGGACAGCGGGAACAGAGATATTGCCCAGTGAGGTTGGTGTAGGTTCCAGCTGGACAAGGCACTGGGCTAGAGCTGCCCTCTGGACAGTAATGAGCTGGTGGGCAAAGGGTTTCTTCTGAGCCTAGAGAAGAAAAAAAAACTAGGAATATGAGTGAGATAACTACAGCTTAGCCCTTACTGTGATGAAACCTGTGGTAAACCTTGATTAATTCTACAATCATGCACTAAACAAAACACCCACACAAACTTAGATTTTATGCATCTATCAGCATCTGTTCTCTGCTGTCAATGTAGAAATATTAATTATATAAATATAACAGTTAATATTTTGATT
The DNA here is from genome assembly GCA_016785285.1 of Brachirus orientalis. Taxonomy (NCBI): domain Eukaryota; kingdom Metazoa; phylum Chordata; class Actinopteri; order Pleuronectiformes; family Soleidae; genus Brachirus; species Brachirus orientalis. The sequence goes on along the minus strand of JAFBJR010000179.1, from coordinate 5,733,734 downwards.
CATTAAACTGAATAATTTAGGTAAAATTTGAACATAGCCATGCCTAACAGTTGCATAAATTATTAATGGATAAAAAAATGAGAAATGACCAAAAAAAAAATTAAATATAAACGATAAAAAGTCAAAAAATGTTCACAATTGTACCTGCAGCTGTTTTATCTCCCCCTGAACAGTAGAATCGAGCTTTGCATGGACCCGATGGACGAGTAAGACCTGCAGCACCACAGAAGTGTCCCGCTGGACATGGAATACACTCAGAGATGTCTCTCAAATGAAGACTGCAATGCGAAGACCCACATAATATACTATACCAGAGAGAAACAGTGAATGGGTGAATCTATGTGTTATGTTTTCACTCGCTAACCTATTGGAATAGGTTCCTGGTGGACATGGCAGAGGGAGACTAGTTCCCTCAGGACAGTAATTTCCTTTGGGACATGCACCACCTATCCCAGTGCTGAAATTGCCATCAGGGTTCTGAAAGTTTACACCTTGAGAAGTTTTAAGTTAAGTTCAGTCATCAACCCTAGTTTAACAATACAAACAAATCTATGGTCAAAACCTAGCATACATCATGCATGTGTACCTGCTATGCAGTAATAACCAGCCTGACAGGGTCCAGTTGGCTCAAACAGACCCCAGTCCTCACAATAGAACCCTGTTATCAAAGCATGAAAATTGAGCCATTTTTTTTTTTTTGCAGTAAGATATTAACATAATGTTTAAATAAATCTGATTGAGCTCATCTAAACATGTCCCAGTGTTTTTCACCCAGTGCACTGCTAGCAAACATGTGACAACACTTTCACCTGCTGGACAAACAAGGCATTGCTCCACTTGGCTGAGGCCAAACTGAGAGCTGTATGTGCCAGGAGGGCAAGGTAGGATGCCTTCGACACCACCACCAACACAGTAGTGTCCTGATGGACAGGGCTGGACACCTTCTCCTGACAGGCAGTAGGTTCCTGAGGAACAGTCATCGCACACGTCTGCCCCTTCATCCACAAGCAAAGAGAGAAAAATTAAATAGCTTGCTGCATATTATATTACATATTTTGATATCTCATGCATTATGCAGTCTCATTTTTTTCTGTACCAGGCTTCTGCCCCTGCATACACAATTGAAAAGAGGAAAATTAAATAGCTTTCTGAATTTTCCAAGCCAATCCAATCCAACTTTATTTATAAAGCACTTTAAAAACAACAACAGCTGAAGAAAAGTGCTGTACATTAGAGGTAAATAAAATAAATTAATGAAAAAATACTAAAAGATAGACAAAACAGTAAAAACCCCCTAGAGTGTACATATGTACACACATATACAGTACATCCGTGTAGCAAGTGAAATGGACTATATACACATACATACTGTATGCACACAAACATGCATGTATACATACATATACACTGCATACATATACAGAATATATACATATATACTCACACATACACACCTTATATTTCAGACATATTATATTTTATATTTTAGACATATTATTCAGATTCATTTTTCTGTACCTGTTGTGTTAGAGTAAGTTCCATCAGGGCAGAGTACAGGAGAAGCTGAGCCCATGGGACAGTAATGTCCAACTGGACAAATGTCCCCTGTCACTCCACCCGAGGGCATTGGAGACATGGCCCCTCCTGAACAGTAATAGCCTATAAAAATAGTAAATACATAAGTGATGATGCTCTCTTGATTTGTAGTATATCTATTCTGGTTATTTATTTCTTCTTTTGTGTCACTTTTGTTATGAAAGATAAAGGATGGAAATCTTTATCCATCTATAAAAATAAGTATGACTGAATTTATTCACTCAAACACAAGTAAAGACAAGTAAATAAATAAAATGGATAAGAAAACACAAGAGAATGTGTCCAAAAGGAATAAGCTAATGCAAAACTTAAATGTCCCCAAGCCTTTCTTACTTCTCTATTAAATAATGAAATGGCTTCAAACAGTCCTTTTGAAAAATAGCTCAAAAAGCAATTTCACTGCTGTGTCAGGTACAGATTACAGAAACAGACAATTGCTTCACTGAGCTCCTTCTCTGCTAAGGTGCTGGAGGCTTAAGTAGTTAATGTTAATAGAGACCAAAAGATCTATAAAGGTGAGAAGACACTGCATAGATCTGAGTGTACAAAGACACTCTCTAATGTTTCAGATAAATACTCATACCAGCATCACAGATTCCTGAGGGCTGACTTAGTCCTGCACTGCTGCAGTAGAGTCCTGGAGGACACAACATGCAGGACGACAGGTTTTGGGCTCCCATAGTGTTGCTCCAGGTTCCTGCAGGGCAGGGTTGCTGCTGGGGGTGTTTGGTCCCTTGTGGGCAAACGTAGCCTGCAGGACATATACCACCAAAGGCCACAGCCACCTGTGGCAATGTTGCAGTGATCATCTGATATGATATTGAAGTTTAGGCTTTTTTTATGTTTTATAAGAATTAATAACTGTCATTCATTTCACGGGGACTGCAGTACCTTAAAATAAGACCTCTGCAAAACAATTATTTAACGAGTGAAATCGTGACTTAAAGTATCTCTTGATTAATATTCATATCAAGTGATGAAAAAACATTTTATTGTACTTAGAGAATTTATTGTAAAGCAGAAATGCTGATATTATAAATACTAAAGCAATTTGTTTTGTCACAAAAGAAGCACATTTATATGATTATATAGTTTTGGTGATGTAACATTAAACCACAGGTCAATTAAACAATTTTCAATATCGGTAGAACTAGTTGACAATATTAAATATTATCACTGTGCACAGCCATGTAGACATGATCATGAAAGCAAGTAGTTTTTGTTATACTGACAACTTCGTAAAAATTGATTCATGTTTATGGATAAGTTGAAAGCCAAGTTTTCTGATTTGTTATTTCGTTGTAATGCATCTTACCGGAGAGGCCGTGGAAGCTCCAGAGGTGCAGTAGTGTCCTGGATCACAGAGACCCTGAGGACTAGAGAGACCGACTCTGTTGCAGAACCAACCAGCCTTGCACGGCCGACAATGCTGCACAGAATCACCACCAGGCTGTTCAGAGTAAGAACCCTAGAGAATCACATAGTACAATTTTATTATTTTCCCTACTGTATATGAATTTGATAGAGGGGTGATAAAAGAATAACTTCAGAGACAGAAAGCATTATACACTGAGAAAACACTTGATAAGTAGACAAGGGATGAGCTAGTAAACTACTAAGAATCAGTATTGGTATGATACTAGCCAAAATCACTGGATCAGATATGGGTAAAAGACAAAGTAACCCCTCACACTACATATCACATAAATGCGTCACTTAAAGAAGGCAACATGAGAATGTGACTGAGGGCTGCAACAGTCCACCTGGTTGCATCGTTGTTTTTAAAAGCACATTTGTCTTATTAACAGTTTTAAGACGTAAAAGACTATATTGGACCAAGATTGTACAGGTAGATACTGTACTAAGTTTGTGGTATCAACATTGTACTGGAAACTGAACAAGTTCCAGTACAACGCTTCCATAAGATTTAAAATTTAGGATGAGCTGCTGAACACACAGACACATCTTCATACTCAGACATTCAAACACTCAGATACTGACTGGTGGACAGGGGTGAGGAACAGAGGACCCTGGAAGACAGTAGTGTCCTGTGGGACATAGCGGCGCCTGGAACAAGCCTGTCTGGTTACACAGTCTGCCCCCTTGACACTCCATACATGATTGTGCACCTCGGTGCTGTGGAAGATTTATGGACAAGGGAATAACCTTGACTGTGGCATTATCTCATCCTTTAACTTCAACATCATACTGTCAGAGGAGAGGGGAATTTGTATTCTGTGTAGACGATTTCTTACCATCTGAAAAGTGCCGAGAGGACATGGGTGTGCTCTAAATGCCCCCTTTAATGTAAAATGACCCTCTTCTGCTTCATGCTGAATAGGTGAAGCTGAGCCACCAGTGCAGTAATAACCAGGAAAACAAGGGCCTGAGGTTGAGGTGTTGTTGTAACCTAAACAATAGAAACTGGCAAGGAGAGGAATACAGTATTTTGACACAGAGTAAATGCCACTCTATAGGTGATATCAGAATAATCATGCAAAAAATAAAAGTGAATGATTGATTTTACCCTGGTGGACAGCTGACACACTCCTCAGGTCCACTGAGACCAGTGCTGTTACTAAAGGTGCCAGGAGGACAAGGGAGGGGAGCAGCAGAAGCCAGAGGACAGTAACTTCCTTCTGGACACAAACCTCCTGTCGGACCATCAACTGGGGTCTGGAAAAATTCACAGTGCAATGCTTCACTATAAGCGTTCAAACACAGTTTAATCTGACAGTTTCACGCATAAAAAGTCCCTCTGATGTTTTTGCAGCTGTTATAGATGTTATCATTAACTTCATAAGTGAATGTCATTTGTGAACTAACAAAAACTGACAATCTAGTTTATGGAATTTAGAGATCAACATGTGTATATAAAATGATTAGGTACTAATAACATCAACATTCATTCAGTAACTTAACAAGACAGTGTTCCCATACAGCAGACGTGGCTCCCACTCTGCAGTAGAAGCGCTCTTTGCAGCTTCCAGAAGGCTTGGTGAGTCCCACACCGGTGCAGTACTGGCCTCCACCACAAGAGGAGCACTCAGACCTATCACTGAGAGCAGATCGGGAGCTAAAGGTTCCCTCAGGACAAGGTTCTGGAGCAGAGCTACCTTCTGGACAGTAAAAGCCCTGTGAATAGTGTGACACAGAAAGACAAAGGGAAGGACATAAACAGTTTCTACTTTAGACTGTATATATATGTTGAAATTTTACACTGCCAATGTAATAAAATCAAAAGATATTTTTTAAATGCCCATGTACCTCAGGACAGACTAGGGGCATGCCAGTTCCCAGTATGGCACAGTAATACCTGGGTGGACATAAAACACATGAGCCTCCACTGTGACCAAGTGTGTTGTTCCTGTATTTGCCAGCCTGGCATGGGTGGGTATAAGGGTAGCCAGTCCCTGTGGGGCAATAATGCCCATCAGGACAGATTCCCGTCTGAAACATCATAGAACACAGGGTTATTATGTCTTTAATCTTGTCAGTAAATTGTTTATTCTACATTTGATGTTAATAACAAATAAATACACGAATTAAGGAAACAGCAAAATCTCAAACTGTGGGGAACGAAATATTTTAGCTCATAATATTTACTGATACAGTATAAATTCTTTGTCAACAAAATAACATCCATCAATGAAAACCAAATTCACCAACGCTCTGAGGACTAGGGTCAAAAAACACACAGAAAAGCAAAGACTGATGATTAAGGGTTTTGTTTTTGTTTTTTTAGCAGTGTATATGGCACACATCCTTGTATATTGTCAGTTTATCAAAAAATACACTGCTAATTTCATTATTATCTTACAGGTTTGATAATAGACTGCTCTTCAGGCTGCTCAGAGTAACAGTACTTCCCCTCAGGACACTGGACACACTCATTTATGTCACGGACACCTGGAAATTCACTATAGGTACCATTGGGACATGGAATGGGGTTGGGATCCTATGAGGTAACAATCACAGGTAGTTTAACAGATCAAAAGTGCTTCAAACATGTATAAAAGAACATATATATATGTATATACATTAAACATATTAAATAAAATCCCCCTGTTGTTCCTTGTTGTTGTATGTTTCACTCTCTGACTTACAATGCCCCCTCCAGGGCAGTAGAAACCTCGAGGACAGAGGGTGGCTGAACGTTGGGGGTCTCGAGCCAAACCTTGAGAGCAGAGAAAGCCTGGGGGGCACACCATCACACTTAACATGGCTTCCTCACTCGTGGTTTCATTACTGCAGTAATGGCCCTGCAGGCATGGAGAACACTCCACAGAGCCCTCATCCTACACACAAGAGAATGTGGAAAAAAAAGACTCAGAGGGGTTGAAGTTAAGGATAACAATATAATATGGAGGAGGGACGGACATAGAAAAACATGAACAAAAAAATGGAAGGTAGAAGAAATTGTGACAAGATGCAGGAAAAGCACTGATATTGCTTCAATGTTGAGTACCAAAAATTACATAATGGAAATGTACCTCCTCTTCTTGCAGATGTTGACAGATGTACTGTACATACACAGTGAGTAATATGTTATAAAATATCACTGTAGGTGGAAGATGCTGATCTAAAAATAGGACAGTCAGAATGGCTTATGGAAGGACAAAACTATAACATAAGCTCTTAAGGTTCTGTCATATGACCAGTCATACTGTTATGCATGGGGCCCTTACAGAGTAGCTGCCAGCTCCACACACTCTGGGGCTGACAGTGGCTGAGAAGGGACAAAAATAGCCAGCAGGGCAAGTAGAGCAGTCCTCCAATTTTTGACCACCTTTCAGACGCCGAAATGTGGAGCTGGAGAAAGACATGACAAAGGATAGATTGCATTATACATACTACACCAGCTAAAACCATAAATTTATTCCATATAGCAATTCTCTCTATATCATTATCCTTGTTAAATGTATCCTTTTCACACATTCCTGCTGGAGTCAGCACACAATTATTGCTTACGGTGGGCAGGGTGAAGGTTTGGAGGTGCCTTGCTGACAAAATGAGCCTTCAGGACAAATCAGACAGTCATCTTGGTGTCTGTTACCCATTCTCAAGCTGTAGGTGCCTGCAGGGCAAGGAAACTGGGTGCCATATGCAGTCCCTAGTGATGCAACACTGACAGTTATATCTACAGCAATGACTCATTTTCACAGGTCTGGAAAAGAAACAAACCTATAATTTATGGATAATTTTATGAAACGCTATTTTTATTCTTTAGTTTGAAAAAGTAAAATATCCAGTTACTTAAAAAGATTTGGTTAGTATCTACTGTATATTACCATCTATGGCATGCTCATGTACCTTCAGGACAGTAGTGTCCAGAACTGCAACGACCTGAAGGGGCTCCAGACCCAGCCAAACAGTACCAGCCCTGTGGGCATGGTCGACATTCGCTTTCAGCCTCCAGTCCACCATGACTATTCCATGTCCCCACGGGACATTTGTACTGTGTGGGAAACATTGTTCCGGGGGGACAGTAATGCCCTGCAAAGCAGGAGAGTGGAGGTCTCTGAATACCACCAGTCCCTGAAAATGTAAATGACATGTATATCAATAATTTGCTGCTTTTCCTACCTTGATAGCCATTAATATTATAAAATGATTCATATAATTAAAATAATAACAGTGAACTATCATATATGTAATTACTGATTATTATAACAATATAGTAATAATTGCACCTGACACAAACAGACACCACTACATCCTTGAACAAATACCTTTAGGATGATATAATTTGACAATATTTTGGAACTACTTCTTACAAATATGAACATGTTAACACTAAATTATAAGTAATATTTGTTTATACTTTTGGGACAGACATTAATTGTTCATTTTAACAGAGCAAGGATGGCAGTCAATGTAATATAATCACCTTTGTGTTAAATCAATACTTTACTACATTGCTCTATTAGACAAAGACAATAACTTTTTTTGTGGTGTAATTAAGTGTCAAGATTGCTTTCAAAGGTAAACTGAACATGAACATGTGCAACAGATGTGTCACCTCGTAGACAAGCATATCGTGCTGGGCACTGCTGACAATGTGAGCGGTCAGCGAGGTCAGTACGGTTGCTCACTGTTCCTGGTGGACAAGCATTGGAAGGCTCGTTGGGTTTAGAGGAACCAGGAGGACACACAAACCTAATGGATTCAGGCAAACCGATAAAATGTAATAACATGATTATATTACAGGGAACATGACAAAAACATATTTTTATTATATATTTTTAAATTAATATTTAAGTAAGAAATAAACAGTGTTGTAACTTACCCTTGCATGCAGTCCACATCAGGGGCTTTAAGAGCTACCTGTGTGCAAGCCTTCCCTGCATAGCACTCTCTGCAATCAGCTAGCTCATCTTGACCCTCTAAAGGGTTAAAGGAACCTGGTGGACAGGGCACAGGGTCGCTCCTTCCCTCAGGACAGTAAAACCCAGGAGGGCATTTGAGACAATCTTTCACACCTAGGGAAAAACAGATAGAAATACATCAGTCATAATGGGTGTAAAATTTGAAAAACAATGCAGGCCTGTTTGTTGATCTATTTTGTGATACACTCCTATGTTTTGCCATCTACTTTTCAAAGAGACTCACATCTTTTTTTATTGTTAAATTAGACTCCCTCTTTGCTGTCTTGGCATCCATCAGTTTCCATCATCCATCAACACTTTTTAAATATACAGTACTGTATTGTCTGTCACTCACTTTTTCTATGTTAGACAGCTATGGTAAATGGTGTGCATTTACATGATCATTTTCTAATCTTTATAACCACTTACAGCAACTTCAAAATATAGATTTGTCATTCACCCATTCTCTTACACATTAATGCAGTGCATCCGTCTCTTGTACATGGACCCATCGTCTTGTAGACTAGCGGAGCTGGATATCAAACCCACAAACTTTTAGTTGAAAAAAACAACCCACTGTACCAATGAGGCACGGTCCCCCTATAACAGTGTATTAGTTTTAGCTGAGCTTTTGAGGGGGAAGTTTCCAAATTTTGGAAACAAGGGGGAAAAATTGTAAAAATACAGAACATTAACTGACTTATTGCCCCTTGGTGAGGTGTGAAGGTCCCTCGAGGACATATCACTTCTGTCAAGGTGCCAGCAGGGCAATATCTCCCACGAGCACAAGGCAAACCAGGACCTGATGAGCCTGTCTCACACAAACACAGAAAAATGCACAACACACTTACTGCACAGTTTATCTTGCAGTAACATTACCACAGAAACATGTATGCTGCTATTCTTTGTATGTGTAGTAGGCCTTTGTTTCAAAATGCCTGACCCCCCACAATGCACTTTCACTAATCATGTTTTAATCTCTTCTTACTGTTTATATTACCATGTTTGTCTCTTACTTTGTGTGTTTCTGTTACAGGTTGTTACAAAAACCCAAAATGCAGATGGAAACAACAAAAAGTCTTTAATGAATCAAACATTACAGCAAAATGGTAAAAAAAAAAAAAAAGAAAAAAAAGAAAAAATATATATCAAAGGCAAGAGAAAAAGACAAAAAACAACACAAAAAAATACCTCCAACTCTGGGGAACAGAATACAGGAACCACTGATGACCATCAGGAGTACACTGAGCAAACTAAATAAACTAAGGCCACTGGGGAGGCAGGGATAATCGGACACAGGTGAGACAAATAGGACACAGGTGAATCGCATTAGGGCAGGGCAGAAATGACAGGAAGTCAAATTTAACAAGAGGCAAATAAACAAGCAAGAAGTACAAAAAAAAAAAGGAAACAAGGAAAAGAAAACGTCCAAAATGTCCACTGCACTGATGGTTCACCTCTGTAGTGATTAGGGATGACTATCATTAACATTTTACTACCTTTTCTGACTCTGCTTATCAATCTGGGGCATTAAAGTTACTCTTATTGGTTCTTTTTTGGTGAAAGAATTAAAGAACAAATATTTTTTTTTTATTTCTCATTACTTAGGATTAAGCACCGTTTCAGTTCTAAATGATGTTAATAAAGTTCAATGTTGTAAGTTCAATGTTAATAAATGTTTATAGAACCTTTTAATATGCTCACACAACATATTTTGGACATTTTTTTAGCAATCTTTTATACTAAGAGAAGAAAACCGAAGTGAATATGTATTTACAACAGGATAAAAAAAAAGAAAAAAGCGGTTATAAATTCTACTTCGCCATTAATTTTGCCTGTAATTATTTCAATAAATGTATGTACCTGAATGAACTCTATGCTTACACTCAATCAGTAATTGAATAAGTGACAAAAGTTTTAATGTTGGAACCATTTCAGAGTATATCCATTAACAAAGAAATCAACTTTTAACTGACTAAAAGCTACTATTAACCCATAGTTGCATAATTGAAGCGACTCCTCGTGGGTTCCTGCTAGCATAACATACCTGCACCGTGCATGTTCAGTGTAAACGTGATGGACTTTAGCGAAGTGTTTAGTGAGATTACTCATATTTCCACCTTAACAAGCAAAACTCTTAATGTACTAGAGGCAACGACTGTTGTTTGTGTCGACTCTGGTGAAACATAACCAGACTTCGGAACATTTAGTTCTTAACATTACCTCTAACTCTCGCTGCCCGTGTGTGTTACTGACTGACAGACAGCCAGACAGCTGTAGCAACGGATTGGGAAGGAAAGCCGGAAAACCCGGAGTAGATTTTTAGTGGTATGGATATGAACTCAATGATCAAGTGGAAAGTATTGGGGGGCGGGCAAGTCCCCCTCTAATTCAAAATTTTAGGGTACATACACAGTCAAATGTTTATGTGCTGTATGTATAATTCTGACGTGTGCCATTATTACGTTCAACTTGTAATAATTGTGGACAAATTGACTTTATGTTATGTGATATATGGATGCGATATTTCAATTTCCCAGCTTGGGATTAATAAAGTATCAATCAATCAATCAATCAATCAATATAATGGTCGCAAAATGGCAGCCTCTTGCCTAAAGTACAAGGCTTTTATATATATATATATAAACCAAACACTTTTTATTACCTATGGGTAGTATATTCAATATCTGCAAATACCCCCCCCCCCCAAAAAAAAAAGTCACAGATTGGACCTTGAAAGCATATTGTTATTAATGTGATGTCTTTTTATAAATCAGGATTTGTTGCTCCACTGAAGTCAGTAATCAGTGCTAGGACTTACCTGCAGGACAAAAACGTCCTTCTCTACATCTCTTACAGGCTGCCCTACTTGTCTGGCCCAGTTGTTCCCCTGCTGTACCGGCAGGGCAAGGTGACCCATGAGGGGTGGCAGTGCCTTCTTCACAATAATAGCCTTGTGGGCACAGGAACTGGGAGCTGGGTCTTTGTGAGCTGCCTTCCAGACAGTAAAAACCTAGAGACATTTATAGGTTTTTAGAGACGTTTATAAGTTATGTCATCACATTTTTACAGAAAATCACATTGTGGTAAAGTCATATAAACCACTGTCAATAAGAATGAATGGGTTCATTATTTATGTTTTTGTTTGTTCTTGTTTTATGTGTCTTTTAATTTTTTTCTATCTTTTCTGTCGGTTTTTGTAATTATTTCACGGACACATTTGATTTTATATTATATGTACAAGGGTACCATACTTATTAAGGTACTTGTGGACATGTGCATGACAATATTGGCATGCATACATATGAATGCATGTAAAGCCCAATAAAAATAACTTCTGGAATCGAGAAACCAGAGCAGAGTAGGTAAGTTTATAGGAGGAAAAAGAAGTGCTTGCCCCCACCTGCAGGACACATAATACAGTCTCTCAGCCTTTGCAGACCTTCTGCAGCACCATAGGTCCCTGCAGGACAAGGTACAGCTACACCTCCTACACAGTAATGACCTGGAAGGATGAAGGGGAAAAACATCTCAAATGCATAAATATGTTCTCTCTAATTGGGCTTGTAACTGGACAGTTGCTGGTTCAAATCCCGGGACAGGTCTAGAGCTGGGGTACCCCTGAGCAAAGTACCCAATCACCATTGCTCTGGAGGCACAGATAAGTGCTTCCCACTGCTCCCGCACTTGGCTTGTGTGTGTTCATTACTGGTGTGTAAACGGGATGGGTTAAATGCAGACATCAAATTTACTGTCATTAATTGGTGTGTGCACAATAAACAAATGCCAAGAAAAAAGCATTACATATAAGGAAGCCGTGATAAACACTAACCTGCTGGACAGACCACACATGCTGACTCTTCCCTATTTTTGTATGTTCCTGGTCGACAGGCAATGGGTTGAGCAGACCTCTGCACTGTTTGGCTCCAGCGGGAAGCCACAGCTCCCTCACACAGAAAGGATGTATCATTACAGCTGTGGCAGAATGTCTGGCCAGATGTGGAAGACCAACCAGGAGGACAAGGAAGAGGCTGTGACATCCCATTATCCGGGCAGTAACTTCCTATAACAGCAGGAGGACACTTTTTTATTGTAACTATTTATAATTTTGGCTTTCACGTAGTCATTTAATGCTGTTTTTATTACCTGGTGGACATCGCAGACACTGAATAGTACATACAGTGGAATAGAAGCCAGGGGCACAGTCATTGCACACAGTGTGATCTTCACTGGGTTCTTTGCCAGGCCCACACTGTGATAAGGAGAAAACGTATATTGCTTAAAGTAATTCTATTAATTACAAACTGCAATAATTCTTTTTTTTTTAAATGAAGATAAAAAAAAAATGTGTTCAAAGATGCATCAGGATTTGTAAATAATTCTGTTACCTTATGAGGGAATCCAGATGAACAGACAGAGTCTACAGGGCAAGTAAGACACTGCAGTACACCTTCAGGAGAATGTTGTCCGGGGGGACATAAAAAGAGGGTTCCATTGACTGGGTCACATGAAAACCCTGCAGGACACAACCTACAGTCCACTCTGTCCTCTGAACTGATCAGGCCTGGAAAGCAGGGCTGCAGCAAACAGAAATCAAATGAGCATATACAGTCATACTCTGATCGCCACATCAGTTTATGATGCAGGGATGTTGACATTTTGACCAAACAAAGAGATCGCGGGAGAAGTGTCCCTGTTATGACATTTCACAAAGATTAAGAGGCACTGAATTGTATGACTGCGTGGTTCTAGTGATTGTGTATTACCTTGCAGTCGCTGATGCTGGTTTTTCCTGTGTAGAGGTTGAATGTTCCTTGTGGACATCTTTGAGGTGCAGATACATTGCCAAGACAACTATACAACAGACATTAAGAACAGGTCTTACAACAGTTTGTTAAACATGTTTCTTTCTTTCTATTTCTCTTGTCTTTTTGTTTGTTTGTTTTTTAAATGTATTTTGATACTTCAAAGGAGCAATAAATCAAAGAATTTCAGAGATTGTTAATGACTTACAAATGGCCTGAGGGACACTCTAAACACAGGAGGTGAGTAAAGTATTTTCCTCTTGGGCACAGGTCAAGGTCTGTCTCTTTGCTGACGGGAGGTTCTGTACTCCCTTCAGATGATTCTTTCACAAAAAAAGATTAGTAAAACCAGTGCTGCCCTTAATTCAAGACGGCCTCTTAAATTTGCTTTATTTGTCAACAGCATGCCCTTTAACAATTGTTATTCTTACCTGAGGTAAGTCCAGATCCCGTCATCAGCAGAAAAATCCATGAAGCTATAAAACAAAACAGATGCATTGCTCTATGTTGAAATATTATCATTGAGTGTCCAATCAAGTTGACTCTGGTTCAGTTATTTGCATGGTTTTATCAACAACAGTTTCGCCCAAGCCACTATGACTGATTGTTTAGAGGCATGAAAGTGAAAGTCCTACAGTCACTGAACCTGAAACAAAAGCCCAAAATATGATACCCTGGTTGGTAATGGTGTACAATGATGTTCTGTAACTGTACCTTCCACATTCATAATGTATGAGTAAGTGCTACACCTTGTTATTGTCTCTGTTGGTGGATCTTTTTAATTATTCACATAATCTATGTAATTTTATGTGGTTATGACAAAAATAAGTTTAAAACCAACATTAATAATATTAAGACAAAACAAAAAAAAAAACTTTTTTACAACACATCCCTTCTTTCTTCACAGACTGATTCAAAATGACATCCTCTGTGCAAGTAAAGAGTGAGCTGCAGGGATGCACCTGCAGATATACTGTAGTTGCGAACCGCATTATCATGCACTGCATCTTTTCTTGAAGCCACCAGGTGCAAAATTGAGCCTTTGTTTAATTGCAAGTAAATGTTGGTAATTTAAATGTTAAATGTGTGTCACCAGTGTGTCGTTATTTTTGAATAAACACTTTTGCTTAATTGCTTAAACAGAATTTTAATTTTCCAGGAAGTCAAGTGCAATAAATGGAAACTTATCCTGTTGTAACCACATCCTGTACCCTCACTCAAAAGCTGGTACACATGTGTGGGTATTTTATTTTTGTTCTTCACAAGTGTCACAAAACTTCAAAATCAAGATCACAAGATATTTGTTTAACAAGGCAGCAAGAAAAACAAGAAGCTACAATGATGATCTCACTGCACTTCGCATTGCTGTTATTGTGTTTGACACAAGGTAAGGTTGTTTTGCAAGGTATGGTGATATGCATGAAATACATTTTCAATTTTTGCATTATTTTTTGTGAAATTGTGCAAAGTTGTATAAAGTTTATACTTAATTATTAATACTCTTTTTGCAGATTTTGTGAGTGGTGGTAACCTACAGATACCCACTGAATTCGTGACTGCAATATTAGGTAACTCTCTGACGTTAAACTGCACCTACAATTGTTCCACTGCATTTGTTCGTGGTTGCTGGAGCACAACATCAGACGTCTTTGGCTGCCATGGGATCCTCAGCCAAAGCAGCTTTTGCACAGTGTCCCTTCATCTGTCAAATGTGACCACTGACGATCTCAAGAAGAGTTATACTTGCTACACACAAAACACAGAAGACCCTCATCTTACACAGAAAACAGAGCGTGTTGTTTTACTGCAACTTGAAGGTACATACATTTTACTGTATACCAGCAAGTAAAAGAAATATTACAAATCCAAAGTCAAATTTAATTTCAGTCTTTTTTATTACTGTTGTTGTATTCAGTACAAACATGCGTTCCACCTTGTGCGTTCACTCCAAAGACTGAAACTAAAACTGGTGAGGACTTTTAATATTAAGAATATTAAGAAATCTCATTTAATATGTTGAAAAAATAATTCTTAATTATTTTTGTATTTTGTCCTAAATTTCTCAGCAACTATTCCTGCCAAGCCAAAAGATATAAGTGGAGGTGAGACAATGCAGAATAGTAAGGTTATTAATATAAATATGCATGCATGAATATGTGTGCCTTTTTGTACAATTGTGTGTATCTCGAGTATTGAAGTAAAAAGTTACGCTTTGATTCCAGTTCAATATAAGTTAATGTTATTTTTCTTCAATGTGATAAGGAAATTTTACAGGAATAAAGGTTTTAGCAACAGTTACCATTGCTGTTGCTCTGTTGCTGGCAGCATTGGCTGCTTACCTCTGTCTGAAAAGGAACAAACAGAACAGGAATACCAAAGGTGATTATAACTTTTCGTGTCATCAACATACCCTTAGTGTAAAAAGTAACATTTTCTTTAAGCATTTTTCTATCTCTAATTTATTATATTAACAGTGTCACACATCCTGGGGGAGTTAGCTATGTCAAGGTCTGTGTGAGTCCAATTTATAAATAACTGTATTTATTTATTTATCTAGATAGCTATATATCTAGTATAAATAACTATCTATGATTTTCGAATAAATGTATTCCTTACCATTATCATTACAGGTCGATACTACCATCACCTGCTACCCTGTCACCAATGATGGGTAAATAATTTTAAATATCAAATATAAAATGCAACAGTTTTAGCCTAAAAGTGCAGACCTGTCATTCTTAATTGTTTCCAACTCTCCAGGGCCACAAAGTAAAAGAGTGGCTTTGAGGATACCAACACCAGGTAAGTTCCCCTCCGGAGGAGTAACGTGCAGTGTCCATTTGCAGTGACAGCATTAATGTTTACAGTGCAAAAAGCTGGTATTTAGTGATACACTGTATAATTTTGGCCTGTCCAGGGTGTATCCCGCCTTTCACCCTATGGCAACTGGAATTGGCACCAGCCACCCTACTACCCTCATGTGGAAGATAAAGCGGTAGATGATAAACGAATGAATGAAATGTATCTTTTTTTTTTTTTTCCAGATAATGGGAGTGACACTGAAGTTCCATATGCTGATATAATGATCACTGTTCGAGGTGTCAGCACACCAGAGCTCACTCAGGTTGGATACTTGACTCCTGGAGATCAGAAGGAGGTGAGGGACAAAAGACTGTCACTTCTATCACAGAGGACACGAAATGAAGACACAATACTGGCTATACTTTAAAGCCAGTTCAAGTAAAAGTGAACAGTACATTCAAATCAGAGGGAGAGCATCAGTCACATTGGAGAACAATTCTTTCATTCATTCATTTGTTTGTTTTTAATAAATCGGTCATGTCCAGCATCTTAGGTATTCAGTAACAGTTTGCATGTCTTACAGTGCCAGTCAGCTTTGCTCTGTGGCTCTGTGGAGGAGGTGTTGTGCACAAGCCTCCCAGTGCAGAATCTCTAGTTTATTTATCAGTGAGGGAAGTAAGACTACTAAGCCAAACAGGGTTGGTTGGAGAGTGGAAAGAGTGGGAGGGAACATGGTTGGGAAGAGAACCTGAAAAAAAAAACAACAACAACAATGGGAACAGCAATAACTGAAAAAAAAGAAAAAAAGAAAATAGCAACAGCACAAATGAATACTATAGCAGCTACAAAAACAAGAGCAACAACAGACAAATCTGGAAATATAAAGTCTATAAATATATGAAATATTATTATAACTATATATATATAATTATCAATATATCAACAATATCAACATTAATATACAACTAGTACACTAGGGGTAGGGGCAACAACTAGTCCACAGGGTCCTTTGGTCCTGAGCCAGACTTGGGTTCCACTTTACCATGTGTTTTTTTGTCTTGCTTTGCCTCCAGTGGTGGGGAGATGAGCCGAGGTCCCACCTGCAGGCCTCACGATCAGCTGACAGACTGCACGTGCTCCTGCCCAGAGAGGTCAGCCGCAAGATGAGCACTAACTCGGAATATGCAGTGATCACATATGCCTGAAAGAAGTGATACAGGAGGAACACATCAGATTTTTTTTTTTTAACAAATACTTTTTCACTGTTTTAATAATGTTATACGCACTTGTGTGTCACTTTGTTAGATACAAAGGATACCTAAGAGATAAAAAAGAATAAATAACCAGTCTCTGCGAACTGTGTGTGAAAATGACCTGCAGATCAGTGGTTTCTGAGCCCATCTGGCACCAAAAACCATGCCAGGTTCACCTATGTTACATGCATGTGTACCTAATAAAGTGGCTGGTGAGTGTAACGTAGGTTACTGAGTTCGTATGTTTGATTTATGTGTGATGTGTTCGAAGTGGGCCTTCAATTATATAAATAAAAAGTGCCTTGTGAGTTTCATTAAGTTTGAGCTTTGCCAGCATCCGTAGTTACAACCGTTGCTTGGAAACAGAAACACATGACGACAAAGCTAATACAATGGGAACGAGTTGCAAGTAATTCTAGGTAACGTTTAGTTTTTGCCTTTTATGTCCTTTAAGTGCTGCGTGGCGACTTGCGAATAATTCTAACTGCAAACGCGAAGGAGCAATTTTGAATTCCGGAAGCCAACTGCCGTAAAACACCAAAGAGGAAATCGAAAAAGTTAGCAGTTGTCCTCAGCTGAACGTAGCTGCTCTCCATCAAACACTGACTAACCCCCGCAAGAAAACAGGTAAGTGTTTTAAATCTATGGCAGAGCAACATAATGTCTGTGGCCTGTTTGAAATGATGACATTCTTAACTATCTGAAAAGCCATTGTCATATGTAGACTTTTTAAAAAAATTCTCTCGAATTTGTCTGTGAAGATTCTCAGTCATCCAGGTCATGGTATCCAAAGTGTAGTAAAAAAAAAAAAAAGGCAACTGGACTTAGTTGAATTTCTTGAAGACGTTTCGCCTCTCATCCAAGAGGCTTCTTCAGTTCTGTTTGACTGGTGGAGAGTCTGGGACTTATAAACTCTGTCAGGTTCTTGGTCCATGGGGTGTGGTTTGGATAGGAAAGGGGTTGTGAGTTGTTAACTAAAAGGTTAGATGAGTCGTTAGGTCGTCAAAGGGTCGTTAGATATTGGCTATTGTCTGTTTTAGTTTTACCTGAGTCGACCAGTCAAACAGAACTGAAGAAGCCTCTTGGATGAGAGGCGAAACGTCTTCAAGAAATTCAACTAAGTCCAGTTGCCTTTTTTTTCTCTCGAATTTATTGCTTGGTTAGCCACAAAATTAAAACCACTCACCTGTTTTACTGTTGTGTGTGTACATCCCCAATATAGATGATTACATACCATTATTTTGGTTTGTTAAAGAAAGAATGTTGAACATAGTCGATGCCTGTACTAAATGCAAAAAGAAAAAAATGTAAACAAAAAACATGAAGTGAAAATAAAGCCATGATCCTCCTAATAACAATAACAACAACATCAATAACCAAAATTCAATGGCTGTAAAGGAGAAGGCTTAACTTCCAATAGATTCCCATGATTCCACATAGTTTTTCTGTTAACACCTTAATTATATTTTAAAGTATTTATCAAATGCTTCATATTTATTTTAATTGTCCTTACAATTGTTCTATCACGTCACATCCTTTATTGTAAAGCAAAAGACAATACATGAGGAATGTAAATTAACTTCTGGGGGGAAATCATCTCCAGGTCAGGACTACATCTATCATCTGTTTTTAAAAAAATGGCAACATTCTCCAACACTCACCTGCGGATCCCACAAGGATTTGCCGAACTCCTGATGGGACTAGCCAAAGAAGTGTTACGAGACCAGCCGGAAGACATCCCTAAATATGCTGCTCAGTACTTTGAGACTCTTCTCAAACAAAGAGAAGGTACGGC
This sequence comes from Brachirus orientalis, assembly GCA_016785285.1. Classification (NCBI taxonomy): domain Eukaryota; kingdom Metazoa; phylum Chordata; class Actinopteri; order Pleuronectiformes; family Soleidae; genus Brachirus; species Brachirus orientalis. The sequence goes on along the minus strand of JAFBJR010000179.1, from coordinate 5,715,115 downwards.
AACTCCAAATTTATGTGGCCAAATGAGACAAATGTCCCAAATGACTGTCAGGCATATATTTATTCTTTTTCTGCTTGTAGAGAGTGGCTTGGACGGTGCTGAGTGGACTGCTAAACTGGAAAGTAGAGTGAACCATGCATTCAAGGATAGTAGGGTATGTAGTCAACCCGCAGTACAGTGCCTATTAACCTCCCTCTCTATATACGTGAGTCTTTCCTTCCCTTTACACCTTTGTTGTGGTTTTTATCTTTTTATAGGCTAGTCCTGGAAAAGAGCCTGCAGCAGGCATCAGCACATCCAAGTGAGTCTCCCTTATTTCGAGAGCAAAGGGAGAGGATGAGCATGAGGGAAAGAATAGTTACAAGAAGAGATGAGAATGCATCTTTTTAGGTCTCTTATTAAAATGCAAGGAAGGATCATTTTATTTTTAAAACACTTTCAATGTTCAAGGTGTTGTACAGAAACTTCAAAAACAGAAACACAAAGGAATCAATGCAAGGTCACAAAACGCTATCAATAACGAAAAAAAAGGCATACATATTGAAAGAGTGAAAAGATAATATGCCAAAAGAGGTAAAAGAAGTAAAAAGAAAGTTAAAAGACATTAAAAAGAAAGAATAATTTAATTAATTAAAATAAATAATTTAGAAGTCATTTGGTGTGATGTTTTCTGTAGAACCAAACATGTTAATTCAATGTTCCAACTATGGGACAGTTTATAAATGACTGCAGTGGTATATGCTAATTTAGGTTTGCAGTATCATGAGTGAGAGGAGGAGAGCAGGACAGATCAACAAGAGACAACAACTGATAGCTGCACAATGACAGGATCCAGATAAGTGCTGCAGAGGCCCTATGAATGGTTTTGACAAACATCACCTACTCAGTTACTTTATCACTAAACTTTTCCCCCCATGTGATACTGAACATCTCTCACCTTTTAATCATTCATTCTGATTGATGCTTTTTAGAGAAGAATCTAATGTGTCCAGAACCGAAAATGAAACAAGTAATTCAGTAGAAGATTCCGCCACTCAACCTGATTTCTCTGAGGAGGATCACTTAACTGAAAGCACAACAGAAGAAATACACGAGGAGAACTGCAATATTTCAATGGAGAAGGGATTTTGTGAAGAGGAATCTATCACACTTCCCCCAACTACAGACATACAATCAGATGAACTGAGTGCAACAGAGGACAAGAAAGGCCTAATAATAGATAAACCTGATAAATGTGACAGGGCCACTCAAGAAAAAGATACCAGTTCTGCTGTAGATCAGGGTGTGTCGCAGTCTGTGTCCCCTGACATGTTGTCATTCAGTGGGGTTTCAAATCTAGATGTATGTGCTCAGGAGTTGAGACTAGCAGACGATGGTGGAAGTGATAAACAAGAAACTGACATTGTAGATAAGCAGACATCAGAGTCAGAAATAGAGCAAAATACTGAAGTGAAAGAATCAGCGGTCTTTTCACATTCTGGGCTAGCTGATGTGGACATCTGTGCTACAGAGCTCGGAGGGACAGAAAGAAAAATGGAAAATGCCGCTACTGAAAAGGAAACACACACCACTGAAGCGGAAAGCTTTAAACCTCAACCTGACGCTCTTGTACAATCATCAGTGGCTCAGTTTGAGACACCTGAGAGCAATCAACAAGAGGTAGAAGATCACGCACAAAAAACGAAAGAGGAAGATAAAACAGATATTAAAGCTTCTACGGGTGAAACACAGAAAGGTTTGGCTTCTAATGAGAGTACTTTAGACAGTAATGCTACACATAAGGAGGATTCATTGGTTGAAATTAGTTTTGAAGATGTTCCAGAGGCTCAGCAGATTACTGAGGCTGGAGAGAAACAGCCAGAGGCAAAGGGCTCAGTTGACGTATTACACACTGAGCTGTTAGAAATGCAACAGGATGAAGAGTCTGACTTACAGGAGGTTACTGCACTGGCAACAGATAGTATATCTGGTATACTACACCAAGATGAACCTGAGACAGAGGAAGTTGAAAATGAACCTAACTCTGAAAGGGAGGAAAGAGAAAGTCAACTGACGGCAGCTGATACAATGAAAGAAAATGTGGTCTCAAATTACACTAATTTAAATGACAGCCATGTCGATGGCAGAGGAGAAGATGCTACATATATTAGCTCATCCCATCAGCATGCCACTGAAGTTGAGAAAAAGAACCTAGAAGAAGAGACTGGTCACACAAATAAAGATGAGCAGATAAGAGGGGAAATTTTTTTTCCAAATGGGGATTCCGAGGAAGAGACAGGAGCAAACAATTCTGACTTCAAAGAAGATGAGACAGCAGACACATTTGGAGAAGGCAGCAAGGACATACATACAGCAGGTGAAAGTGAGATGAAGGATGAAGACAGTGATGGTGGTGCAGAAACCCGTTCATCACCAGCACTTGTGGATTTATGTTCAGATGAGAGACTCTTAGAGGAAGAGGAAGAAGAGAAAGTTGCAGAAAAAGGAAATAAAAGTGATTCCGAGGCACAAGAGAAAAGTGATGACAAGTGTGAAGAGGGGAGCATTGGTCTGTCTCATACTGAAGTTGGGACAGCTGCTGACCATCACGTAGAGGAAGCACCACCTGGGTCTGAACCAGACACCACACAGCTAGAGAAGAACAAGAGAACTGACAAGGTAAATATACTCTATTTGTGTGTACACGTATGCGTTATTGATGCAACTGTTTGTTGTCATAAAGTGAATGATCTGAAATGAATCTAGGCAGTTACCACTACAACTAAATCTCCCCTACTTTCATCATCAGGCTGAAGATCTATATTCGTACAGTTGTCGTACAATGGTCCCTCTGGCCGGGCTACAGTTTGTGCACTTCTCTGTATACATTCTCATTTCAGGTTGCCTCACAAACTCTTCAAAGTCAAAACAATAATGTTTTTTCCTTCTTGAATTGAAAATATAGTTCATTTTTGAATGACATTGTTGTTCTGATGAACCCCGTCTATCAGTAAAGCCCTAACATGAATTGTGCTAAGATGCATGCTTATACAGTAATATACAGTAAATACAGTAATATAGTACAGTAATTATAGTAATACGGCTGCTTTGTCACTGCTTCATCAACGTCACCACATCCTTCGTATAGATTCAAACTTGATTTGGTATTCTCTCGCTCATTTTCTATCATTGTAAAAGACCTACTATTTGCAATGTGAATTAGGCCTTTAACATTTCTAGCTTGATCTGGACCAACAGGACTCCACACACACTCAGGGAGGGAATGTAGAAAGGGGTACTAAGAATGTTACCATGGTAACCCCTCACCATCCAGCTCTCTCTTAGTGTCGTCATGGAATTAATGATGCAGATAGTTGCTAGGCACCATCTGTATCAATAATGTACCTTTAATAGCAGTTTCTAACTGACCGATTAAACACTAAAACAGCATTTTTAATACACTCTGTATACAGTGTTGTTGTGAATGTGTTGATAGCAAAAACAAAGCTGTCATCAAAATGTACAGGAAAAAGGCAATCTACTCGAACGATGACCGAGCTGCAGTATCTCAAGTCCTTTTCATCAAACTTTGATGCGTTTAACTCACAGTTTATAAGCACTCACAAGCTCTTCCTACAGCATTATACAGCATTAGATACACTCAGAATTATGCAAATGTGAGCAGTTGTTGTGATTAATTGCGTTTAATTGAATCACTGTCGTAAATATTACTACAAATTATTGAATCTGCTTATTGGAATAGCACAGCATATTGTTTGAATGATTAGCAAATCGGCAGGGGAGTGTTAATGTCAGATAAAAAAGTCAGATAAATGGATACTTTCTGCTTCTCTCTCTCTCTCTCTCTCTCTCTCCGTCTTGTCTTTGAGGCTGGCAGAAGAGTGTGGGTGGCCCCACCAGCTGGGATCAGAAGGATGGAGAGGGCTGTTAGCTCACTCTGCCTCTAATAAATTTATAACACCTCCTAGTGTAAAACAGGCCAAGATGCTTACACTTTTTTATTTTCACACTATTAGAAGGATTTGAAAGTCAGCAATTATTGTTCTATGGCCATCTGGCATTTGCATAGTATTTCTAAGTTAATCATCTGTTTTCCCTTTTATTTATGGCATTTTTCATTGTAACACTGCAACTTGTGAAGTGTTTATGATGCTCATTCCATGTGAAGTCACTTTGCATATGCCTTATTAATATTTACAGCGAATACATCCATCACTTGTTTCAAGTCTGTTAAACTTCAGAGCAGTCCAAAAAAAAAAGTAAAAAACAATAATGAGAACACAAAGGGACAGCAACTTTAATGAGACTGAAAATATGGAACACATGCTGACATGTTTGTAGGAGGTATCTCTCTCTCTTTTCCCTCTGTCTTTCTCCTTTCCTCTGTCTGTTGCTCTCTCTCTCTCTCTCTCTCTCTCTCTCTCTTACACTGTGTGTGAGCGGGTGTTGCTAAGCGTGCAGTGATTGTTAGCCAGTGAGGCATCTGTATTATACTGGAGTCTCGGTCGCTTGGTCCACGCCGAAAATTTGAGGCAGACAAGTCAGACTAGGTCAGCTCCCCTGAAGACTGAAGTCAGCTCTGAGAGTGAGACATGGATTGTCATAATGTAAGTAAAAGTTTCAGATTCACCTTTAAAAGACATATTTTTTCTTTTTTATTTTATTTTATCAATTTCTAGTTACCAGAGGCCTTTACTACTGTTTGGTTGTCCTCAAAGTGCACACTGCCAGTGTTGTTGATGTTTTGGTTCTTTCAGCAGAGCTTATACTGCATGTTGACCATTTGTGCACTCGTGACTCTGACAAAATGACAAATGGTAGATTTTTCTCCACAGAGAACTGACTTAATAGACCTGTATTTATTTTTTTTAAGTGAAAACTTAATGAATGGATAATATAAAATTTACATCTGAACACAACAACATTGTTGAATTAAGCACAGGGACTGTGAGTCAATACAGTAAGCACAATGAGACACCTGAAAAGGTGTAAACCAGTAAAGCATCTCTGCACAGAAGCTGGATTCTAGTCAGACACAGAGGCTAATGAATACTGGCTGAACAAGTGGGTGTTCACACTCCTACACTGGAGGGGTTTCACTGGAGACATGCAGCACTGCTTCATCATGGAAGTGGGATGACAGTGAGCCTATTCTGTGAGCTGCCTTTGTGTGTAACGTCAATCTGTCTAAACTCAGGGTGTAGCCAATATGTGTTTGCCACGGGATCTGAATTGCTGTTTACATAACTTGTCGACAACCTCAACAGTCTTTGACTACCACTTTATGACAAGCCAGAATTTCTCATCTGTCCACCCCATGGTTCCTGTGGAACAGTGGATACCTTACTTACAGTCGCTGTATGAGTTGCCAGTGCCGACTGCAGTAGTATTTCTCACTGGGTCGTCTTTTTCAGCCAAAAGTTACAGAGCAAAAGTAATATTTTTTTATTCTTGAAAGATAAAATATCATTGAGCTCCATTTGATTTTAAAATCAACAATGAAGCAAAAAACAACTTTGAGTAAGATATCTTAGAATTAGAGGACAGTAATTCATTACAAAACTTTTTATTTAACATGTTTTCTTCAATAGTCCAATATAGCTTATATGATAACCAAACAAGTTCAACTATGTCACTGAAAGCAAACTTAGTGAAGATCATGAAGAGTATTAGAACTTAGTAAGACCAAGACAAGTGTTACAAATAAAGATGACATTTCCTCAACAGCATTAAAAGAAGAAAACATTCTCATATGCTTATTGAAAAAATGAAAATTCACCACATGTATTCTGTCTCAGCAGGAGGAGTGCAGTCGGCCCCAGGAGGAAGAGGACATCATGGACATCCCTCTGGATGACCCAGAGGCCAACAGGGCTGCCGCCAAGATCCAGGCTGGCTTCCGTGGTCACATGACCCGTAAGAAGATGAAGCCAGAGGACAAAGCAGAAGGGGAGGAGGTGAGCAGCACTGGGGATGTGCTCAACGGCAGCCAGGGGGCCACAGGTCAGTGGTGTAGAACAAGGGTTAAGACCAGGTCACATAATGCCAGTAAAGAGGGCATTATGGATAGCGACTGTAAGGATGATAAGAGACACTCCTATCAGGAGCTGTAACTACCAACAGGTCATGTAAGGTCAGTAATGGGGAGTATAAGATGTGGATTTGACCACTGAGTCCTTGTGAGTGTTTGACTTAAAGTATTTAGATATTCTACATTTCATAGGCAAGTAAATGATTGGTGAATACATGTAATTCAGCATTTTCCATTTTACAAACAGAGAAAATAACCCGTCTAAAATCCAAACGTAATTAAACACAAATATTATTGTTGACACTACATGTGATTAAGGCAGTACATAACCAAGTGATTCATTCAGTCACTTCGTGAGAGAGGAAAACATTAAACATTAAACGGCTCGTTTAACTTGAAATGGTCAAGTCACAGTCTCACACCATTTAGGTATTTTTCCAACTTTAATATGACTGGGGAGGAGAAAAAAGTAGAGAATTCAGTCGGTCACTTATTTCAACAAAAGCAAAGTTTTCACTCTCATAAAAACATTTTTGTAAATGACACTGACAAAAAACAGAACTCTGAAAACCACATGTTTTCATCATATATCCATTCACGTGTTTTTTTTTTCACCTGATCCACCATGAACATGAATTTGAGTGGTTCTTTTAAAAGTAAGAGAAGGACGTATTATGCCCAGCTGTTGAAATTTTCTTTAGGGAAGTGGCTGAGACAAAGAATCTATGTCAAAGCCTTTCCCTAACCCACTTGCGGGCTGCCTTAGATGCTTATGTAGGAGATATATTTATAGCTCCAGGTGCTTCAGGTACACTGTACATATGCTTCAGAGCAGAATTAATGGACCTGTCAGACTGGAACCAAGCATCCTAAGTACCTCCCTTTGGAGGAGACCCCCTTTTTCTCAACAATGAAAAGTGAGTTTTGAGGTCATCATTTATGTCAGCCATCACAAGGAAAGTTTTCAACGTCACACAAGACTTAAAAACTTAGAAAGTACTTTCTCATTGCAAGTTTTATATGTGTATAACTACACTAAATAAATCTAATTCACATGTAACTACACTTGAAAATGACTCCACCTTAAGTAGCAGCACAATATGAAATCAATTGTTGTTTTTATAAAGAAGATCCACCCACATGTAACACTAGAGTCTATACCTTTTCTACCTGACAACTGCACTGTTACTGCCTCACCTGTTTCTCTTTCTAGCGTCAGGAGGATCGGGGGCAGTAGAGAGCGATGACACATCTGTGCCAGAACAGTGACAGCCCTGTCCTGACCTGGATGAAGAAAAAGAGGGGGAGCAAGATAGCGAGAGATGGCTGACAAAGGCCAAATATGTTGACTGGTCTGGCTTACAGACACACCTTTTTACCCCAGGAATCGTTTTCTTTTTCCAACACAAATTATCAGTAGGAAATGAACAGTTTAGAGGGCGTGTTATGTGAATTTTGTGAACTTTAACACTCCTCTGCTTCTCCAGCAGCCTCATCAGTACGGATGTCTTTGACCCAGAATTTGCAACTCACTGCATGTTCTTGTGAAACTTCTGGTAGTGTGCTAGTTTTTAGACGATGATCTGTGAATGTGAAAATGCAAACAGGGCTTATTTTGGATGGATACAGTCATGCCATCTGTGTACAAACCTTTTATGCATCAGCATTAGATTAATTTGTAAGTGAGCAACTTGTGGCTTAAGTTATTTCTCATTTTGCATTGTTTTCGGGTGTGCTTGTATTGTTAGCATTTACTATTTTACTTGCTCACAAAATAATTAGAACATCGATAATATGAAAAGAGAAGTAGCTATGTATTGTATGTTCTATTAATTCCAACATTGCGTTCTTTTTTGATCACAACTAATCTCTCACCTGTCAAATCATTTTCTATAAATCTGATCTTCCAGAACAGTAAGCATGCAGTAATTACTCTTTCTCTAGATGCATCTGGCACAGCTTGACCTGATGAGACCCTGGTTTAATATGCTCTGTTGTTGTGTTGATAGGTTTGACTTATGGACTTGAAAATTACATTGTCAGAGTTTGCAGAGCTTTTGTGCTTTAATTATATAGTACTCTGTTGAACTTTGCTGTAAAGTTATGGCATCACACTAATAAATCCACCTTAAATATAAAGTTTTATCTGTCATTAATTCAAGTTAAGGGTCTGTTTGTTTCAAACTATATAATGTATGTAATGTAAAGTAAAATTTTGTTCAATTCCACTTTTGCTGTTTGTGTTCTGATCCTGCAACATACTGTAAGTAGGGATGCCAATTGGTGAGAGCATTTTTCTGTGAAGGTATTTTTATATGTGTGTGACTCTTACACAAGTAATCTCATGATTAATGCTTACCACTATTTCTAATATTTACAAACAGAAAACAAACAAAAAATGTTTTTATCCTATCATCAGGTGTATTATCATAACCACAGCATACTGTGTGCTTCAGTGCAACGAGGCTGTTTATATCATAAAAGAATAACACGATTTTTGCTTCTTTTGCCCAGGCAGTCTTGTTCACTTAATGAGAAGCAGGCAAGAGCATCTTCAGTCTCCCAATGTTCCCACTCAGCCCACCTACGCACATCTGAGCCATACAGCACAAACTCAAACTGCACATTTTCACACAGGAAAAACACAACCCCTGCCTTGGTGTGCAGATCTAACAGAAGTCACTCAAGTGTCACACTCATGCACACATACACAGGTTTATGGTTCTGTCAACAGCTGTAGAAATAACAGTCTTGTCAGTCAGTGGTTTTTGCAAAGCACTTCCTTCTCGGGCTGACACTCCTCCTCCACATTCTCATAAACACGCTGTATGGGTTTTATATGGACTTGTTCTCTTTTTTTTTCTCCTACTCAGTCCCAGAGGTGCCACGGCCACGTTCTCCTGTCTCTTTAATGACTGTGGGTGAACAATCGATATTCTGCACACCTCCAAACATAGCACAACACCCACTTAGTGCTGTAGATGGAATTCTGTGAGTGATGGAAAATGTTTTTAAGCAAAGAAGAAGGAAAAAAAATCCCGATTTATTTTTCTGTTAGCTTTTAAAGTATGAATTATATTTCTGTTCCTCCCTTTTACAACTTGTTAAGCTTAAGCCGACTATTTTAGGAGTAAATCATGTGATGGATCTGCTCTGCTGGTTAGTTTTCTCCTTCAGACAGCTTGTCAGTGAGAAAAGATCTCCTGCAGTCTCCTGGGTGATAATTAGAGATGGAGATGTCAGACCAAACAGCAGGGGGCGCAAGCTTTGCTGTTGTAAAGCCTCTGCCCTTGCCATGTTTTTTTATTTATTTATTTATTTTTACACTTAACAACAATGAGGATTATAAATGAGTGGGCTTTGTTGCCACAGCTGCATAAACACCTGATACATCACTGTCTGCAAAACAGAGGCATTTCTGTTGAATGATGTGAGCAGTTAGGTGCATCTCTTACATTCAGTCATATCTGTATGTCTCAGTCACACTGGACGGCTGCATTCTAACTGTGGACTAAATGTGACAGTGCATTCTGTCAAAACACATGCAGTCAAACTGACTCTCTCTCTCTCTCTTTCACACACATACACACACACACATACACACTCACACACACAAGTCTGTCTGTGAAGCCTTTCACTTACTCTTTTGGTCGGAAAGTGTCCCCCTTGATTTAAGGCATGTGATAAGATGAGAGAAAGAGGGAGGGTTGTGCTTTTTAATGAGGACAGAGGTCGAGGGGAGAGGTTTGGCTTTGATGGCTGACTATGCAGGATGCTGAGCTTTGGGAGAGTGCAGCATAGAAGCATGCAGTTGTTCCCACAGTCCTGAAGCTTTTTAAATCAATCCTCCACACAGCATAAAACCCCCCTTTGTTGTCAATCAAAATGCTCCAAAAACTCAACAAAAGTCTTTTCTACTGAACCATGAAGCAAAAATGACTCATCTGTGAACAAAAACATGCCTTAAAACATCAAATAAATAAATAAATAAATAAATAAAGAGAAAATTGAAAATTGCTGAGGAAATATAATGGATTTAATGAGATGTGACACCTTGCATCTTAAAGGAAATAATAACTACAGGCCGTGAAGTGAATGGTAATGCACTAAAGTCATATTCAAACCTTTTATACACACTTTTACACAATTTTAATGTTAAAACATGACCAATGGTGTTGCAGCTTCTTTTTCAGTATTGCATCCTTCATTTCAGTATCTGGGTGTAGCTCTTACACCACCTAGAGGACAAAATCGGTGCAACCTTTTTTTTTTTTTTTTTTTTTTTTTAAATCTATTGGTTGCCTTTATGAACTTGTAGCTCTTGGCCAGGTACTATGGATCATGCACCTGATGGCTGCTGCACTAGCAATAACATGCCTCAAGGCTGTTTCTGTGTGGGTCAATAACAGCACTGGCTGCCAAGTGACAAATTGTGAGTTTATTGTGTGGCTTCTGTCCAGAAAGAAGTTTGGACAATGTGACAAATGTTGGCCAAAGACAGTGGGAGGTGAATTGTTTTCCCCCAAATCAAAAATTTAAGTGAACTCCTCTCAGAGCAACAGTTTTAGAAACAATTTAATTGTTTCCTTAAATATGTTTTTAAAGCACTTTGTGTTTATATCTGTGAAAAATGATATAGAAATAAAGTTTACTTACTTAAATTGCATTAAAACGCTCACTATTTGAACTCTTTTAACACTATTTAAGTTTTAAAATAATCAAGAGATGCTGTGAGTTTAGATAACGCTGTAAAAATACACTATTTTAATTTATCTCCTCTTGGGAAGGAAATAGTGGTATCTGTCTCATTCAAAGATACTCACATAATCACACGTTCACACACACACGCACACACACACACAGTTGGCTGTTGTTGGCTTGGACTGGGGTGCTGTGAGGAGAGTGGGGCCCAGTGTGACCAGGCAGAGGCCAGTGTTGCAGGCAGGCAGTGCAGGACTGTTGAGCTGCAGGGACGTGCCAAGGGTGCATAAACCATGCTCACAAAGTGGGAGAAAGACTCTGCCCAGGACACAAAATGAAGGTGGAGAGGAAGACCTTCTCTACAAGTGACAGTTTCACTGACATTCCTGCACTACTGAGGCTCTGCGGTCTCCTCCTCCTCCTCACAGGTAAGTCCAAACCTCTACTGGACTATCCAGAGACTGCATGTTTGACAAAATGATGGCCAAACAAGCAGATTGTATTTCTTTATCATCTAGCCACATCTTTCTTAATGCTGTTTCATTTTATAGTTGTTTGGTTTACTTTTCAAAAAAAAAAAACATTTTGGAATTAAAGTTAATCTAGTTTAATTAGTCCAAGATGCTTTTTGTTTGTTTTTCCCTTTGTTCCAGTATGAATCTGTCATGGGTGGTGCTTCTTTCACGGGGCCCCATAAAATGCTTAAAGAAGCATAAAGAGGTGTGGAGTAGCTATTGTATGTGTGTAAGGAGGAGGAGGTATAGGTTAAGTGTGATGGTATTATGTTTGTGAGGAGCTGTTGAACTGAACATGGCAATGTTTAGACAAGTTAACTTGAGCGAAAAAAAAAAAAAAGTGATGTCAAAGGTTTAGTACACAGTGATTTTGGTTTTAAAATGTGCATTCTGATTTCATGGCCGTACCAAGGGTCCAATTTACCCTACCAGGTCATTTTTAGCAGGATCACTGGATGTTGTGTATTTCTCCAGCTTTGCCAGTGACAAAGAGTCTCTCTCTCTCTCTCTCTCTCTCTCTCTCTCTCTGTCCTCTCTTGCTCTCCCTCTTTCTCCCACACTAACCCTCTCTCACTCTTTTCAATGGAGGAAACTAGTTCCAACAATCACGCTCTTTGTCTTATTGCCTTGGCAACTCTTGTCAGGCGGACCAAATGGTTACCATGGCAATGAGGCGATGCCCTGCTAACTGCCTCACTACAAAGAACAGTGAACAGTGCACTCTCTCTCTCTCTCTCTCTCTCTCTCTCTCTCTCTCTCTCTCTCTCTCTCTCTCGTTGATGCCCCTCACAGCCCATGTTTAGGCCTCCATGTGTCCAGCCACAGCTGAGTTATAGGAACCTCCACTGTGAACATAATAGCTTTGTTGTGCTTAGTTTCCAAGACAGGACTCCTTCATAAAGGATAAAATGTGACTCACATTGTAATACCTTATTCCTGTTCCACAGAGGGAGGTGGACGATAACTGGGGAGCACAAGTCAAAATTAGTTATTACATGTTTTCTACGAGGGGTCATGAGAAAATCCTGGGGTTTCTGAGATTAGTTAATGATTAAGACATGACAAGACGTCCTGGACGAGGTTGAAAGAAAAGCCGCATGTGTGCATGTTTGTTTCTGTGCACAGTATAAGCAAAGAAATGGCTTTAGGGTAAAATGTTTTTTTCGATTTGTCGAGGCTGCCTCTGAGAAACACCTTGGATAATAACGGGGGTGCTCTCAAAAAGTGTCAAGTCATGAAAAATTAACTTGCACTTTTTAATAAGTAAAAGAAGTCACCCTTGATGTGTCAGTGACATTGACTTTAGTTAATACTCTGCCTTAATTGTGCAATAATATCATAATATCCCTGTGCAATATACAGCAGATGTCCACTGTGCTTTGTGTATAATTGAGTTGTATTGGCATTTACCTTCAATACCAATGTTGTTTTCACATTTCAACACACAAATGTATTAAAGTACACACAGTCAAGTAATTTAGGTTCAGTTACTTGTCCCATACTATTTATATACTGTATATTTGTACTTGTTTATTCAGTTCTTATTTGCTACAAAGGTAAATATTTTATTGTATATGATATTACTTTTTTTAATTGTTTTTTCTTAGTATATCGCAGCTTAGTTAATCTTTCAGTAATTGTATTCTAGTACAAGCTGCAAATCACTGTTTTTTTCTCTGTTATTGGTTGGACTAGCTGTGACAAAAGCAATTCTAATTCTATACTTTAACTTTTTATTTATTTATTATTTACTTTAGGTAGGACTGCTGTATTTCTTGCAGTAACTGAAGATGAGTTACAAGCCATATATTTCAAATGCATGTCCCTATCTTACATGCAATTAAAAGTTCAAATAACAGCAATTTGAATGTAAAATAATAGAACATTGAATCGGAATCAGTGTACTTATTTATTTATTATCTCTGGTGAAGGCATCCAGACCCCTGTCACTGTTTTCTTTTCTGTTTGTACTTAGAGATACAGGAGTAGTAATTAGTGTTACAGTAATTAGGGTGTTTCAGTGTGGCAGAGCAACAAAGGAAGCATAGTGACTGTCCCCCTGCCCTGCACTTGTATCCCTACATTCCATTCTGTTTCCTCTCCACTGTTGGAATTCAGCCTCCTTTCTTTTTGCATTTTATCCAGGTAAAGTGACAGGAGTGAATGTGACCAGCCAGTCCCAGGTGGTGAGGGGCACAGCGGGCAAGGAAGCCCTGTTGTCAGTCAGCTACTCCAGCAGCAGCTTGGACAGGCCTGTGATAAAGTGGCAGCTAAAGAGGAACAAAGAGAAACCAATTACCGTAGTGCAGTCCATAGGAACCGACATCATAGGGAACCTGAGGCCTGAGTACCGCAACCGTGTCCTGGTGTTAGAGAATGGGTCACTGCTGCTTCACAACCTGCAGCTTTCAGACGAAGGGGCTTACGAAGTGGAGATCTCCATCACAGATGACAGCTTCACTGGCGAGCACTACACTGAGCTTACAGTGGATGGTACAGTATGCAGGATTAACATACTTTTAAACAGTTTTCTTTTCACATATCAACATATATGATCAATCAGAGCATAACTTTGAAAGGTAATAACTCAAAATCAAGACAGGATGGGAATAACTGATGAAGCTTAAGGGAGTGTATTTGTGGAAAAAAAAGTACTTTTTCAGAACATACTACAGAGTGATTCAAAAACACTAAAACTGCGATTCCATGTCCTACTTTGAATTTCCATGCTTTATCCCTGTCGTCCTCAGTTCCAGTGTCCAAACCCTATATTCAGATGATAGCATCGTCTGTCCTGGAGTATAGTGAGTACTTCAACCTGCACTGCTCCCACGACAACGGCACCAAGCCCATCTACAGCTGGCAGAAGGGAGGCAAGGTGCTGATCAACGACTCACGCCTGCTGCTTTCACATGACCAAAAGGTGCTGACCATCTCACGTGTTCTGATATCAGACGATGACGTTTACACCTGCACAGTGGAGAACCCCATCAGCAGCATGAAGAGCACACCTGTCAGGCTCACTGTCTACAGTAGGTGGCATGTTGCACGGGTAGGATTACAAGTTGCACAAGTTTATGTCAAAGAAGAAGGATGATGGCATAACATACTCTCTCACTCATTTTCTACCGCTTTATCCTCCACTGAGGATCGCAGGGGGCGCTGGTGCCTTACTCCAGCTGACATAGGGCGGGAGGTGGGGTCCACCCTGGACAGGTCGCCAGTCCATCACAGAGCCACATAGAGACAGACAATCATTCACTCTCACATTCACACCTATGGGCAATTTAGAGTGTCCAATTAGCCTAGTCCCCAAATCTGCATGTTTTTGGATGTTTTTGGACTGTGAAGTGAGTACCCGGTGAAAACCCACAAACACACGGGGAGAACATGCTAACTCCACGCAGAAGGCCCCTTGTTCCGACCGGGTTACGAACCCGGGACCTCTTGCTGCAAAGGCAAGAGTGTATAACATACATATAAGAAAAATACATGAGAACTTATAAACCTCAGACAAGTTAGTTTGCATTATTTTCCAAAATGTACTGTAGCATAAAAAGTAATATAAATAAATATATAAATAGATGACTGAATAAACACTATATTCTTATTTATTTACTTCTGCAATAACAATCTAAATAATTTTAAAATCTCATCATGAAAACATAGCATTATTTATCTCACCATACAACAACCATCCATTCTCTCCTATAGCAGAGGCAGTTATGTCATGCTGACAAAGCATGCATGCCCGCTTCTGTAACAATGCTGTATACAACTAGTTAAAATCAGGGCTGTAAGTGCAGCAGAGTTGGCTCAGAGTGGCTGTTACTGGGCACCAGTTTGGGCTCCCCATGTCAGGCTGAGAGCAAGGAACAGGCAGTTTAATCACTGAATGAACAGTTATTTATAAGAAGGGAGCAGAAAAGAAAGCAGGTTTGGGAACACTTTGCTTCAGTGGACCTCAGTAATCCTGACTTCTGATTACTGTGGTGTGATATACTGCATGAAGAAACAGCCACAGGTCCTCAGACTGTTTCCACAGTCAATTTTGCAATGTTAAAGTAGCAATACACAGAAGTCAAATTAACATCAGCTCTAACTTGGATCAAATACACTCTGAATTAAATTCTTGTAGTGTTAACATATTAGAGAATATATTTGGTGCTGATGGGGATTTGGGCTCAGTGTTACTCTGCATGATTACTGTGTACAATTCTCACTATGTTTTTCTGTTCCCACTGCATGGAGAGCTGCTCAGAAGCTCAAAATGACTACCCAATGTGTTACTTGACTGCACTTTATTCATGCTTGCACGCTCTAAAGACTTGGTGGGGGAGAAATTTCATGGAAACTTGCAGGCTAAAAGAAGAAGAAGAAACAATTAATCACCTCAAAGACACAACTTCCCAGAATCAAATACCAAAAGAGGAAAAGTTGTGGCTGAGAGACAGAAAAATTCAAATGTTTCTATTGTTATTGACACAAACCTTTCTTTCTTTCTTTCTTTCTTTCTTTCTTTCTTTCTTTCTTTCTTTCTTTCTTTCTTTCTTTCTTTCTTTCTTTCTTTCTTTCTTTTTATATACCTCTCTGTATCACTCTGGTTCAGGACGGAGCTCGCTATACATCATCCTGTCCACCGGGGGCATATTCCTCCTAATCACCCTGGTGACAGTGTGTGCCTGTTGGAAACCTTCCAAGTGAGAGCTACTCTTTCTTCTTTCCCCTCTTCTCTTACCTCCCATCTCTCTTTCTCCCTCCCTCCCTCCCTCCCTCCCACTGGCTCAGATACTGTATTGCACTTAAGGCTGTGACTAGAATCTCAAGTAGCTTAATGGTGACAGCATACACTACTGCACTGAACATTTGTTGGAAAAATGGTTGAGCATGTTGACCTGTTAGATAAATGTTTTCTACTTGCTGTAGGGGCATATTCCTCCTAATCACCCTGGTGACAGTGTGTGCCTGTTGGAAACCTTCCAAGTGAGAGCTACTCTTTCTTCTTTCCCCTCTTCTCTTACCTCCCATCTCTCTTTCTCCCTCCCCCCCCCCCCCCCCTCCCCCTCCCTCCCTCCCTCCCTCCCACTGGCTCAGATACTGTATTGCACTTAAGGCTGTGACTAGAATCTCAAGTACCTTAATGGTGACAGCATACACTACTGCACTGAACATTTGTTGGAAAAATGGTTGAGCATGTTGACCTGTTAGATAAATGTTTTCTACTTGCTGTAGAAAGAAGCATCGGCCTGTCCCTCAGAGAGCTCCTGTCTATGTAGAGCACAGTGAAAATGGCCACGATGGTGAGCACCGACTACCGTGGTTCCATTTATTCTCTTACACGTCATGTAAACTACTCAGCAGAATGTCATTTCAAAAATCAATACATGTGTATAATTTCTTTTTTCAGTTGATGTTGTGCCCAAACCAACTACACTAGGACGACGGAGTCCCATGCCTCTTTATGTTCTCAATGAAGATGTAAGTCAGTCTATTTACATTTGCTACTACCAGAGTTATAACACTGAAACACGACTCAGAGTCTTTAACCTTGCAAGCTGTTTTATGTTGTGTGCTCAAGGAAATATCAATAGAAATCTCAAAAACTGACACACTTCCAGTGACATTTCAGAGGCTTTTGGGAGCATGAACTGGTAGTTGATGAACTACCAGTTATTAGCATTTAACCCCGTTTTTCTGCTGCTACAAATTAAATTGGTGTAGACCCTTTGCACAGCAGCCATTCTGACAGATCACAGTAGGAAAAATACATGTGTAAATTATCAAAGTAAGGATGGCTGAGTTCCATTTCCCTCAGTTGCAGGGTGCATGCTGGTTTGCAGTCACACTATCCTAACTTACATGAACTGAACATGTCATTGTCAATATGATCTGTAATCTTTTTTTTCCCCATGAATGCATCAAAATTATTTATTTTAAAATACATGAAATGTATTTATTTTATATATATTTTATATATTTATTTTAAAATACATGAAATGTATGTTAGTCTTCCTTAAATTATACTAAATCGAATTGGTAGATAATGAAATATAAAGCTTTCGACATGAAGGAAGAGGCATGGTGCCTTAATAGGGGTTTCCAACCACGGTCTCCTGTACACGGTTAATGACAGAGATGGGGAAGGGGATTCTCACAAAACTGTAAAAAGTTGTTCCATCCTCATCTCGGACAATTGCTTGTCCGAGCTGAGAGGAAATATTCCTCTCTAGTAACAGACCGACTTAGCTTGTCCCAAATATGCCCAGGCCCTGGTAAAAAAAACAATTGATAAATTAAGAATGAAAAATTAAAAAAAAATTGTAATGTTGTAATGTGTGGGCAGCCCATGGCCAAGCAGAAAGGGAACTTGTGATCAAAGGGTTGCCAGTTCAAGTCCCCACCAGGTCAAAGGCTGGGGTGCCCCTGAGCAAGGCATCCAATGCTCATTGTTACCTGGACACTCCAAACTGATCCCAGCCATGGGAGGCCACATCCAGTGTACTCCTGTTGTCAGTGTTCTGTCAAGTTTTGCTACTCCATCCTTATGGCTTTCCATCACCATGTTATGACATCTTTATTTGTGTGTTTTGGTTTAAAGATAAAGATAAATGTAGCGTAAGACTATGGGCAGCATATTTTGATCCTCTATTATCTTGACTAATTTCAGAGGGGAACATATCTTGATAGGCGAGTATCCCCTATGAAATAAAGCTCCATTACAGAATCACTTTGCATTACACAACAACACAATGCATGGGTACTGACAGTGCCTAGTCCGGATTAATGGGAGGGTTATGTCAGGAAGGGCATCCAGTGTAAAAATCTCTGCCAAATCAAATATGCGGAGAGGATGAACGTAAGAAAAAGATTGTAATATGTGTGTCCTTTCATAATTTCAGGAGACTTTGGAGCGTTTGGAAGAATGTTCTGGCAATGCTGCCAGCCAGTCAGAAATATGTATCCCTGCGTCCTATGTTCCAGTCCTTCCCCCTTCCTCAAACAGAACTGAACGACCCATCTGGTCTGCTCCACGCAGGTACCCCCGCAGCCCCTCTCCGCTGGCACAACCTCTCCCACAGCCCCCTCCAGGTCCTCCACTGCGTCCAGTCCGCTCGCCTGCTCACTCCCCCTGTTCATCCCCTCGTAGTTTCAGCCCAATTAGAAAGGTCCGTCCTCCAGTAGGTATCCCAACCAGCCATCTGCCTGTGGAGGTAGAATGTTCAGACACCAGCGATCAGACTCACTGTCCGACCCAACAATGACGACTGCACGTTTCTCAACACTTCTGGGAATTCTGCTTTCATGCTGTGATACGTAAAGTACATACAGTGTATAGTTTATTGTTCTTCTGTTGCATCCTGAGAAGAATAAGGATACTGTAAGTGATGAAATGAGTTCCCTTTCAACTAACTCTATCTTCACATTGCATTATCCGTCACTGAGTTCTCAATGGCTATCTGCAATGTTTTAAAGTTTTTTAGTTTTTTTACTATCCCATGATTGGAAAACCTTATACCCTGTTCAGTGGAATGTAGAAAGTTATGCACATGACGCTGAGGCAGCAAAGTATTCCCACCTCTATTATATACTGTATTTTTCCTCCTGTTGCATTAAAAGTTTTAATAGGAACTCTGGATAGGTGCTTGTACATATGTAAGTTAATTGCTTTGGTTTTATTGTTTTTCAAGTAAATCACGAAATGTATTCCTCTTCTAAATTAGGTCATTGCATAGACCAAGGTAATAAATCTATTTAAATAGTTTGTAGTTTGTCATAAGTTTTGTTAAAATCACCTTCATACATTTTTGGACTGGTTTCTTTATGTTGCCACTAATTTGTCATTTTTGTGTGGGCCACACAACTAAGTAACCTTGATTTGGTCTGGATTTGTCTTTGTACTGTGCTTGAGTGTGGGTGCAATTCCTGTCTTGTCCGGTAGGTGTCACCCACACATTTACTTAAATGTTCATTTGCAAGGACAAGTTCCAAAAAGATGATGTAAAGACTGTTCTTTACTTTTCCTTTCCACGGTAACATAACATAATTGCTTGACATTAGAAGGTCAATGATAATCAAATCTCAAATCCTTTACCTACACTTTCTAAACATAGAAAAATAAACACAGGCCAAATCAAAATCAAGAGGAGGCTGTTGTATGCTATAGAGGAGTTCTGATCTACAATCAAGTCTGAATGAATGGAAGCTAATCAGTTCATTCACCCATCCTCTAAAACGATTTTCTATGAATAGACTTTTGATTATACATTTCTCTTCCTGAAAAATAGCATGTGGCATAAGAGTAATAACTTATGCCTTAATTTGTTAAAGTTTTGATACTTATTTATTCATTTTAATTTATCCTCACTACTTTACATGCAAAAAATGCAACACGGCCTAAAAGGACAAAGAGATTAAAGGATGTGCTGAGCTTTATTCAGTTTTGAGCTGTGCTGATACACGCACACACATCCACAAAGTGGCCAGGTCCGTCACTATTATCAGGATAATTTGTTCCCTTCACACAACCAGCTGGGCAGCTTTTGTCATGAAAATCTGCATGATTTACTGCTTTTATCCCTGAAATGTATTTAACATCACCGGAGGTGTGATGAGTCTCGGGGCTGCATAAGCAAATCATGCTCATCTGTTTTGATCTGGGCTCTTTGGTCTTTTCACTAAATTACGAATACACACAAAAGAGCTCGAGCAGTAGTCGGAAAAAAGTGTAAAAACAACAAAACGCTGTGGAAAAAAGAGACTCCACTGTCATATGTAAAGGGGGACGATTAAAAGGATGTGGCATAAAGAGCTAAAACTAATAGGTAGGGCGGAATAAAAATGATAAAAATGCAAGTATCTTATGAAAAATGAAAACAAAAAATATTCGTACTTCAGAAAATGTTTCCACATAGCACATATAAACAGGTGCACAAACGTGTATGCTCACCTGTGACTCACACTAAGTGGAAAATGAAATGTAGATAATGATAATGAAAGTTGGCCTTTATTTTTTTTTGCTTGTTTTCACAGGTCTGCAAGTGCACATAGGTGTCATATGTGCTCATTATACACAATGTGTGATGTTCTCCATTGCTAATTAATTACCTCCTCTTCCTGCATGGTTGAGCCTTGTTCACACAAGCTTGTTGATGTGAAAAGTCTCGGGAGAAGAGGGTGGGATTATTGTGGCTGCTTTGTTGGAAGGCTCTTATTTGGCTGACTGTGACATGTCAGACATGTCAGCTGATCCCCAGGTAGTGCACTGGCTTTGGAGTCCAATTATGTCAATAAACAGAAGAAGAAGAAGAGTGGAGGCTTTAATAGCTAATCTTTGTAGATGTCTCTTATTTGATCACAATATTTACTGCATTTTACACTTATTCTTACCTATTTTCATTCTATGCCGTCTACTTGTGTTTATTATAAAACAAAGAAAAACATGCAACCTACACAGATTAGACACGTTCTGGTACATTTCACCTTGCAGATTTAATTAAATCGAAACGAAATGAAACAAAATAAATACAATTAAAATGAAATTATTTATTGAAGGCTAAAAACTTTGAAAACTACCACTCTGTGGTGGGGGCCTCAGTAAGTCAGAGAAGGGATCTCTCTCCTGTGTTTGTCTGTGTTCATTCAAAAATCACTGCTCAAGGTCTGAGCAGATTAAATATTCTATTATTTTTTTTTTTTTTTTTTTGAGAAACAGTCAACAGTGCAGTTTTTCATAACATGTTAAACAGCGTTATGTTTTAGATTAAAATGCCTATAGCTACACCAACAAAATACAGTGATGCATGATATTTAATCACTGAGAATTACTGGGCATTGTCACGAACAATGTCTGAAAATATTCCATGTGGTTTTACAACATGTATTTGACAATTATTTATTTATTTCAGTGTCCTCACGCAATCATAAAGGGATGCTTAAAATAAAATAGCCTGAAATCTCCTCAAGTGCTCTGCTCAACTCATCTGACCAAACCATCTGCTAGACCTGCTCTTAGCAGTGGAGTGGATGAGAGGACTAGAGGAAGAAACACACACACACATACACCCATATAAAAACAGAAAATAGTATAAATACATGTGAAATTAAGCTTTTTTTTTTTTACTGTAACTGTATGGTCATAAACATTTTAGCACTCATGCAAATCACTGGCTGAAAGACCAGAAGCACTTGAAATTGGGGGCCCCTTAACAAGAAGAATTCAGCTCCTCATCAGTACTGGGGAAAGTCGCCCTGAATACGTTAGGGTTAGGGTTAGGGTTCTGACGAGGGCTGCCGTCAGTCTTTTGTTTGTGCACTGTGTCTCTTAGGCCAATAAAAGTTGCAGTTTTCAAAAGAACAGGAGTTTGGTATCATTTTAATCAGATACGTGTTTGGAAAACAATCACAGCATGTTCACCATGGAATAAAGCTATAAATCTGTGTACGTTTGTATGTGATTTTCCAATTAGATACAATGAGTCAGTCTGAGGATAAGATGTCTGTGACCAGCACAGGTAAAAGCCATGCACCACTTAAGATGATAAGGTTGTTTTTTTTTTTCCATAGTGACAGTCCCCGTGGCAACCACTGAGAGTGCTAATTATATTCATAGTACTCCAAACCCCACTGTCTTCTTCAGACATACCCTTCCTCACCTTCTCTGTAACCCACATCCTCTCTCTCTCTCTCTCTCTCTCTCTCTCTCTCTCTCTCCGTCTCTCTCTTTCTTCATGTAACTTCCCCTTTGCATATGAGTGTTTGTGTCTGAGTGTGTCTGCATGTGAGTCAGCTGCATCCTCAACACTCTGCCTGAAGAAAGATACATAACATCTAAATTAAAAATAAAAATAAATATGTAAATCCATGCTATGTGAAGTTTGGAAAAGCAATTGAAATTACTACAAATGGCAAATGTATGCATGTACAATTAGATAAATTACATACTGTACTTAGTGTATATATATATATATATATATATATATTAGTTTAAATGTTATGTATTCAAACTACACTATACACTGTACATTTATAATTCTTAAATTATTGGAAGTGGGTGTTTTACTCTGCATCAAAGAGCTGGATCAGGAAGTTGATGTTTCATTTGCCACACTTATTTATTTTATGTCTTTGTATGTATGTATGTATCTTTTTTTTTATTGATTTATGCAGCTGCAAATGTCATTTCATTGTACTTCGTCAGATAATTTTTTATTTTTTACCCATGCCTTATTTTTAATGGTTCTTGTCAAGCTTAATACTCACATCATGCAATTAAAAAATTAATTGTTGCCTCTTATTTGTTTACCCAGAGTTGTTAAGCCCAGGAAAACACTGGGTTTGTAAGCTGTCCGGGTTTATTCAGCCAGCAATCAAACTCAAAGTCTCTGTAGAGAGGAGAGGGAGGTCGACATGGGCTCCAGCTCCTCCTCCTATGCACCAAAAACCATTTACCTGGATGTGGGTGGGAAGGTGCAAAAGGTATGTGAAAATGTGTGAATTTGTTGGTTGTGTTACAATGATACTCACAAAAGAGATTATTATTATTATAAGTGAGAGAGCTGGACTAGTGTGATCAAAAAGGTATATATTAAATAGAAATGAAATATGAATAACATTTCACGTTATAGTACAGTATCAATAAGGCAACAGTAGATTAATAATTTACTAACGGAGGGGTAACATTTGATACCATCTTTTTTTTAATCAGTTTCAATTCAGTTTGTGACCTGGATATTACAGTGGAAAAAAAAAGTGGTTATATAATCATTGCGTTAGTAAATTACATATATATATTACATATATATACTGTGTGTGTATATATATATACACACACAGTTATATATAAAGGATGCCGTATAATAATTTAGACTGTTTGCATGTGTGGATTAAATTAAATCACAGTTTAATTTATGGTACTTTATGTTTAGTTCTTCAACTATATCTAAATTACTTTGGTTATTTTTAAAACTGATTCTAAATAGGAGTTTAAATAAAAAGCAACCTTGAGCAATTTCACTATGGTAATTAAATAGTTCATTTTTTTTCTTTTTTTTTAATTCACCATCTTGGTCCACAGTTTTCCCTGTGGACCAAGTCCCCTGAGGAAGAGGTCCATTTAAACGGTCTTGCAGAGCAGTTTGCCTTTTGAGGTGTTACTGACAGAAACACCTGTTAGTAGAAGCTTACACCACGGTTTTTCTTACTGACACCTCTGGGGTATGAGCGAAATTATATATTGGGTTCCATTTCTTTCCTTACATTTGGATTCACAGAGTCTGCAATTACGCAACAAATCACAGACATAGCCAAATTAAAAACATGGTGGGCAAAATAAAGTGTAGATATGACTTTTATCCTGTAGGTCACCATAAGCATCAATTTGATCATCATTATTTAAATGTTTCCAGGGTTCAGATTCCTGTTTTAGAATTCCAAACATACTGAGATAAATACAAATGAAACACTTGTTGATCTGGTGAGTGCTTCAAGTAGAGTGCTGGCAATGACACATGTCTGTTCAAGAGCACCCAGTCCACGACCTGAGACTGTTTGTCTACTACACCTGCTTGCTTTAGGATGTAGCATTGCAGTTTTTGCCTAAGGTCTATATTCACAGACATATTTTTGTTCACTTAATACATTTAATCCAGTGTACTGAGTCTTGTAAAATGTCCTGATTTATTTTCATATGGCAAATGTAGATAAAGTTGTAAAATTGTATCTGTTCCGCGAACTCTCCTTCATTGGATTCTCTGCCAACTTGCGCTCATTCGAGCATGGAACAAGCCATGAAACAAACCCTTAGTTGACGCTACCATGTGACTTGGTCGTCGGAAAAACGCATGAAATCTGATCATCTCCTTACAGAACACCAAGGCCTTATGTCAGAACCACAGCAGCTGTTTGTGTGCAGCGGTGTGCAGGTGTGCCTTTGGAAACCGTAGAGACACAGATTTCACTGTGCTGGATTTGTGAACCAGAGAAAAGGTTTCCCCAGTAACATATAAAGTAAACGTAATAAACACTACAGCTGTGCAACATCTAAAAATACAATTTTTAGTACAAGTCTGCAGCCGTCTGTCATCATTTCCTTCATATGTATCCTGTTGAAAACTGTGTTTGTGTGTCAAAGGTGGTGTTCAGTCGGCACTGCAGTCCATGTGACATCAAGGAGCTTCTGTGTTCCTCATCTAACATTCCCAGGTTTGTCTGTGAGGATCCTTCTGTGGGTTGAAGGATGTTTCACTTCCCATTCAAGAAGTCTCTTCAGAGAATTAAAAACCGACTGAGAAACCCATGTAATAAAGCAGAGCCTGGCATCAAAAAGACACATGTATGTAATAGTTGTACAGATAAACTTCCTTGATCAGAAACATCAAAGCAGATAATGAGGCAAGATTGTTGTCATCTGCCTTTACTGAGGAAGATAAACTCTTCACGTACCGCTTGGCTGTTGGCATGTTTGCATCCTTCCCTTGAAGTGGATTACAGATGTTTTAACTGTAAATAGTACACTTTGAACACTATGTCTTGCTTTGTCAAAAATAAAACAAGAGATTTTAGGGACAGTGTATATTATGTAGTTATGTGTAGCTATGACTATAATAAAAATGTACAGTCCAAGGTTTGATATTGTTCTTATGTTTTTGAATCAAAGAATCTACAAGAAATATTGTGCACGATTAAATCATGTTTTTACATTTTTCATAGAACTGAAACAAATTCTACTAAAATGTGTAAAAGGTGCACAAAAGGGAGCAGCTACTGCGCAATTCGGATAATTAAGTAATAAATAATTTTTGATTTTTCTCTTCTCCCACCAGGAACACTGCCATTATGATGGTGGATCCAGAAGGTGCCTTGGTCTCCATTGATCCCACCATGCCCACCAACTCGCCAAAGTAATATCTGCTCTATTTTGTTGTGGGATTGTGTTTGTATAGATTTGTCTTTCCATCCATACACCCATCCATCCATCCATACACCCATCCATTGTGGGCCAGGATACACCCTGGACAATCCACCACATCAATCATTCATGGTCACATTCACACCTACGGTGAGGTGATTTAAGGCTCTTAGATTGAACACAGACCCAATTTGTATGTGTTTGGACAGAAAAACCAGAGTTGAACCACGGTTTTTACACCAAGCACCATCAGTAAATCAAATTAAAGTTCTTGCTTTCTTTTTGAAAAGTGACGATAAAGACACTTTTATGTGATGTTGGTCTTCAGGACAAGTAACAGTTGCACATGTGATTCCCTTGTAGCTCCTTGTACAAAGTTGTCCCTCTATCTACTGGTCAACTTGGAGGTAATGTGTCTTTGATCTTCACTAAGACACAGCAAAAATACCAAAATTGTGAAAATACCAAAATGCATAAATTGTTTGCTGCTCACGGTGATTCATCAGGATTGTCTTTTTGCCTGCAGAGAAGGAGGACATGTTTCAGAATGTGCTGTCCCAGGTGGCTGAGCAGTTCAGCAGGTAACATATCACTTGTTTATGTTATGGTTGAAGCCTGTCCTTCCCCACCCTGACACATAATATGATATAACTTACACATACCTGGCACTGGTGCATTTCAGTGGTTAAACATGTTGAAACCCATTGAGGCAGGTCTAAATTAGACCACAACCTTTTTCACGTCACCTTTTAAGTCCCACTACTATTTTCATTCCTTTATTATTTTTTTGTACCTATGATCTCACAGAGCCTTTCGAATCAATGAACTAAAGACTGAGATCACCAACAGGCTAGCCATGCTGGAGAAAAGAGTTGAATGTGAGTGGTACATTTTCTATACCCTGTTACCCTATTTTGAGTCACGTTAACACCTGAGCTCGAAGACAAATCAGATAACGCCACTGAAAACATGATACGTGTCATTTTTTTCAGTGGAGGGCTTGAAAGTGGTGGAGATTGAGAAGTGCAAAAATGATCTGAAGAAGCTACGAGATGAGATGGCTTCGAGAGGTGGTGGCAGGTGAAATGACGTTGGACACGCGCACTCATGCACCACATCTGTTGGAAGTCAAATAAAATCTAAAATCTTTTCTCATGACCTCAGAGTTAACTGCCCATGCAAATACAACTTCTCAGATGATGGGAAGAAGGTCACTCCCAGACGTGATGTCCCCAATTATCCAAAGGTACCTTTTCTTCACTTTGTGACAAAGCTCATTCCTGATTATCTACAGCTTCTGTTTTTCGTTGATGACTTTTTTGTTCGGCACACACACAGTACACACTGTCTCAGGAGACTGTTGAGGCCCTGAAGAAGCCAACATTTGATGTGTGGCACTGGGAGCACAATGAGGTTTGCTGACATCACAACTTAACTCTATCACCCATTTCCATTCCTACTCAACCAAGTCCGTAATCTCTTCTCTCTTTGTTGGTGCAGATGCTGAGCTGTCTGGAGTACATGTACCATGACTTGGGGCTGGTGAAGGAATTCAGCATGAACCCCATAACACTCAAACGCTGGCTGGTAAAGTTAAAATAATACAGAACAATGAAAGATAGCAATGGTTAATTATTACTGACGGATAATTAACCATAGACTGTATTTTATCTATTTCAGTTCATTGTCAATAGATGAAATACTATACAAAGACATGCAAATCATAAACGCTCATTCTAAAATATAACTACTTTCTCAGTGGTAAAGCAAAAATGTGTAGGCTACACAAAATCATGTTTTTTACATGTTATGGCAACAAGTGATTTTTTTTTTAACAGATATCCATTCACTCCAAATTTAAATCAAATACAGCAAAGATAAATCATTCTTATACATTTTCAGAACAAGTACTCTTGTTTCTGAGTTTTCGAATATGAATTATATTAAGTGGCCCTCATTTCAAACAATGTATACTTGGTGCATACTTGGTGGCAATTGTTTTGTTGTTGTTTTTTTTTTTTTTTTTGGCTTTGTACATAATTTGTATCATTGTAATCCACTAAATCCTTCAACTTCATCATAAAAAAATTTAACTTCAGTTTACAATGAGTTAAAAGCAACGTAAAGAGGATTGAACATGTACCAACCACACTGAAGGAATAATTTTCTGTCTTCAAAGTTGGCAATTCAGGAGAATTACCGTAACAATCCCTTCCACAACTTCCGTCACTGCTTCTGTGTTAGCCAGATGATGTATGGCATGATTCACCTCTGCAACCTACAGGTACGTACAAGTGCCCATTTATCAGAACTATGTATTTCAAGGAATTCAAGTGAATTATCCTGCATTTAACTTGCATTTAACAAAGTTTTGTGTGACTGTAAGTACATATTTTTAAGATTTAATCATCTTTTTTAACTATCAACAAAATGAATTTCCACACATTTTGCAATATTACAATTCCTCTTTCCATGTTGTCCAGGAGAAGCTGACTCTTACTGATATGGGCATTTTAATGACAGCTGCAGTGTGTCATGACTTGGACCACCCCGGTTACAACAACACGTAAGATGCACTATTCTAGCTGCCGAGTTGTTTACACATAGAGCAGTGCTGACGTCCATTGTTGTGACATTCTCTGCACAACCTGGTTGTCAATGAACTGTGAAACTAGTTCAACATGGAGAGAGTTCTGGTATGAAAACATGCTGATTTAGATTATCAGGTTCTTTTCAGACAGTTTTGGGCAAGCATGGATTTTATCAAGAAAAAATACTAT
The DNA here is from genome assembly GCA_016785285.1 of Brachirus orientalis. Classification (NCBI taxonomy): domain Eukaryota; kingdom Metazoa; phylum Chordata; class Actinopteri; order Pleuronectiformes; family Soleidae; genus Brachirus; species Brachirus orientalis. Next base: position 5,687,182 of record JAFBJR010000179.1, on the reverse strand, counting down.
CAATCTGTCATTAGCTGTTTTCTCTTGCAGTTGTTTTCATGTATATTTTTTTACCAAGCTTCCCACCACACTATATGCCCTTTTTTTGTAGACTGGAAATCATAAGTAATTTGTGTTTTTTTTTTCTTGAATTTTCTGAAAATTCATGAAAATTGCAGAGCATCTCAATATCTTTCATCCATCTGTCAGGTATCAAATCAATGCCCGCACAGAGCTAGCAGTGCGTTACAATGACATATCCCCCCTGGAGAACCATCACTGTGCTGTGGCCTTCCAGATCCTGTCACTTCCTGAGTGCAACATCTTTGCAAATGTGGATCCTGAGTCATTCAAACAGATCCGACAGGTGACATAGTGCACATAAAACCTTCAACAACTCAGCAGTGGAGCACTGGAGTAAAGATAAAAATATAAGAATCTGTTCCCAACAACTGATTTTGAGTCTATTTAGATTTTTTTTGAGTGAAAATGAAAATAGATGTATTACAAGGTTCTCATATAAGCTTTCATTTGGTTGTTCTATTTTTCAGGCAATCATCACCCTCATTCTGGCCACTGATATGGCCAGACACGGGGAGATACTAGACTCCTTCAAGCAAAAAGTGGACAACTTTGACTTCACCAATGAGGAGCATGTGACATGCGTATGTTTGTCCTTATGAAATCACATTAAATCTCCATCTGACATGAGCCATTCATACAGGATTTGACTTCTGAACAAAGGGGGCCTTTTTTCTGTGGTGTGCGCTGTAATCAGGAGAATCCAAATGGTTTATTAGTTTATTAGATTATTAGCATAATAGGCAAAGCATTCACAGTGATACAGTAGATGCTGTAGGACGATGACTGGAAGAATGAATCGGCTTTTGTACGACCACAGTTTGGATTCATATCACTCGTGTGTGTGTTTATAGCTGAAGATGGTTCTAATCAAGTGCTGTGATATTTCCAACGAAGTAAGGCCAACTGAGGTCGCTGAGCCGTGGGTGGACTGTCTACTGGAGGAGTATTTCATGCAGGTGATTCATAGTTGTCAGCGTGAGGAAATACCACTTTGATGGAATTGCTTCTGTTCCTAAACTGAATGTTTCCTTTGTCTGTGTTTTCCAGAGCGACAGGGAGAAGTCTGAGGGTCTCCCGGTGGCTCCCTTTATGGACAGAGACAAAGTCACCAAACCCACGGCTCAGATTGGATTCATCAAGTTTGTCCTCATTCCAATGTTTGAAACTGTCATGAAGGTAGAGCTTTATCTTCAGTGGGTGTTTGTGTTTGTCCCAGCGTTCTGTCTCTGATAAGCAGGTAATGTTCATATTGTTGGTGTTTTCCTACAGCTATTCCCTCAGATAGAGGAGATCATGGTTCAGCCGTTGAGAGACTCTCGCGATCACTACGAGGAGCTGAAACAGATTGATGATGCCATGACAGAGGTAGAACCAGTTTTGTCTGTCTGTCTTTTTGTCTGCCTCTCTATCTGTCTTCTAGCACACAAAACTACTCAACTAATTTACCTAAGATTTTGTGCAGGGGTGGGACATGGCCTAAAGAAGAACCTGTTAAATTTTGTGTCAATGTGCGGGTCCCGATTTTTTTTCTCTTTCTGTAACACACAGAGAGAAAACGAGTGCATTAGCATTTTGTCGAGCTGCTCTGCTCTGTCTGATTGGCCCTCTAGTGTATATATACATGTATATTTTACACACAGCGCTTTCTTAGATCCTTGAAGCAGCCTACATAAATGTGCTGTGTACAGCCCACTGTAACACTGCAAATTGACATCTTTACCAAAGACTCCAAATTTCCAAACACGTTGAACCTATCATGAACATAATTAGTAAAATGATCCTAATATGAGAACAGTGTTGTTATCTAGATTTTTTTTTTGTATCACCAAACACACTATAAAATCAATGATGTCATATTTTGACCTCAGGGAATGAAGAATGGGAATTGGTGTGAACCTGCACATACATGCAGCACACAAAGCTAAAAGTAACTCTTCCTTATGGTTGCAAAGATGCCAATTTGCCTGTGAGGACATGTCAAACTGGGGGTAGAGAAATGTAAAACCAGACGTGAAAATAATGGCAATAACGTGTGCTTCCTGCTGTGAGACAAGAGCAAACAAATCCATGTTTTCCTACACATTTAAGCTTGTCATTTAGGCTTTTCACTTGAAGCAACAAAACACTACCAATTAGCAGTTAAGCAATGAGTTTCGCTTGGGTGGGGGGTCATACGCATGCATGCACCAACACGGACACAGATGCATTAACGTATGCATCAAACAACTTGCTAACATAAAGGTGTGTCTTTTGTTCAATGAGGCACAGAAGAAAAAAACTGAAAATATGTCATTAGGCGGGAAGAAGAAGTAAGCTCTGCAGTGAGTGAGTGCAGTGTTATCGGTGTAAGTAAAAGTAACTGACTCCTTGGTTGTGCTTTGGTGTTTAGTGATAGTTTCACGAGTGCTCTCTCTCTCTCTCTCTCTCTCAGCCTGGCACTGGCCTCTCCACAACACCTGTCCTCCTTTAACTCTACAACTTTCTCTACAAAAGCCTTTAGGAATGTGCAGCACTTTCATCACTTTGGGTTCCTTTATTAAATAAACACCAAAGACTTGACTCACAAACAGGGCACTCCATTTCGAAGCAAAATTGGTTCGGCATCAAGTGTTTTGTCTTTGTCTGTACAGAAGATCATTGGCCGACAAAGAAAATATTAAGAAAGGCTGTTGGAAAATTCAGCAACAGTTACTAAAGTAAAACCTAAAACATAAAGAATTAAATGGCTGTGGTACTAACATCAACCGACAAAGTTTTCTAATATACAAAATAGGGATGAGACGATATGATACTTAGTATTGGTATTGGTCCGATACTGGTCGATATCACTGGATCAGACAGGAAAATATTAAATTCCATGCAATCAAAATCTTATATGCTGCACTGACTGTAAAAGCGAAAATGAAAATCAACTCGGCACTTTGCAGAGTCATATTTCGTTTTTCAGAATATGTATAACACAGATGAAGAATTATGTATTTGAAATTGCTTGAAATGGATAGCACAAAGGCATCGTTAACAGCCCCATTTTAAAATTACCGTATAAGACTTTGGTATCAGTAGATGCTCAAGGTTGTGACATCAATATCAGTATCAGAACCTGAAAAAAAGTGATATCGTGTCATCCCTAATAAAAAAATAGTTTGTGTTCCTTGATAATACGGCTTCGTTTAGCTTCCACGATGCCATGACATAATGTAAATGCAATAGAGAAACGTATTTGTGACTCAGATGCTGAAAACAAAGTGGTGAAAATGTCGCTTAGTGACAAGATACATCATTCTCTCATTAACTGAAACCATAACATCTTTGCTGTCATTTTACATTGCACTGTGCCACAGAAACAAACAACTCAGAAAAATGAATAAGATGAAGTCACCACTCGAGTCTGAGTAAGTTTTGACTTTTTTTGCTGACGGAAGTCAATCCCTGCTCACAGCTCTGTGGCGACTTCAACCAGTCCTTTTTTTCCCCTTATGAACACTGCGGTGGATGATAATGGATAGTTTGTGCCGAATTGGGCACAGCTGTCTGTGTTATTTAAACTAGTTTGAGCTCCAGTGTTCCTCTTTTAGGTCAATCTGTGTCCCTCTGCCTAATTCCAGTTTTTATTTTATTTCCAGGGATCTTCTTTTGTGATCAAATTCAAGAAAGACTTTAAAAAGACATGAGCGGTCTCTCGGTGAAGACATTCCGGGCTGCGTTGTGAAGATGACAAATTGAGCAGGAGGGAGAGGAAAAAGAGACAGACTGCTTGGCTACATACTGAGCTAAACTTAGGCATCAAAGTGGCGTATCTTGAACTTTGACTTAGACTTTTGCACTGGATGTAACAAAGAGGGACCTGCTGACCTCTCTGCATATTTATGGTGTTTATGTTGTTCTCTCTCTGTTCATAGTGCCTCAAGAGCTTGAAGGACCCGTTACTCTAAAATCTAATCATTTTAAGATTGATTCACATTGCATATTTTTAAATATACAATGGCAGCAGAATTTGCCTTATAGACCAAAGGTCCAGGAAAACACTTCCTAACAATGATAACCATCTTTCTACACCAAAGTGGGATATATTTTTTTTTCACCTCACTGTAGCAATACATTTGAAACTGACATGGTGCACTGAGTGTTTCCCAAAAATGAATGCAGCCTTTCACCTTTATTTTTGTTCACACTCACCCAGACACACACACACATATTGAGTTCCAACATCACACTTCTAGTATTGGTGTCTTGAAAACCTAAAGCCATGTAGGGATATATATTATTCAAGATGTAACACAATTTGTCCAATAAAAAATGTTCAAAAGACACGTTTGTCTCTCTACACACAAATCAGTGTTGTTTGTCTTTAAAGGAGTAAATGATAATCCCTTTACCGCTTCGGGAAAACTAGTTCGTAGCAGCAATCACCTGGCATTTCCACACATCAACACTAATAAACATTAGATCACGTCAAAACGTGTACACTTACATTACACCGTGGCCCAGGTCAGCTGGACATCCTAGTTATGGTATGAGTTCACAGTTGGTGAAAAAATAACACCAAATAAAAGGGGCAATATCACTTTGGGTACTTTTCGGAAAGTTTGTTGGTGGTTACGATTCAAAGCTAAAAAGCAAACTACTGGAAGTTACAGACCTGAAGAGAGTGACAGAGACACTGGTGTGAGGAAGACACATCTTCTCCTGCTGTAGCTGTGTCACTGTCTCACACACATGACTGTCTTGCATGGCAGCATCAGCAGTGACATTCAGACTTTCCCAATTCCTCAGGTGAGCCTGCTGAGCCTTGCGAGAGGATGAAACATGAAGAGCCATAAAAACAAAATACTGCTATACTGAGAAATTAAAACATGGTCATGTGGAGCCAAAGGGGCTGAATCAGTATGGCTTGAATGTAACAGACATTGGTTTAATTTTCATTTTTAAATGCTATACCATAGGTGACTGTACTTTGCCAGTATTGTTGGCTAAGATCATTTGTAACAGACAATACCATTCAGCAACTGTAGGGGGAGCCCAAGAGCAAACCCTACATTATGTAACTTGAAAATGTATGCACTATAGCCCTAATTAAGAATGATGCATATTTGGCGTGTTTGTGTCTCTATAGATGCTCTCCATGCTTGGGAAAGGTACTGTTTACAGTTCACTTGTCATTGTCACTGGTTTCCTCACAGTCTGTGCTTGACACATGAACTTTTGGTGAGCTTTCAGCTTTTGAACACATCTTGATCAGCAGATGAAGCTTGCCGGTGCTGCACTGGGGAAAATGTGTTCATAGGTGTAAAAGTAGTGTTCTCTGCTTCTTCTGTCATCTTGGCTGAAATCCATTTTATTGCCACATTTTGTAATTTCAGGCTATAATACAGCCAACACTGGTTGAACTATGACTAGTTACCTAATTACGTACCACACAGAGGTGCTACTTATCTCCCCACAGCTCTCTCTCTCTCTCTCTCTCTTCCTACATCTTCCCTTTGAGTCATATCAGATATGATACTCCACAGTGTTTTATTACTGTTTTTGGAAACATGTTGCCAATTACTCCTGAGCAGTTATTGCCTCACTTGCTCGCCTTATCTTGCACTTATCAAATACCACCTACACCGCCCTGAAGAGGATAATATTAAAGATATACAGTAATTTGCAGCATGAGTCATCACTGAGGGTATTACATGCACTGGGTTTTGTTTAGGTTTGTTTGTGCATTCACAGGTAGAGAAGGAAGACTGAGATGTGATCTGAAAGCAATAATAAAAGTAAACAGTGGGCGACATGGTCTGAATGAATTACTTATCCCCTTATACATACAAAAGGTGTGTTAGCATTGACCTGTGCTTTGATTGGTCAACAGTCCGTCTCATCTGCAAGTTGCATGGTAAATTTAAGTCACATTCAGTTCCTGAAAAGTGTCTAATCTACAGTAACATATACAGTCGGTTTAAGAGAACACCAAATAGGAGTTTCATTTCATTGTGTCTTACTGCATTGCTTGTTTATGGGAACTATATGTAAAAGATTAAAGCTGTAGCGCACAACTTAAATATAACAAATGTTATATTACCAAATTAGTTCACGCAACACTAATGTAAGCCAGTTAACTCCACGAGACCTTCTGTGTTTCTCATTATAGCAGTTTCTGCTGTTTGTTTATTTGTTTTTGTTGTCTGTAGAACTTTCCGGCAGTTGATTACCGTGTCTCTCATACCTTTCATCTTACTTTAAAGTCTGTAAAGTATAGTTTCCTGATCTCCAGTATATGTATATGTATGTTGCGCAGTTCTTCAGTAAGCATTTGACCAATCCCACAGTCTCATTTGGCTAGAATAATCTTTAGGTCGGTTTACAACCTAACTGAAAGTCTAACCTAACGTGCGTGTATACAATAAACATGGGAAAAGGACTTGAGTTGCATCCGCCGTCCTTGTTCTGAAAACCCTCCCAGAGGGCAGTTTACTAAGCCCCTGCAAGTGGTTTGGTAAAAATCTGGACATTGTCTGTGGTGACATTCCTGCACTGCACACAGAGTAATGCATTTTACGTCCAGACCGAGCAGGCCAGACACAGCGTGACTGAAGTGAATCGGCTTCATACAGCAGCAGTATGACTGAAAACACCAGGAGGCGCCCACAAAAAGTTTCAGTAGATTCTACAGCTAAAAAAAAAAAAAAAAACTGGATGTTGAGCTGGACAGCCGCTCACGAACATGAAAATGTTTGCTCTGTCAACAGTGATCAAGCAGCCTGACTACATGCCTGCGTTTTCAATCACAGCTGCTGCTTTACCTCACCACGCAGCTCCATTTAATTTTCCTGGATGCAGTGAGGACAAGTAACACTATGTTAAAGGTTTGTTATTGAGAATGTGGAAACTGTATCTACTACAAAGGCACCCGGATGGTGGTTAAATGAGCAATTATTTATTTATTTTTTTCTTCCCATAGGCTTTTTTTTTTTTATATCAGACCACTGCATGCAACAGGTGTGGCAGTTCTGAAGTGACAATGGATCAGACCGTTAGCACATATCATTCGGTCACTTATGACATTTAAAGCCATACTTGATATATTTCATAATGCATTAATATATTTCATAATGCATATTAATGACAAAACATTTGGAAGTCCTTTGTTCCTTTATTTTACTGTATTATTGCATCATATCCTCATATTGTGCTATTGGACAGGCTATTCCCTTCTGGCACAAACTGACACATTGATTTATTGTAAATAATTATTGGTTGATCACTGCCAGAAGGAAACTATCTGCCAAAAAACTTTATGCTCTTTGATGTTCCATAGATATCTGCTAATTACAGGGTTCTCCAATGATTTAGTATCTCATAACGCCGGAAGACTCATAAGAACAAGCTGAAAAGTAAATATTTCACATTAAAGCAGAGGCTCTATAGTGTCAGGGGTTTTTTTAGGTCAACTAAAAGAATGTATGGTAAACTCAAGCCAAAAGCCACAGAAAACTATTACATGTGGTCTGTATATTATAAGTTTCTCACACCCTTTCCTGCCAATTGCCCCTAGTTCAGATACATTCTGTCTATCTCTGACCACCCCTCCCCCACACACAAAGGCAGTTTATTCTTACTTTTATATTAAATATCAGTGTGTGTTCACTAGAATTATTTATTATGAATTCCATGTTTTGCTTATCTATATGTATTCAGAAATGGCTCTAAAAGTTATGATATAGTGTGATATCTGGATTGCACAGCTACTGTACCTCCCACAGCTTTAACTGCTCTCAGAATCATGACTCACAGAGCTGCACAGGTGGTCTAACAAACCCTGAACCCTCAAGAGACCAAATTCTGTCTTTCGTGTGTGAAAAATATACAAGTATGTTGATAAAAACTGATAAAATATTCAGTTCAGCGAGTGAAGAGTATCTGTTGTGTCTGAAATGTTACCGCCCTGTAAATGTTTGTGCATTTACAGGGCCTGTTTTGACTTCACTCCAGTCGTGTTGCAGTAATCGGGATAGAAATGGACAGGGCCTAATGGAAACCTTTCTTCGTGTTTATTCGGAAAAAGCATCTTGGAGCTGTTTCTCTTATGACACTCTTTCAGCTTCATGTGTGTTCTGCAAACTTCACATTACAGTAGATGTAGAGGTTTTGTAAAGATGAAAAACTGTTAAAAAAAAGAATTCCCTGTTTCCAGGTTTCCTCCTTCCTCCCATTTTTCATGTGTTTTCACTCACTGCTGTCCAAGCTCGGTCGCACTGTGGAGAATTCCTCCAAGCGTGTGCACTGTTCCAGCAGTTGAGGTAAAAGGACACTGTGTGCGTCCGTGTGTGTGTGCTTTCCAACAGGCTCTCCAAAGTTAAAGTCTTGCAGCAGGAGGCCATGAATGATCCATGGCCTAGTTTCATGGGAAACTAGGAAAAATAAAAAACACATGGCGTAGAATAAGTTCTGCCTGGCTCGATTTTACTGCCTGATTCCCATTATTCTGTTTGTCATCGTTTACCTACAATCACCTGTAAAGCGTTTGTAAAAAAAAAAACAACTCCATACCTCTAGGATTCATGTGTAAAAATGTGTGTAGTTTCTCCATTTATCTTTAGTCCAGCCACAGACTGACTGTGGCATTGGTCAGAGAGAATGAGTCAGGGGCCACACAGGCTTGTCTCTGCTGACCAGACCTGCTTCATGTGAGCAAACACATCACATAGACATAGCCCTGCTTGTGGGAAGAAGAGGCAGTAAAAACATCAGGGATATCTCCTTCCCTTCCCACATTCATAGGAATGCCCAGTTCCTTGTTTGAGCTCCGGGCCCCCAGGATGCAAGCTATATTTACTTAAGACAGTTAAATCCCTGATGAGAAAGGCAAGAAGTCAAAGGTCAAAAGTGAGAGTAAACCCTAAATTTGGCTTCTGCATTTTTGAGTCAGCAGCCAAAGACTGTGTGGCAGAAGAAACAAAGAGCAGTGACAGATGGAGACAAATTGGACACAAAAACCCAAATTGTTTTTCGTACTTTCTCTCACAGAACTACAAATCAGTGTCTGTTTAATTTTCTGTCTTGCATTGTCCATCAAGACGTTTTAGGTCAAGGTAACAGAATGTTTTTTTTTTTTTTTTTTACAATGTTGGAAGACCTCACACGCTCATGCCATGAGGCATCAAAACATTTAAGAAATTTACGAAATCAGTTTCAGTTAAGAAATCAGTTTGTGTTGTTCAACATTGTTTATTTTTTTTCAAACGTGTGGGAACTTCACTGTCATTAAATATTAATTACACTCATAAATGTAGCACCTGAGAATAATGTGTACATCATTTGGGTGTATCAAAACATTTGTTTTTATCACAAAATTAACATGAGAGGTTTTCATTGCCTTCATTGTGGCACATTCAGTTAACCACTAACAGCTGATGTGCAATACTACCTCTTCAATCAGAATGTGTCACCTTGTAGTGTGAAGTGACGATGTACAGTGCATTTCACATCTCTCTCTCCATTTTATGTCATATGTACAGTATATGCTTTTTCATAATGTCATATATCAACATTAAAGGGCCTTTTGAACAGTGGTCAATTTCACAGGTCACAGTAGGAAAACCACACTTTTGTTCAGCTTTGTTGGTTTCAGGGCGCATGCTGGTTCACTGTCCTACTAACCTGACTGACATGCACTGAACAGAGCCATTGTTAATGTGAACAGAAACATCTGTGCTTCATGCATTTTCACCTCCCACAATCAAGCAATATGTAAAAATGAAAAGATCATGATATACAAGGAGTCATACACAACCAGGCTATCTCAGCTTGAGTATCCATTTCCTGCATACCAGCATCTTAGATAGTATTGTTGCTGTCTCCGCTGCCCCTACATCAAGTAGCCTACACAGAAACAGCGGTAGCCCACTGCTCTCATGGTACATGTTGTTTCAAGTCTGCATCATTCTCTGTTTGTCTTTATTACCTCTGCCAAAGAGGTTATGTTTTTGCCAGCGTTGGTTTGTCCGTTGGCAAAATAACTCAAAAGGTTATTGATGGATTTTGATGACATTTTCAAGAACAGTGTGTAATGGGACCAGGAACAGATGATTCGATTTTGGTGGTGATCTGGAAAGCCATCTGGATCTGGAAGGATTCTTTATCAGTGTGAGATAGGACCATTTTCAGCATTCATGTATATAACTCCATAAATAAATGGCCAGCACACAATAAAGATACAGACATGCAACTAACACCAAGTTGTAGCTGAGACTCTGCTGAATTGGAAGTGTGTTATTGGATTTGGGGTATCTTCAATAGCTATGGAGCTAGATCCAAAAGAAAACATTACAGAAATATTGATATTTGTGAATATCTATCAAACTATTACGGTGATTTCAAATGCTGAGGGTATGCTTTCATGGTCAGTGAATCCAATAATGTAGATAAAATAATTCTAGGAGTAATAATTTTGGGTGCAAATCACAATCTAGGGAGAAATGAGCTTCTTGGCGGAGGTCTGCGCTCTCTGAGTGCTTTTCTAATTTGTTCTTAACTGCACTGTCCCTGCAGCTGAACTTTGGACAGATTTTGTGTGTTATGTTTGCAAAGGTCATTTTAAGGCAGTTGCAAAAGACATTTTGTTTGAGAAGCACTGCCTTTAAGTTCTTTATATTTGTGTGACAGAACAGGAACCTTCATTTTATATTGCCATTTACATTGGTATAGACAAACAGACAGACACATAGATAAATATATAGCTATGTAAATAGAAAGATGCCACTAGAATGCTATATGGTACTGTATAATATCATAAATACTTTGTAATATGTTGCTTAGTTAATAATTCTATGGGTTCTTCTTGGCCAGGATGCATTTATGTTTATGTAATTCTTTTGTTCTGCACATATTTGTCAAGAGAGAAGCAATCTGGCAGCAGACAGTTGGAGCTGCTAATCCCAGAGAAAGAAAGAGACCTGACAGCTTGCAGAGGTTTGTTTACAGCATGATAATCTGAAGTAGGTATCTTGATTGTGCGGTGGCCGTACATCAGCAGTCGTGCACAATCACACCTCTTATCAGTATGACAAGCAGGCCTGTTACTATGGTGTAGTAGGCCCTGATGACAGATGGACATGCCAACCCCAAAGAATATGATGATTTTCATTTTCATAATGGTGGTCACTGAAAAGCTTGCAACTTGCGTCATAATGACTTATTTGACAAAGCAACAGAAATCTGGAAGACCAACTTTTGCAATAATTTCCAATTATTTATTCATTTGCTGCTTGGAAACATCAGATTCAAACTGACAACTCCGACCCTGGCCACATAACTCTACTGGCTCTTCGTTTAGCTCTGTTCTGGTCTCTGCAATTCCCTGGGAGAATTGTCAGACTCATGAGTGGCTGAACATTACACTGCATCAATAGGTTTCTATATTATTGTTAGGTACTGAGCATCAGGTACAGAACATTCGGCCTTTTCACTGAAAACAGCTGCTTGTTGTTATGTAATACCACATATTGAGTTGTGAGAGCGAACCGAAGCATTGGAGTCGTGCTAGTGCCACTTGGATACGAGGGATACTGTTTTGAGTACAAAAAGATACTCCCAACATTCAGGCCTCACTTTTGTCTGAAAACTCTTCAGTTTACGTTGGCACATACAGTGAGAATTTGGTTCCTGTTGTGCTTTTGTGCACAAGTCACTTACAGACCACAGTATAGCTGAATTCAGCAAACAGGTTGGCTGAACCAATTGGTGAAAATATGAAGCTACTGTACCTTGTGAAACAACCCTGTGATTATTTGTGACTTCAAGGAAATACGTGGAACAAGCTCAACAAACTGGCGAAATGATTGTTTTGAATGTCAGAGATCACTTCTGGAACACAGTTGAATAGCATCCGATTCAGAATCAGCTTTATTGGCCAGGTACGTTTTCACATACAAGGAATTTCACTCCGGTTTACCAACACAAAGTAAGAAAAATTAAAAGTGACAGTCAGTAGCACACAAAGGTAAGGAAAAACTTTCCGGTTCGAAGAAAACTGGAGAAATAGTATGTCCAATGGATGGGCCTATGTTTAAGAGTTCCACTGCTTCCACGTGGGCAAGAATTACGCATCACTTTTCACAGAACTGATTTTATTACTGTCACCTGACAGAGAACTACTGCACAGTGACAAACATCTTTTAAGGCAGGAAATATTGTATTTTATGTAAAGTAAATCGACAGCTTTGCTCACAGGACATTGTGTTTTGCAAGTCACCTCTAAATAATTCACAGCAATGTTGTTAAACTCTAATACTGCCATCCCCCTTCAGTGAAATCATAGTTATTTTTGCTTTAACCCCAGCAGGCCGAGACTTTGATTAATTAACTACCTAATAAATGTTCTTGAATCCTGAACAGATGGTGTGTGAGCCATGTACTTCTTTACAACCATGGCTTAAATCACTACCATCTGATGAAGGGAGCACTGCTGATTAGAATCATCCACCTTGAAGCTTCACATTTAATCAACAACAATAAAGTGGCTACTAAAACCTTAGTGTCTCTGAAGATGGATGTGTTTCTGTTTGTGAACGTATTTGGTGGAGGTTTACCTGATGTGTACACACAGGCAGTCTGAGACCGACTTCTATCACCCTGTAATTACCATGCAGTAAGATGTACACTGCCAGTCAAAAGTTTAGACACACCTTCTCATTTAATGTGGTCCAAAGGTGTCCAAACCTTTGACTGGTAGTGTATTTGTGAAAATATTTTGTAGTAAGAAAGAGAGAGGTGGGTCTACCTCAGCTAAGTTCTCAGCGTTGACCTGCCACAATCAGAAAATGTAAATGATATATAGGAGTGTGTTTAAAGTGGGATTGTCTTTCATCTCCTGCTGGGACTCTGCCAGAAAACATTCTCAGTGTGGGGTTTAATGCTCTCAGCTATAAGCCCAAACATGTTTATTTGTTTTCAAGGCCCAGAAGAACTTTTTTTTCCCCTGTGTTGCTTCCACTTTCTTTCTTTCTTTCTTTCTTTCTTTCTTTCTTTCTTTCTTTCTTTCTTTCTTTCTTTCTTTCTTTCTTTCTTTCTTTCTTTCTTCAATGTTATGGGACTTTCCATGGAAGTATTGTGTCATGGTAACTATTGTGTGAGATGTGGAACTATTTGTGTGGGTGTTGTGCTTTTCTTGATAAGGTAGGGGTTCAGTAATCTCTCTGCTATCAATTCAGCAAATTCACTTTTTGTTTTAAACTATGGTGAGTAGAATAATGGTAAAATAATGGTGAGACATTAAGCACTATTGTTTGGACACTCCAAAACTCTCCTGTTAATGCTGTTTACAGAAATTTAAGAGAAATAAAGCAGGAGAAGAAATATATTAGTCTTTTCAGGCTGTCTTTTAATTATGTCTGCTGATGCACTGATGTAAATCTAAACTGTCTACAACTAAATCACTAAATCATGATTAGTGAAATACCATTTCACTAATCATGAAATGGTAAAGCACCCAAAAAAACACATAAAATACAATATTTAGTAAATCCTAATTCTTTCCTCTCTTCTTAACATTAACATTATGTAAACCGCACTGTTGTTTCCTAACACTTCTCTTCCCAGGCCCTCTCTCCTTTCTTTCCCTCCATGGGAGCCTGTGTTCCAGCAGAGTTACTGTGGCCCCAGAGTCACAGACAGTACAGTATGTAAGAGGATACCTTCAGTCAGCCTAAAGCAGGGAGATCACCGAGTGCCTGGCTGCTGCCCCAACACACTGTCAACAAAGCATTTAAGCAGAGGGAAGAAAAGAAGGACTACAAAGACGTGAAAATATCATCAGAGGACTGGAGAGCAGCTTGATTTCATCTACTGCAATCCTTATATAAATACTGTTCACACACTCAAAGAGCACACACACATGGATGCACACAAACACTTCTGGCATGTGTGGAGGAGAGATCAAGCACAGATCAATCACAAAGCCTTTCTTTCCACCACGGCCTCTCCTCGGTCTGCAGAGCTGAGGCTGTAAGCTGAAAACAATCATCATCTCATTGGTTATGAAGGCTTTCTGATTAGCCCTGAATGCTTTGTTCGAGCAAACCATTATGGAGTAAAATCTTACAGCCATACAGGGAGTATTTAGGGTACGGCTGTGTGGCTACACGTGCTGGAGATCAACTCACAATGCAAATATTGTCTTTCTTTATCAGGAATGTTCACATCCTACTATGAACGCAAATTGTTCCATTTGAGGAATACACTTAATCTACAGTACTGTATGGATATAAGGTGAGATATGTACGAGTTTTTGTCAGTTCATAGACATTAAAAACCACTGTGGATAATCTACCTCCATCTTGTCCTATCACTTGTGTCCTCTTCTGTTAAACTAACTGTCCTCTTTTACAACATCCATGACCCATATCTGTGGTCTTCCTCTTTTCCTTATTATTTTTTGCAATTGTTTATGTATACGAGGAGTATAATGTCTTCATTCAAAACACTTACAGACATGTTGAAATGGAAATATAAGGCCTGCCATTTGTCATCATTAATATGCATTTGTATTTTTTACAAAAGAGTTATTGAATGTGCTTTTAATTCATATTAAAGATAAAGACTGCATTTTGTTCTTGCACAGCTACCACGGGCAGCCAAGATTACGTGTGTTTAAATAAATCACTTTTGCAGCTGTGTTGTTCAGATGAAAAAAAAAATCCATACAGCTGGCGGGAGACTAACTAGAAAAAAAGAGTAGTGTCTATTTCATAGGTTTTACCTTGAGGAATGAAAACATCTTCATTCATTTCAGCTGGAACAGGCAAGAGAATAATACAGTACAAGAAAGTATTTCAAAAGTAGGATACAGTAAATAAAGAAATGAAAAGTGTTATGATTGATTTTGCATCTTATTGTTTTTTTTACACAAAACACTTGTCCATGTTTCTGGGATGACTGCGGGCTGACAGAGTTGCTGGTTGAATACCCTCTGAGGGCTGCAGCGTTCACTGTCTGTCCTCTGCCTTTATCTCTGCAGGCAAACAGCCTCGCAGAGTGACTGCACTTTGGACTTAATATTTGTGTACAGCACGACAGTGAGGCAAGAGCAAAAAGCCAGTCTTGGATTATAGAAATGAGGCGAGAAGCTCCAAATGTGTTACACTGAAATTCTAGCTGGTGACATACGCCCTTGTGACCTTACTTTCGCTTCCAAATTTGGCCTGCAGCTGAAGTGGTCCAACTAAGATGTAGCTGAAGGATACTTGAGGACTAAACTTCATGACAAAGGGGTGTGTTTGCCCGGCCTCCGCTCCTCTAGTCTATCTGGGTCCAGTCTGGTTTGCCAGGCCCAGCTAACAATGTTTGCTCTGCTTTATGGCCCCTCTGTTTGTTTTCCCCCCCTTCACTGAAGCGACCACCTCTTGGTCTTAGCAGCACTCAAGTACAGCCTCATTTGGGGTTGCCAGCTCGCAGGGCTCAGCCCACCCACAATGCAGTGCGTTAGGCTATAGAGATAACACACTAACTGCTCAGGTGGTTCAGTGCTGCGAGGACTCTGCGAGGTCACCATCCCTTTAGCAAAACACACACGCGCAGTGATAATGTAACGTTTAATGTGGCTCTGAGATCTTCCTGCAGATAGGCAGCTTTCCTTTGTTTGGCATTTCTCGCCGCAGGCTTGACAAGCTTCACCTGGAGGACGTCATAAAATGAAATAACATAGTGTATGTCAGGGAAATAAGGGAGTGCCCACATTTTTACTTCTTTCATCTTGAGCCCGTGAATCATTACAGTATGTCTTCAAAAGTAATAATTATTTGATAGATTTATTTCACCGGCGTGGTAACAAAACTGCACCCATCGTCACAAATGACTTGAAAAACAACAGGATAATGTCTGTGTCCTATCTAGATTTTCATACAAATTTGCTCTTAAAATGATCCTATATAGATTGTGTATTAAAACTTTGTAAATGGTAGTAAAAGCCCATTTAGGCAGTCAGGACAAATTACTTGCATTGCACTTAAATTAGTTTATACTGTCACACATCTGCGCGAAATGCTGATGCATTGTGCCACAAAATCCTCACAGAGTGTTTAGTTGAAACATAAGCTCTTTTTTTCAGTTTGGTTGTTAAAGAGGCTACAGTGGAAAAACCATTAATAAAACACGTCTTTGTTTTTCCCATTACGCTGGAGGTGGTGGAGCAATTATTTTCACAGTAATTTTCTCAGTTTCACACATTTTGGCATCCAAATATAGTAGCAGCATTTAGTAGTGATTAAGCAAATAGTATTTCATTTGCAAAACAATAGATTCATTTTGTTGGGGAAAAAAGCATCTGTACACCCACTCCGTACAAAATTAATTTAATACAGGCTTTTTGTAAGAGACAGGCAGCTTGAGAGTTTGCATTTAAAAAACAAACATTTTTGGCTGAACTGACTATGCATGTGCCTTTTTCTACCCAGCACCTTAAATGAGTCCTTATACCAGGTGACCTGTGTTTTTTTTTACCTACATTTCTGAAAGATATTAAAGCTGCGGTACCTAACTGTTTTTCTTGTTGATATTATTATTATTCTGCCTATGTTTTGTCTTCATGAGCAGAAAATGAGGTAACATTATTTGTATGCTGCATTCATCTGAATAGGGGCTTTGTCAAGCAACAATATCAGCTCTGACTGATGGTGCTTTTGTGGGCATTTGCTGCATCTGTTTATTTGAGCAGTAGAATTTACTTCCGAAACAGTTTGTGGACTCTTCTTTGTGTTTTCAGTCATAGCCGTCTTGCTGTCCTAGTGCAATGCTGTTGTTGCCTCAGTCTGCCGTGATATAAAACAAATTTGCAAGATCATGCCATGGGCTTAATTGGCACTGTATGAATTCATTTTAAATTAATTTCAAAGTTTAAAGTTGTTCACATTTAAACATAGCACAATGCCATTTTAAATTTATAGTCCATTTGTAATAAGAGTTGTAAAACTGGGAAACTAACTGACCTATAAATGATGAAATCGGTGTTTCCGAAGGTAGTTTTTATGCCGTCTAGTTGCCGTTTGCAGTTGGATGCTCACCACCAGCTGCAGGTTATAGCAGATGTGTTTTTTTTTATTTATCCCTACATTGTAAGATTAGCAACCAGAGAGCAGTGATTAACAAATCCTAACATCACCTTTGTTGTAATTGTTGGGGGTATTAGTGCAGCAGCCTTGTCACTGGAGTGCAGAGGGATCTCATGAGGCCTTTAGGGGGATGGGCAGAGTTTTCAGAGGGTGGTATAGCTTTAAGAGTTTACTACCATCACTACACTCACTCAGCCACAGAAAAGTTTGAAGGCCAGTCGAACAGTGGGACACCGACGGGTAGGAAGTGACGGGGTTGCATGAATTACAGAGGGAGGAGAAAATAAGGAGACGAGAATATCAACTGAAAGCAGAATGAGAAGTAACGTGCGGCCGTCGGAGTATAAACTGTGGTCCGGGGGGAACTAATTGCGCATGATCTTATCACCGGAGATAAAGACGAACTGGGGCTGAACTGGAGAAGTAAGCAGCACAGATTTTCTTTTATGAAGCGGACTGTCGTCCGGTTTCCATGACCGTGCTTGTAATTCTTTAAAGTGCTTTGCGCACAGAGGGGGGCCAAATGGAAGTGCGACCTGTAAAGTAGGATCCAACAACCCCGCTGTGAATATGAAGACAAAAACGTTGCGGTAAACCCAATAAAACAGTCGAGGGATATGAATGCAGTCGGACTGGGAGTTCGGATTTCACTTCGTTTTTTTCTGTCGGCTTCAGTTGTGCGTCTTTGGGGATGTTGGCGAGTTGCATGTGTGCGGCTTCAGTTCGGATACTGACCCATGTGTGCGTCCTGGTGCTGCTGGTGCTCGCTCTGGGACTCCGAGCCTCGGAGCTGCGGGTCCGGGTCCGGCTCGCTGATGGACTCGTGACCGAGGAGGTGTTGGAGGCGGACAGCGAGAGAGACTCGATTTCACTCGAATTCAAGCAAGGAGATGGGACTCTTATTACTTTTGTGGCGGACTTCAAACAGGTGAGAGGTGGCTGCCACTTAAACCCACGCTTTTATTGTGCCTGTAGGGGACCTACTTTGTCAGAAGAATGATATACGATGATGATGTGATATTTATTTTAAAGTTGCTCTTTGAACGTCTCAATTCTCTTTGAAACGAGGTAGTGTGTTGGACCACAACTTGTTGAGTCCACCCCATGGTTTCCATAGTGGTTTGTGAACGCACCACGAGTAAAACAGCAAACATGTATACATAACGTTTACGTCAGTTAAATTCAGTTAAAATTAAATTGAACTGTCTGTTTCACTTATTAGGACCCTGGAGACATTACATTCATGGCCAATTTTAACTCAGTTGGTCTTCATTAAGACAAAATGTGATCAAAGAAGTGTTTGTTGTGTTTCACACGACCAGAAACCATCATGACTTCACGTACCAAAATGTGAGGTTGACAGCCTTAAAGTCAAGGTAAAGGTCAATTTTATACCTTCAATGCATTTTAACAATTACCTAATAAAGTCAGCACAGAACGTTGACTCCCATCAAATACTCATATCCCTAGTTTTAACCAAATGGTTGCAAGGATGCAGGGTCACAAATGTGATGGTTTAAGGAAATCACCCCCAAAGCCCAAAACCTTCTTGGAATAAATGCTCCAGTGGAACTAGAGTTTCATTCATCTTTTTCCATCTGGACATGAGTCGGGCAGAGGTCAAGACAGCTGCAGCTCCTCAGATGTGGTTCCCCACAGACCCCAGCAGAGCTGATTATCAGCAGCCATTTTTAGCATTCTTCTAAAAGTAGACAAGCTGATCGGGTGACCTTCCCCAGCCAGAGCTGCATTTGTGATTCACTTCTAATAATCTCCACTCAGACACATAAATGTCCCTTGTAGATGGAAAACTACAACTGCTGAGAGTGAGGATGGGGTGGGGAACTCTTGGAGCAAAGGCATGTGTCCGTGATGTTTGCTGTCACACAGAAGCTGACAGGCTAGCGAGATGTGAAGGGGGAGATTTGCCAGGATTAAGTGGGCATGTCGGACCTTTTTGATCTGTGTGTCTGGTTCACTAACCAAAACAGCTAATTTAAAGTTGGAAGAGAAGAGGCTGTCACCCCCAATCATTGGTGACACTCCACTAAAAAAGAGATACATTGATCTAAAAGTAAGGGGGCCTTTGCTTGGTTGTGCAAGGGAGCCAACTGCTATTCCCCTTCACACGTGCATTTGTGGGCACGCACACGTACACATGCGCACATGGTTTTGTTTACTTGATTAAAGTCAACGGAACCCCTTAGATCACTTTAGTTTTCCGTTCTGTGATTTATCTGTTCCTCCCCCCGCCCCCGTCCCCGTCTTGCTTGTGTCTCGCTGCTCCCCTCATTTCTCCTGCATGTGGTTTCTATTCAAGTCTTGAGCAGTATCTCCAAGATTTATGGAAAGTTGGATGAGCTGTCACTTCCAGCTGCCATGAATATACTGTCCAGATGTACGCATGTGGGAAGAAGAGTGTTTTAACAGGGACGTTGAACACTTGAGAGTTATAATGAACTACATAGCCAAAGGTGGATAGGTACTGTACTTGTTTAAATCCTCTTTGGAAGTTTTGCTCATTTTACACATCAATGACTGACTGTAATTGGCCATACTAGAATTGCACTTTTTTTGTCTGAAGTATTTTCCCTTGTTGCTAAGATCATTACCAGGATAATTTCCAAAGGAGGGCTATATAAATGATCATCAGACAGTTGGCTTCTTGCACTTAAGTTCTTTGTGAATACGTGGCAAAGATCTAATGGCAAATGTTATAGCCATGAGACACTGGTAGAGTGTTTCACTGAATGTCAGAAGGAAGTTTAGTCAGCCTTATCAAAGCAGTGAGTCACTATGAGAATCTGCTGCATTGTGTTTTCAGTTGAGGGTTACGTTTGCTCCCATGGCATGTAGACATATGGAAAAGATCATGTGGTTTTGCTCTCTTACACCTCTGAACATGGCTAGTAAATATCAACATGTAGAAGCATTGTCATTTAATTTCAGAAAACTGAAAACCAAAAAGAGGACGGAAGGGACTTAATCATACACTTCGTCCTAGTACAAAATTCTCTATACTACTAGGGTTTCTTCCACAGGACATTAAGAATATTTTAGGATATACTTAGGATCAGAAGCAATGGTTTTACATGACATATGACCCAAGGTTAGTAAAGGGAGCTATTAGGAGGTGCAGAGTTGTAGCGTGGTCCCCTAGCAATTGGTATATGGTATTCTTCAGACCAGGTATAGTAGCCAATGTTAAACCCTCACTCTCACTCATTTTCTACCGCTTTATCCACTAAGGGTCGCAGGGGGCGCTGGTGCCTAACTCCAGCTGACATAGGGCGAGAGGCGGGGCCACATAGAGACAGACAACCATTCACTCTCACATTCACACTTACGGGCAATTTAGAGTGTCCAACTCCAAAAAAACAGCAGCAAGAATTTTGTTGTTGTTTTTTTGTGGAAGGAACCCGAAAACAGACGTTGCATAGTGCCAATGCATGAAAATGCAGACCTGCTCAGACTTTGACCATAGTGCCATTCACCCTGTTATAAATTGACGCACCATCATCGGGTTGAACTGCACATGTGCAAGTGAGCAAGAGGCAAACAGCAACGGTGTACATGGATCTTCAAAGTAACTACAGACCAAAAAGCTTGTGATGTCTTGGGGATGTAAAAAAAGGTTTTGGTTCTTAATGAAACTGTGGCAGTGCTAATTAGACCATGGCAGGCTGCCACAATCTAGATTATTAATGGAACACACTGAGTCGTCGAGTTATGAGATCACTAAACTTAATTTTACTTGGGTTAATATGAAGATATTGATCGATAATGCCAAAGATATCCTCCCTACAGCACATTTTTAAGAGCTTTTTATCTACTATCACTGAAATATTTACAGCTGAGTATACTCTCAGTCGTATTAAATTGGTGCAGTCTGTCTGGAGTTTTATCATATTATCATAACATGCTTCGTGGCAATGTGGGGTTGTGCAACATGGGACAAATCTGAAACCAGATGTGTTGTTTTAGACTTAAACTGAAAGTTATTTATCAGTTAGCCATTCAGTGCAGATCCACTTATTCCCTTCAGCAGTGACAACAGCAATTTATCATCTAACTCAATCAAAGAAACATAAAAATGAACCTTGTCTCAGAGATTAATCCAAAGGGAAACATCTTGCATATCTGAGAGGCTGTTCCCACATGTGGGAACCTTGTCAGAGAAGCTAATCAGTTTGTTTTCTGTATGTCTTACTCTCCTTTCCAACTAGTGTGTTTGCTCCACGTAGGAATGTGAGTGTCTTCACAGGCTGCTTTACATAGTTAACATACTGGAGGTTTCATTTCTGGGATGCAGTGCATATAATTTACTTGCAGCTTGGCTGTATTAAACATTCAAGAACAAAACTTGAATTAGGGCAGTTATTATTTATTGATTGAGTACTACAGTAATTGCCAACTATATTGACAATTGATTAATCGGGTTCACTTTTATTTTTCTCTCTGATTTCAACATCTTAAATGTGAATAGATTCTTGGCTCCTCTGTTACAGTTCATGTAGTAATAATAATAAAAGAGAAAACACATTATTCAAGAATGAAAAATAATTATTGAGTCACAGACCCAACTTCTTTGCTTTTTATATTGTTATATATATTTCTTTTCTTGACAAAAAAAAAAAAAATAACAGTGACCCTTTTGGTCCCCTCAGTCTATATCAAGTTAAAAAGGCTCTTTCTTTTCTTTAGCCACTTAAGCCAACAGCTTTGTAACTGACATGACAGATTCTATTATTTATGTAATACAACATAAACATCATGAGATATTTTGCTGGAAACTTTTACTTTCTGTCCGCATCAGTGAATTCATGGTATGGAGTGGCCTCTTACTGTCAAGCGAGCAACAGATGTTGGGAAGTCACTCGACACTCACGGTGGCACCACAGTGTGAATTAACCTTATTAATTTTCATTTCATGTTTGCTTTATAAACCAGTTTGTGTTTCAAACTGTCGTAGGGCCTCAGGCCAGTTCACACCACAGCATATCACGCACTGTACATTGTCTGCAAAGTACAGTGGATTTATGGAGACGCTCCACAATAAGTGAGCTGTCAAAATGAACTGTAGTTTCTTCACACACCCTTATTTGCCATATCAAAGGCAGAATGTGAGGAGGAGGTGGTCTAGTCTGTTTGGCTTTTCTTTGGGCTACACCATATCTGTGACCCATTTTTGCAAGTGACCATTCCTAGTTCTCTGTCAGAATTAACGTATTTTATCAGTCTTAGAAATTGATGTGTCACTATGGCTTAAGGCAAACTCTGTAGTGGGAGAGGTTTGCTAGGAATTAATTTTGTAGTTAGTTAGTTAGTTTATGTTGATGGGAACTACAAGTGTTTGCCAAATGAAGCAACTGTCAGTTGTTTTCCTGGTTGCAGGGACTGTACATGTGGTGCAAGTCTGTGCAGTCACCTCAGTTTATGCCCTGTTTTTTTTTTCCTCTTTTGTCTGCCACACCTTGCCTCTCACTCAACCTTGATCATCACACCTCTTTGTCACTTGCACAAACTTGTTAAAGTCTTTCTACAGGTAAGTGTCCCCTGCTCTGGGAAATGCTGTTGTTACAGGGGGCACATTATGGGGGCACATGAGTCTTCCCTACTGGGATGAGTCATCTATGAGTTACCAGCAGTCAGTGAACTCATCTTAGTTTTCTTCTTACTTTACCACAATAAATACACAGATTTTCAAGCTGTTGTTTGTGTTGAGTGGAGCCTCAGAGGAACTCAACTCCTACTCAGATTCCCTTGTCAAGCTGCGATTCCTCTTTGTGTGGGGAGAGAAATTCTGCTGAAAAGTTACCACATAGTAAAACAGGATCCATGCTTTAAAAGAAGGCTTTTTTTAAGTGCATAGCCTCTGCATATTACTATTTTCTTAACATGTTACTTGAATCTTTGGATTTAAATACACACATTTTCATTTTAACCTGAATTCATTTCACATTTTGGTTGTTTTTAATATTATATTCTAGTATTGCTCAATGCATCTTTTGTGTCATTTTGGACTTCACCCCACTGAAGTTCCTTGCTGACCCTGAATCCCATGGAAAATAGCTTCTTGTTGACCTTGTTGTGGCCCTTCCAGGTCCCAGATGGCCTCCTTTGGCCTTTATCCTCCTCCCAACAGCAGCTCAGATGTTCATCTGTTATGTTGAACATTACAAATTCTCACATTTGTGTAGGAAAAAGAGGACAAAAAAA
The DNA here is from genome assembly GCA_016785285.1 of Brachirus orientalis. Taxonomy (NCBI): domain Eukaryota; kingdom Metazoa; phylum Chordata; class Actinopteri; order Pleuronectiformes; family Soleidae; genus Brachirus; species Brachirus orientalis. Next base: position 5,663,810 of record JAFBJR010000179.1, on the reverse strand, counting down.
GAGTAGGACAGTTATGAGTCCCCTTACATACCAGTGGTCAGGGACAGTTTTGGTGTGCGGTGCAGTGACATGCTCTTACGGACAAGGAGACTGTAGTTGTGGTTTGCTTTGTGCATATTTGTGATAATTTCTAACTACCTCAGAGGTTTTAAGATCACATTTGGCAACGAAGGGTTTACTCTGCTGATTTTCTGCTGTGCTGTCCACACACAGTGTCCCGAAATGCCCCTTTGTCACTCCCATGGCTACTTCACTTTGATTACTTTTACATTAGAGTCAGTACCTGCTTTCTTGTCGTACGGTTAATTTAAAAAAAAAAAAAAGGTTTTTACTACTAGTAATATAGAGATGGAATTAGGGTTACAAACTTTTGATGAGAATTTATTGGAATTTTTGCAACCCTAGATACTATCTATGGTTTTTAAAGAATAAAACACAAAAAAATCCATTAAATTGTAGTGTTTTATATTCACATGTTCATGCAAGAATTTAAAAAAAAAAGATGCTATTCAGATATCTGCTTTAAAAAAAGTGCTTTTGTTTTAACCCATTAATCATTTATTGAAATACCTTGCCTCAAAATAGTGTTGTGAGCCTAGTGGTGTGAGCCTAGATTAGGATATGAAGGCTTTGGAACAAAGGCTCGAGGCTGCATGTGACAGTAGTTGGCTCTATTGTTTATTTCTTATCTATCTGCCTAATTTCCTTCCCTGTTAACACATACAATTGGTCTCTCTCATTTTCTGCATGCAGAAAAAACAGTTTTGGTTCCTGGATAATTGTAACCATATTCTGTGTAAAAGATTTGTTTTAAGATATGCTCCTTGTACATTTTTTTTTTTTGCAAATTTCGTCTAAAATATACATTGTTTGGTGATGCTTTAAAAGCTGAATTTCTGATTTAGTTCCTTAACAGTATAATATTGAAACTCCAGCAGCAGTAAGTCACCTTCCATTGTTATCAGGAAAATAGACAAAGGGAAGCTCGTGTTTCTGTGGCTTCCTGTGTTTTTATTGTCCACTCACTGCCACTGTTTACTAATTGGTTCACTCTGTGGACACGACAGCCAGCTGTGACCAGCCCCAAATGTGACTCCACATTCCTGCCTTTGGAGCCTCTGTAATTAGCTTCGTCAAGCAATTCTCAGCTCGGCAGCCTTTATCTGTGCAACTTTTGTCTGTGTTGGGTTAGTGTGTTTCACACTCTCTCCCTTTCTCTCCCAACATGTTCTTTAATCCCTGCTTACACCTGTGCTTTTTGACCAGGCTCCTCTCATGTCTCCAGGCAAATATCCCCCCCCCTCAGCACATATGGTAAATCTGTATGTTGTTTTTAAAAGAGAGACAGAACCATTTCAATGGATTGAGTGTCATAAAAGTCTATATGCTGTTTCATCACTGATGTTTCTACAAATAAAAGCCAAATGGTTTTGCTTAACGGTTAATGCAGGCACGTTGAGCTTTCTTTTTAGATTTATGCTTCTTGGCTGGCAGGCTTGGTAACTGTTGAAGAGTGAAAGGGCTGTAAAAGTGGGGAAATGTCTCGTTTTGGTTCAATTTCATAAATATATCTTGACATTTCTTGGTTCCATACCTGACCGCTTATTTAAATGACTTAAGAGCAGGCCACATGACGACACAGACCCACAGTGGGCCTAAATGACTCATTGGAGCGTGGCTGGCCACTGGTCCTCTCCAACTAGTCATTAGCCTTATCAACAGACCTGCAAGTGCAAGTGCGTGAGAGCGAGAGTTCAAAAGGGCAGCCATGCAAGTGTGTGTTGGCACAGTTTATATAAAAAGCAGAGATGTAAATGCCTTGCTGTGTTTTACTATGACGTTTCAATTGCTCTCAGCTGCAGAACCAACGTAGAAAATCGCCTTCATTTTCCTTTTTTCAGTACATAGCTCTGATTTTCAGAGCCTATAAACCACAGTGACTGAAAATGTTCTCTGTAAATGGCACCCTTTCAGTATTTGAATAGGCTTTTGTGCACCTCTTAAATAATCAGGCCCACCAAAGGTAGCCACAAATGAAACGGGACCCCACCTATCTCCTGTTTAACAGGTCTATGACCCACAAGTCAGGTTGCATGAATACAGACTTGTGTTTGGCTGTTGGCCAGTGGTAGTTTGTCTGCAATGGACCAAGTCCCTAGTGTCAAGGAGCAATGCTGAGGAATCTGTGCTTGTGTGGATTATTTATAGCTATGCTGACATTTACATGGCTCTGGAGGGAGAAAAACAAAATGCTACCCTGTCCTTTGATCATGGTATTACAAGTCTCTTTCAAGATGAGGGAAATGTCACTCTTTTAATTTGAAAAGTCCATACCTGATTATTTCCCCTAAATGTTAGTCTGCAACCCTTTAATTTGTTGTAGGAAATGCACTTTTATGGGTTGACGTGCTTTCCTGATATAGGAGTTTTTTTTTTTTTAAGCGGTAGCTCAAAATTTCAGTTTACACACAGTTTCCACCTCTGGAAGGTTCACATGCCTGTAATGTCCCATAATGGCACTAGTTTTTTTTATATATATATATTCTGGTATACAGCATCACCATCATTAACATTTGTCTTCTGGTTGGTAATCAGCCTTCGACTGAATCTTTAACTATTCTGCTACAACAGTACAATCCCCCCTGTTTCTTCTCATTTTTGTCTCTGAATTTCTGTCACAACTGATTCAGATATTGGGGAGGTGGAAAAAAGTGGCACTATCAAACACTTAAAAGAAACAATTTTAATTTGGGTTTAATAAATTTGAATAACTAATGTAGTTGAAAATTTGAATTAAAAAAAAATATGATTATGATACTCCAGTTGTGTTAGCCAAAGTGTTTTTCTACATTGATTATTTTGTAAAATAAAGGTTTTCACACTGGCCCAAACTAAACAATGACCCTGATGTGAAAGTCTCATTTCTGCACATTTTTTTTTTTAATCAGTCAACTGATAAGTCTGTCTCTAGTATGAGACGTACTGTACAGCGTCTTCCTCCTCATCAGCAGTTTTCCTAAACCCCAGATTATTTTGATCTCTGCCTATCATCACAACAACAGGTGTAAAGTCTCCCTAAATCACAACGCTGCACATTTTGTTCTTTGTGCTGCTTTTTTCTTTTGTCACACATTCAGTGTGTCTCCACAGAGGAGTCAACGTGTGCATGTGCCAGTGCTGGTTTTCAGGCAGGCACGAGTGAGTCTTGTCCAAACAAATGGTTTAACCCAGCAGCTTCTGTCTGGATGGAAGTGTAGAGGGTGATGTCAGTGTTTTAAATCTATTTGCTGGTAGCCATGTGTATTATCTCAGCTGTGATTTAAACTGTTAGGACGCCAGTTCTGGTTTATTTTTTGTTTTAGTTTTTTTTTCTTCCATTTTTATCATTAAAATGCTGACTATATCTTCTTTTCATCATACAAGGATATGACTCATATTGATTTTCTCATCTGACGCTGCAAAAGGGGCACATAAATACCTATATTTAACACCTCTATTGCGTATGGAATAGATTACATCCATTTAAGTTGCATCAGAAGTTGTTGCCACACTAAGCACGGGTGCTCTCCTATTGCCCTTTTGCCCTAAATGAAAATAAAAGGCAGTAGATGTGGATAATCATTAATCTGGACACAAAATAACACAAGAGGAGGAGATCGTGGTGTGCACACTTTAGTATTAACTAAGTTCCAAAGAAGCAGAGTTGGTGGAGTTATACCCTTCTTCTCTGTAATTACCCAGAGGGCCCTGGGGCAAATCCATGTGGCTGAAACGAATGCCTTCCCCCTTCTCTCTTGCGCTCCCTGCCTACTCACATGTACACAGTGTTCCAGTGAAGTGCCATGTGTCTGCAATATGGGAGGTCTTGAAGCCATAGCCTCTGTGTCTTCCTACCCTTGAGGGGAAATGGCAGTCTTGTCCGTCTCTGTTCACTGTGAAATATCGACGCCTCTTCTAGTTTCGACATTTTCTTTAATCATTGTGACTTTGTTGTCTGTTAACAATAACCCAACATCTTGAGTACTGGGTGGATTATTATCACAGTGTACCTACCAACATCTGAGTTATCTAAATTTAACTTTCAGAGTTTCTTCAGTCATCAAGTCCATTGTCTCAAGACACTTACAGAGATCTGTGAAGGGAGAAAATAGGCCTTTTATCTATAAACCTAAGAATCAATATTTGCTTAGTAACTTGCTTTCCAAATGTCACATCGCGTTGCATAAATGTCTTGTGAAATAACCAAGCTTGTATTGTACGCCTGCCAGAACCTCTTTTCACAGATTGAAGTGGTTCTTGATGAGGAACCAGTCATCATACAGAGTAGTCTTTCAGGTACTACGGTGTGTGGAAATGGGAACAAAGAGCTTGTGGAGTTATCTCTTGGCTGTTTATCGGCATGGTTCCTCTGACTATGGGAGTGAAAAGCCTTGAAACTGCAACTCCACTGGAGCCATGTTTGCTTCAGACGGGTGTGTGAAAAGTGGAGGAGGGGTGTTTGGGAGTCTGGACTATGAGTGCCTGTCTTGCGGCTGAATCCACTAAGGGGGGGGGGGGGTGTCTTATGAATAAGGAGACAGGTTTTCTGCTTTGCTCTCCCCACGGCTGGAAGTTCCCATCATGCTTTGCAGTGCCCTCTCACAGAAATCTTTATGGCTCTGCATTTGGAGCCAGACCATGCCTGTTTGCCAACAGTAACAAGTCTTCTTTTTTTTTTTCTTTTGTGAATTCCTCACTATCACAATTTTCCTACTTCTACAGTTCCACCTAAAACAGTGTGTGAAAATGTGTCCGACTTTTACAGCTAGAGGGGAATCGCTAATAACTTTTTCAAGAAATGGGCATGTGAGATTTAATTTGACAGCAGAGGTAAGCAGAGCATGACTGAAGCAACATGGCACAGGCTCACAGACAGTAGGGAGTATCACCAACTCATGATGAGACTCAGATGGGAGAACGGATACAGCGAGCATAAACCCGTCTACACTTAAAGCAGATGTTTTGAACATCTCTAAACTCCACATATTGAATTACTTTGACTGTCTGGAAAGCTGCTACACTAAGTACTGAAAGGGAAAGAGTGTTTGTTTAAATCTATAGGAGTCTGCACATATAAACTATAAGTTATTACAACCTCATCTATTGCACCACTTCAGTGTCTTCTGAAAATTCTGTTTATCCGTTCAGGCAGACGGTCATTTTTCATCCCTTGTGTCCTGCAGGATGTGAAAATATTTCGAGCACTGATTCTGGGCGAGCTAGAAAGAGGACAGAACCAGTACCAGGCGCTGTGCTTCATCTCTCGACTCAGCCGCAATGAGATCATACCCAGCGAGTCTATGGCCCGTCTCAGACAGGTATGACAGCTGTTTTTTTATTTGAGCATTTTTCAGCTCCGATGAATTTATTATTTACATTGCTCAGTCAGCGCATCTGAGGGTTTGATTATTTGTTGCCGTCTTCTCAGAAAAATCCACAGGCCATTCGCTTGGCAGAGGAGCGGAGAGGTTTGGAGCAGCTGACAATGAGTGTGGCTGTTAATTTAAGTCGGGCATTGCATCTCAGCTCCCACATCCACAACATGTGCAGTGAGGCCCAGGAGGCCATTTACACCAGGGAGGCAGATGTCAAACACTGGCTGGACAAAGGTCAGTAGTCAATTTACACTATTAACTATTGGAACTCTCTGTAGTTATGTTTGTAATTTTCGCAAAAATGTCTATTTCTTTTTTTTCCCACCCTTCCCTCTGCAGTGTTTTGTATTTATTTTGTTTTTTAGATAGTCTTTTGTGGACTGCAGTGGGATCCAGTATCTTAATACTGTCAAAATTGACCCAGCTGAGGAGAATCTATATGACAGTGATTTTGTACACTGACAGCACTGTTATAGAGGGAACAATGTTGATCGTCATGGTTCACTAAGCCCTTTTTTGCATTAAACAAGCTCCGCACTGCTGTCTGCAGAGAGAATCACAGTTGTGTCTCCCCTACATAACAAAGCCTCCTTTTTACCACATTTTCCCTCTTTGTGACCACTTTGTTTGCCCTCTTCAGTTCAATATAGTATTTAATTGAATTAAATCACTAAAAGAATAATGCATGCAAATGTATGATAGTATGCTTTTGTTTTTAATACCACAAGGTCTCATAATAATGCTTGTCGCTTGCTTGTGTTTAGGGGTGGATGGCTCCATATTTGAGGTCCTGCCCCAAACCACGGAGATGCCCGACTTTCAGGCTTGTCATTCTACTAAAGACTTGTGGCAACCCTGTCTCTGCACATACAGCCTGCGTCTAGAGTGGTACCCGTGTCTGTTGAAGTATTGTCGCAGCCGGGACACCACTGGAAAAGGCTCTACCTACAAGTGTGGTATAAAGAGCTGCAGCAAGGGCTATCATTTTACCTATTATGTTCCCCAGAAACAGCTCTGTCTATGGGATGAGGAGACCTAGCATTTGTTCTGGACGGTTAGGAAAAGAGAAATGCAGTTTATTTCCTCAGACAAGTCATTGCCTCTCCAAAGTAAACACAGTAACACTGGACCTCAGTTTATATGATTACAAGTGAAGCTGTCTCGGGTGGGGAGTGGTGAGATCCAGATGTCTGAGCTCAAACAGGAACAAATTCAGGTTGCAAATGAGACCAAAACCTTTAAGGAAAGAGGGATGAAGTACATTGCCCTAACGAGTCTCTCTAACTTCAAGCCCTTTCTGGGCGAAATGACATATAATTGCCAAGCAACTGTCACTTTTGTGCCTTCTTTGTTGGAGGAAATCATTGGAGCAGTTGACAGGAGACCAACAATGACCTCTGAAAAACCTCTGAAAACTGGACAGTGCATTTCTGGTCCATTAAATGTCAGTAAACTCCCACACTGATTTAAAGGGAGTATACATACATCATCTTCCATCCTGATGAAGGAAAAATTGGATGGTGGATTTATCTTTTTTTTTTTTTTTTTTTTTTTTTTCCAAGTGCCAGCTAAATGCCTCTTTTATAATATTGTTAGATGGCTGTCAAAGAAAAAATGTTTCTTCAAAGCCGGCTTTATTTATTTTGATTGCAAAGTGAAATTATGGAGAACTATTTTGTATAATTTTGTTATAAAATAACCTCATTTTGCTCAGATTTTTGAATAAGTAAGCTCTTAAATTCATGTCCAAACCACATGTCCTTATAGTAAAAAGAAGTTTTTAAACACATTTCTAAACGTTTTAAGCTCATGGACTGTTGAATGACTGGATATTAGAATCCATATGCACACTTTACCTTGTTGCAAAATGTTTTAATCCATGTGCTTAAACAAGTTGAATGTTGTACTTAAAGGACACCACCATGCCCATCACTTTAATTATCAGTTTTTCACTTTTAAGTATCACGTAAACCAAAGGCAAAACAGTTAAAAGAAGGGTGAAAAGTTTCAGTGTTTAGAAACAACCTTTTCAGTGTGGTGTTTTTCATTTGTTAGGATGATTGACGTATATAAAGAAAACCATCTTTACTGCTCTGTGGGTTAGGAGCCACTAAAACTGCTTTTAATAATGTATACTGCCATCTTCTGGATGGAAAGTGCTCCAGTTTCATGTATTCACTTTTTTAAAAAAAAAAAAAATCCAAAATGCCTGGCTCTGGTTTGTCTGTTAATGTCAAGATTAATGTTCATACATTTTAAATTCCTGATCATTAACTGGTATAATTCAGAAGCACTTCTTAAATCCATGGGACCAAATTTCATTCTGTCCGTTTCTCTGAGGAAACATTTTAAAGTGCAGCCTTTTCTGGTGATCAAGTGCCTTAACATTTCCACTGATATATTTGCTATGTAATTATAGTTTGTTGAACATATTTTTTCTATGAAAGAATTACGAGTATGCTGTAAAAAAAAAAAAAAAAAAAAAGTTAAGAAGAAAATGAAGCAACAGGAGATGTACCATTTATGAGTTGTTCTACAGTAATTGTTTCAATAAAGTATTTCCTTGCACTGCATATAAAATGTACATAATTATTTTTGAAAACATTTTTAATTAGATGGAACATAATTGAAGGGGTAATGTATTTTACAGATGGACCGTGGCAACTAACTTCATCTGGTAATTCATTTTTTAATCAGTGAGTTGTTTCTGTCCAAAAATGCTGAAAATTGTGAACATTTTCAGTTGTGTCTATGGTGTCGAGGAGCAAAGAACCCAGATAATATTAACATTATAGAAGCTGAAATCAGAGAGTTTGTGTTTATATGCAGCAAGTAAAAATAAAAATAACATTAAAGCAAGTAATTAATAATCAATATATCTGGCAAGTATTTTTAGTAATTGATTAATTCTCTTTGCCTAGCCAGAAACCACTACATAATATGCATGTTGTCTACCAGGATGGCCCTAAACCTCCCACAGATGAGTCACAGCAAATTAAAAGTTTAATTTATGTACATTTCATTTTGTTGAAGTTGTGATTGATTTGTGAAACCTTTCTCTTGACAATAGCTGTTGCACTTATAATAAACTCATAATAAAGTAACAATGTTACAGGAAAAGCAGTAAGTCAGAAATGTTACACACACATTTGTTCTTGCCATGATTTATATTGTAATTTGGGTTATGATTGTTTGCCATTGGGGGGAAAAAAGGGATCAACATTAAAAAAATATTTTTACCTGCTTCCATATATATATGTGTGTGTGTGTGTGTGTGTGTGTGTGTGTGTGTGTGTGTGTGTGTGTGATGTAATTGCTGGATGTGCGCGTGAATAATGGGAATAATGAGGACATAACATGCTAATAATTCTCCCATTTTGACCCCAGCTGACGGAAAATGTTTGTGTAATTTCTCCAATGACCACATGATGTCGCCACTGTAAAAAAAGACACGGCAGTCCCTGGTTGTTTCTGAGAGACACCAAGGAAACTGTTACATATTTAATAATCCTGTCACGATCAGTAAAGTACGGTCCAGTGTGAGGTGATACAACCGGAACATCCTTCTCTTTTTTTAATCCTTGCTCTTTGACAAACCTGCCCGCACGGCGGCTGCTGAGGTGGACGTGGTCCTCATGGATGCTGAGGAAGGCTGTCGTTATCGCCACCGGCGGAGTTCAGCGGTGAAGGAGGACAAGTAGCTGCTGGTGTGTTTGCAAACACGCCCTCGACGCTCTCCTATTTAAACAAAACTTCACGGAGACTGTACGCGAAGAGGCCTGCCATATGTGCTGTTTCATGGTAATTACACTTTTATCCGAAACGCTTTTCTATCATACCACAGCATGACGCTTTGTTAGCCTTTTGCGTTAGCCTGCTCTCCGATACAGCTAACTCCCGTAAGCATCCTCTTAGCGCAGGGATAAGCTGTTGTTCCGCTGCCACTTTCAGCTCAGTTTTGTCGGATAATCTAATCTGTTACGCCGTTTTATCTATTAAAACATTAGCATTAATTCAGTTGGTTCAGTTTGGATTGGAACACAATAAAAACCAAATCCATATTCACCCGTCGACTAACCTCATTAAACTGCCACAGCATCTCACGTGTATACTGTATTTGACTTTATTTAAAATACATTTTTTGTTTTTGTTTTTATCAGGGGTTTCCAGACCAAGATGATAGCACTTACAACAAAAACATAAGAATAACATACCGTATATCATACAGTTATTAGTTTATCTTTTGCATGCTTCTGAAAATCAATTAAAACTATGGTGACATGCTTTGTACATGTAATTTGTATTTCTCTCTGTTATGTGTGTTTTTAGTTCATTTTGTTTTGCAGTGTGTGTGTGCATCAAATTGAGTCTGTGCCTTGTAAAGATCCAAGAGTTCCACAGGTTTCACCTCTCCCTACCATCCTGACATACATATATTATTACAGCAGTCAGCCTTACTGCACATAACAACCAAGACATCTAGACTGATTCATTTCGCTGTCAAAGGGCACATGTCATGTGATTCAAACTTCACGGTCCCAGTGGAGCAGTCTGAAACTGCCCTGTGCCCAGTAACCTCTCCTCTACTTTTGAAACTTAAAATTAAGTCTGAAAATCCAGTTGACATCTTGTTCTAGTCCAGAGAGGGTGGGCCTGTCTATCTGCATGGTCTTACCTCCTAGAATAAACGTCACCTCAGAAGAGGAGACGTCCCCCTCACCCCACCAGACCCTCTCAGCCAGCCAACTATGGTGCTATTATGCTTCAAGCAAAGGCTATTTGTTGGTCACTTACAAAGGATTGCACAGTTCAAGACTTTGGAGGGTAACGCTGTGTCTTTCTAATGTAAACGATATTACTGAGCAAGATGTGTAATGTGATTCCAAGTCAGCTTGATGACTGCTGAAGTTTTTGGAAGAAACTGTAAGTTTGTTTTAGCTGCTTTTCTTGTCTGTTTCTTGTCAGAGGAGAAGATGGCATTGCTCGTGGTTTTTTCGCTCCTGTGCCTGTCCTGCTGGGTCTGCTTCTACTTTATCCTGTGTAATTTCAACGGGTCCAGGAGCTATGAGTGGAACTGCCGCCTTGTCACCCTGGTACATGGCATCCTGGCAGTCTCTATCACAGCATACATAGGCTATGTGGACGGACCATGGCCTTTCAATCATCCAGGTAGGATTCTTACCTTTTGTGAATTCAAATAATGAAATGTTCATGATATAATCACACTGCATAAACAAATGAAATTGTTTACACTGTAAAGACTTACAGACAGTAAGGAACACACACACACACACATATGTAGCTACAATTAGTTTTAATGATCTTTGGAATTACTTGGTAAACAAAATAAACCCAGTGTGAGGGTTTCAGAAGTCTCGTTTTGTCAAATAACATTCCTGCATCCAAAGATATAAAGTTTGTCATTACATAAAGCAACAAACATCCCAACTGACATTGTGACATTAAGTGCATTTTGGTATTGCTCGCAAATTTATTTCTCATGTCTTTTTTAATCTTACTGATCAAGTTAACTCTGAATATATGATATTGACAAATGTGTTACTTGAAAACAACTGTTAATGTATTCACTGAATAAAACTAGTAACTGGGACTATTTACAAAGTGTGAATAAGCATTCAGTGACCATAAAATAATTCTCATGAGAAATTTGTTCCTGTGTGTGATGTAAAAGTTATTGTATTTCATCGATCACCTAAATATATGCTTGCTAAAACCTTCAATCTGTATCTCTCTTGTTGTTGCAAGGTACTAAGAACACCCCACTCCAGATAAGTGCCATGGTGTTGAGCCTGGGCTACTTTATTTTTGATATGGCGTGGTGTGTGTACTTCCGCACCGAGGGACCAGTTATGCTAGCCCACCACACCATGAGCATCTTGGGAATCCTCTTGACCCTGTGGTTGGGTGAGTCTGGCATCGAGTCGTGTGCGGTGCTCTTTGGCAGCGAGATCACCAACCCACTCCTTCAGGCACGCTGGTTCCTCAAACAGACAGGACACTACAGGTCACTGCTGGGGGATGTTGTGGACGTACTGTTTGTGCTGCTGTTTGTGGTGATGCGAATCTTTGTAGGCGGCACAATGCTGTACTGTGAGCTGATCTCCCCAAGACCCAGATTCTTTATCAAGTGTGGGGGAGTGGCCATGTACGCTCTATCCTGGGTGTTCATGGTGGACATTGTTCGATTTGCCATACGGAAAAGAAAGAGCTGGCACAAACAGAAGATGGAACAGCTCGAGCCAGTACTAGCTAATGGTCATGGAAAAAAGGACTGATATTGTTTTTGTTGAATTAATCAGATAATGGTATGCTTTGGACACATAGGAAAAAGGCAATGAAAGATAGATTTTTGTAATTTCAGCTGAGATTTTTATAAAAATGTATATTTTGAAGTTTACTCTGCATTGCTGCTGAATGTTAGACTTAAAAGTGGTCAAAGAGAGCACATGTCAGCCAACACTATATATGGATCTTAACCCTAATCTGCATCAAATTGAACCTGTTTTTACTGTTTTACTTTAGCACATCACATATATCTGGATTGAGAAAGTAATGAAATTTTTGAAAAACACCTATTAACACCCTTCTTACAGCTTACAATATCAAGGAAGTGAATTCCTGTATCCACATCCTTAATCAGATCAAAAGTTAAAAATGTTTTTTTTCTTCCTCGTGCCCTACCCGCTCACAAACTTATGTGAAATTCAGTTTAGTAATTTATGCATAACCCCGTTAATATTTAGACAAATATACAACCAGTACTGAAAACACAACATCTTTGGGGGGAAGTAATTATTATTTAAATGGAAAGGTGCAGATATTGTTGAAAACTAAAGCATTTTCTATAACCACTTTAGCAGATGTTGCTGGTTGCAGTGAACTGTTGCCTTGTCATGGCTGTAAGGTCTTTATTGGGAAATAAATATTAGTTTATGTTCACGTACCTCATGAAACATTTTTAGTTATAGCAAAAACTTTCAGACTGATTTCCTTGGAAGGTTTGTTTTGTATGTTTACATTTATTTTTGCTTTTTTGATAAAACTGTTGTCATACTCAGGGAGATTAGGTAATACTGTAACTTTGGTGGCAGTTCCAGAGAATAGTGTGTGATGTCTTTGATTACTGTGAGCTTTTTCCTCCTGTCTGAAACCCTATTCCAGTGCCTGCTCATTATTTTGTTTATGTATTTATTGAACTTCCCTTATGTACAGGGTGTACAGGGATACATTACCTTGCAATTAATTTGGATCTCTGTGTAAATGACCAAGATATGAACATGTTTAGTGATTTCCTTATTTATATGTGATATGGTTGTACTATCTGATTGAATATTCATGACTTATTTTAATCTCTCTGACTAAAGTCAGACAAAAGATTCACACTCTCATAGCGTGTTCTCATATTTTTATTCAACAGAGTTTTTCAGGCCACACAGTTAGTGTAGTGGTTAGCACTCTTGCCTTTACAGCAAGAAGACCCTGGTTGGCAGACCTTTCTACATGGAGTTTACATGTTCTCCCCCTGTGCGTGGGTTTTCCTTTGGGTCTCCGGCTTCCCCCCCACAGTCCAAAAACATGCAGATTTGGGGACCAAATTGGGCACTCATAGGTGTGAATGTAAAAGTGGATGTTGTTTGTCTCTATGTGTGGCCCTGCGATGGACTGGTGACCTGTTCAGGGTGTACACCTGCCTTTCGCTCGCATTTTGCCCTGTGTCAGCTGGGATTAGTGAGGAAAGTGTGTGAGTGAGAGTAATCTGTCAGTCTTACTGAGCCAGTTGTCTACCGTTTTATCCTCCACATGAGGGTCACAGGGCTGCTGGTGCCAATTCCAGCTGACACGGGGCGAAAGGTGGCGTACACCCTGGACACGTGCCAAGACATTTGAGTCAGATAATTTATGAGCTATATTTTCTGTCTTCTGTCTGACTTCTGTTTCACTTATGTTATTAAAAGCCGGCACCTGTAACATTTTAATAAGTGGTTAACACATCATTGCATGCAGTAACGCAAGTAGTAACATCCTTTTTTTCTTTCCACCAGAATGTAAGATTCAGTCTTAACACAAGGTTATGCCACACACATAAGAAATGGGCAATAGTAGCCATTTACTGATTAAATTATATTGAGATTATATAATGTCTGGTTATTTACGGAACTCTATTGTTCAATTCAAAAATAATAAACATACTAGTCAACTATTTTATTACATGCAAAAGAGCTTTATCGAAATGAACACCTTTGCAAAAACACAGGCCATCCCTTTGTTATCCAATTTATGTTGGGTTTTAATTTGATGTGTTGTATTATACGATGCCTCTTAGACTGTCTGTCCTTGTATGTCCAAGAAAATAGTAGTCCAACTTATGTGCCTTTATTTGTACATACGTGTGTGTTTTGTGCAACTGTAAACCCCTTGCAAAACAGCTAATTTATTGACCACCCATTATGAGTTCTGGTTTAATGATTGGCTTTTTGTAATTTCTGTAAGTAAAATGAAATAAACCTCTGGAATGCTTTTGGTGTGCCTGTGGATGTACAGTATTTAAACTAAATGCACTGACACTGGTAATACCTAAGGTGCCCACATGGGGGTGCCATATCAGTACACTTTTAAATGTTAAAGCATCAATGATCAGTGAAGAAATACCAGGCTTGTCAATAAACAATACTGAAATAAAGACATTAAAATGGGAAACAAAACATTTAAAGTATTTTTCAAGTAAAAAATAATGTGACATTGCGTTTGAATGAATGCTGTTATTATGACATATTTTGAATGTATTGTTAAACAAAATGCTGAACACACTTTATATTGTGTATTTTTCTTTATTGTAGCTTTGTAATATTGTACATTACTTGGTCAGTTCATCAAAGTGTAGGACTGCAAAGCAGCATACCGAGAGACAGTTCATGCAGAGCATTAAAAAGGCATTTTGTAAGATAAATTATGGCAAAAAGCAAACAAAAAATAGGTAGTAAGACAACAGTGTTTTGCTTCTGTAGACAAGCACTGGCCATTTATAGGTGAATACAATCTGGACACAGTCTCTTGAATAGTGCAAAAATGACCATTGTGACATTCATGACCTTTGTTTCAATATCAATATCAATAGAGAATTTATGTAGTAATCATATCCTAAATTAAGACATAAGCAATGTGATCCAAAGTGCATTCTCTCTGTTTGGGTAAATCATTAAATTAAATGTGGATGTCTGGTTGTAAAATTGTGTCTACTCTGGCTCTGGTAGTTTGCACATGGCAAAACCAAAGACTATGATGACATTGATGAAAACCTCACGATAGACAAGTATCTTTTGTGCCTCCCACAATCCAACACATTCTGTTGTTCTCTATCTGTCATGTGTATGAGTATGGGTTAAGGGTGTTTTATTAGGAGTGGTCTCTTGTGATTTGAGGACAATGGACTGGACTGTAAGCTGTAAATAATGAGCATATTGAGTGTTCTAACCATACCAGATTAACTACAGACAGACTGAAAGCCACAAAAATTCTCTGGAAGCCAAGACAAAGAAAATAATCATGCAACCCATATAATTATCAAGTTAATCATCCTCCTATAAGAAACTGCCGCCCTACTTGAAATGTATTAAGCCAGGTTTGCTCGTCATGGTAAAGCAAACCATCACATTTGGGGCATTAGCTAATGGTTATTTACATTATAAATTAATGAGGGGACCACCAGAAAATAGTAAACAAATGCTGACAAAAAGCAGTCTAAAGCCCAAAGATGTGTAACAATTACTGCAGCCAAGGAAAAACCAGTTGAAGAAGGTGGAGCAAAGATAGCCAAGCCATTTTTAATTTGATTACTGAGTGTTAAATCACTTTTCTCACCTGTAGTTTACTTCTTTTTCTTATTTTTGGTTAATGAATTAATCACCTTATAAATATAACATCTCCTTCTGTTTTTTTTTTTTTTCTCAGAGAGAGCACGATGATGTATGTAATAGACAAAATCTCACGTGGTGTCTCAATAACATTTTGAAAAAATAAGTAATTATGACACTATCACATATAGTAGGTTACTTTCCTAATTCATAACAATTGGTTCATAAAATGTCAGTAAGTAGTAAAACAAAAAAGATGTTTATCACAAGTTGTCAGAGACTGGGGTGATGTCTGACTCACTTATCTAATACAGAAGACAGCATCACACAAAGAATAGCTAAGGACTGGGATATATCTTTAATTGTTTTAACAATTTGTTTCTTAAAATCTGGGTAATTCTTTCATTCTCAAACTATTTCCTGTTACTTTTCTGTCATCCAACTGACCAGTTAATGTACCACTCTTTATTTACAGCCTTATATATATTGATATATGTCAAATATTCTCTCGATTAATCGAGTACTTGTTAGGTCCGTAATATATCAGAAAATGTTGGAAAATGTTTCCAAACTTTGAAATGGTGAAAATCCAAATCATTCATTTTTTATGATTTATTTGTTATGTGGAACATAGAAACAAGACAATAATCATATTTAAGAAGCTGAAAAATCAGACCCTAACCCTAACCTTTGTTTTAATTTTTGAAAAAAACTCTCAAACCAATGAATCGAGTCTAAAATAGTTGCCGATTAATTTAGTAATCTAATAATAACTGAGTACTTGAATAATTGTTGCAGCTCGTTGTCCAAATGAATGTATTAATTCTGCTCTTACTCTGTTTTGAGTAGGTCTTAATTTTAAAAAAAGGACCTCCTAATAAAACAAATGTTAAAAAAACGTATATACCCAAAATAATTATATAAATGGTAATTGAAATGAATATCACAGCCACTAACTGTGTGTGCCACTGTCCTTACCATGTTATTATTGTCCTGTTAGTTATAACGTTGATAAAAAAAAAGTCGAGTTTTCACATCATCTCCCGGCGGAAGTGGTTAGTGGAAACGCTATTGGACTCCAGCACAGCTAGCTGGCTAGGGCGTTGCTAGCAGCAGACAGTGGGATTTTCCGTACCCTTTTCCAAGTTGTATTCTAGTAAAAAAATAACGTCCACTGTTAGGCAAAAGGGTGATTGATGTTCGTCAAAAGTTGTAGGCGTCTCAGTTTGTTTTTTGGTCGGTGTTTTCAGACAATTTGCTTGTTACTTTCTGCCCCGTTAGCTGGCCACGGAGCTAGCCTGCTTTCCATCCACGGGAATTCTGCTGAGAAACGACTGAATTCTGGAAACATGGAGTCAAGGATCTCTTCTGTGTGCTAACCGACTTCACGGAGTTTTCTTCGGAACACTTTTAATTTAAGGGACACAACACGTAGACATATATCGGAAGTCAGCCAACGTCTGTGTGTTTATTTTTTGCTCGTTGGCCGGTTCATTCTGTTGAACGGGAG
The DNA here is from genome assembly GCA_016785285.1 of Brachirus orientalis. Classification (NCBI taxonomy): domain Eukaryota; kingdom Metazoa; phylum Chordata; class Actinopteri; order Pleuronectiformes; family Soleidae; genus Brachirus; species Brachirus orientalis. The sequence goes on along the minus strand of JAFBJR010000179.1, from coordinate 5,647,014 downwards.
TTTGCTTAGTTTGCACACGAAGCAAAGTTTTTTTTTCCCCCTGAAAGAGCATTTATGTTTTGTTAGCTGGTAGCTGGAGATATTCAAACCCACTTTGCCCGCTGTAAAAATGATTTTCATTAAATTTAATGTGCTTGTTTTATAAACCGACCATCAAATAATCGCTGTCCCTTCGGATCCGCGCTTGTTTAACATTGGTTGCTGTTGTTTTTGCTCATTTGTGAATCGGTTCGTCTGAACTCGGGGAGTTGAGCGATTCTCATGGTCACAGGAGACTCGTCCTCCCCACGGCCACGGACAGGCATTTCTGGTTGCAGGGAATACCAAATGGGACTGGAGGAATTTCCAGCATCTTCGGAAATCATTTAAGGCACCGAGGCCATTCAGCCCGAGGAGCAGGGGTGGAGGCAGACGGACGGACTACATACATCGGGTGTCTTTTTCAGTGGAAATACAGATTGTTTACACGCTTCATTTGGGACTTGAAAACAACTGTATCATACAAGGAGTTAACACATGCGCGACAACTTGTGCCAGCTGGTATATTTATTGTTGATGCTAAAACATTGTTAATGCCGGGGTAGGATATCAACTGACTGTACAGCTTAAGACGACAGAGGGCCCACGTTTTTTAAGCTCTGCACTGTAGATTCATTGCTGCTCATATTTTTGACAAAGAGTATACTGGTCGATCTGACGTGCCTTGTGACGCCCCTGCATTTTCCTAGTATTAATGTATTTATCAGCAGCATTTTAAAAAACCCTGCCTCTACTTCAGACGGATGCCGGAGAAGGACGCTTCAGGAAATCGCCTCATCACACTCTGGAAAATGTTAATCGGATATAATTTGCTGCAAATCTAGAACCGGAAGCCCAATGAGTGACACACAGTCTAGCTTCACTGACAGGTATGGTACACAGTGACTCTACATACTGTTCACTCACTGTTCACTATCTGCACTTCACATTCATAAACAGGCCTCATAGTATGTAAACTGAAGTTATTTTATTGAACACACTGACTTAGCAGTATGTATGGTAAATGTTTTCTTATTGTTTTTGTATTGCTGTCAGCAGATTCTATTTATATTTTATATTTGCAATATTTCTACCAGAATCTATCGACAGTCTCATTAACAGTCTGTTTTGCGTGGTTAAGCTTTTCTCTGTGGTGACGTGCTCAGTAATAACTGTGTTATACAATCTAATTACCATGGGAAGGACACATCTTAATGGAAACTCTGCTGATCTCAGCATGGATAATGGAGTTCTCTGCAGACAGCTAAGTACCACTTGTCCAGGGAGGAAGAAGGCCTGCTGCCACTGTTTGTGTGCCAGGGAGGGAACAGTCATCTGTCTATCCTTGTACACCTTTCAACATCACACTTACCTCTAAGCCTTTAAAGCTAACCTTCCCCTACAACTATTATAACAATCTCTGGATTAAGACAAAACCTTAGCTCCGTCAAGTAATCACCTTATCTAAGGCATGTGTCAGCTTAAACCCAGAGGTTGAACACTGTTGCTAAGACCAGCAGGCTAAATAATGTGTCATAGCCTGAAGGATCAGTCTCTGTAGCATTCCAATTCATTGCATTGTATCAATGCAAATCATTGCACTGTATCTGCATATTCTCTGCAATCTTACAGGCAGATGTTCCTTCTTGATGTTGTTCATGAAGAATATAGAGGTTTTTATTTAAAATCGACCTTGCCAATAAAACTAAGAAGTTAAATTGTTGCCTTATGTCAAGCCTTCCTACCCGAATCCCACATACCTGCAAGGAGCGCAGGTCAAGACAGTGGATTGTGGTTGGTATATTTGAACCAAAGGGAAGATTATTGCATAGGTTGGGAAATGAAATATCCTCATGGCTTGAGCTAGAGGCTAAAGCCCAACCCCATTTTACATGACCCCCTTCCCCCACTGCAGTGATAGCAACAGGGACTGGCACCAAATGCCATTGTGGTGCTGTTTATTGTTTTGTTTAAATGTTAAAACAGTATATTAAAGCCACAACACTACAAGTAATAGTGTTGACTCAACCAATGTAGCTTAGTGACATATATATACTTGACCTTATCATTAGAAAGTACTAACAGACATTAATTATACCTCTGTAAATGCAAGGACAATTAAATGCTAGAAGAACGTAATATAAGGTTGCTATTGCTGTTGGAGTATATATCACAGATTCAGATTTGCTGCCACAGTGGAATGATCCGGGCAGTCAGTGATACAAACCTTTTACTGATCATCTTCCTATAAGTCAGAGAAGTGGATTGATATATTTTTGTGGTTTCATAAGTTCTGTGTTCTAAAAAGTCACTATTGTTATCATAAAGGAAGAACACAATTCACTCCATTATGTTGGTTCAAAACAAAAGATAAATGTAAAACATTGTCACAACATTCTGTACATGATGTTGGGTGGTTCTTTAGACACTATAGTCTGTACAAGTGACTTGCCCTGTATCTCCCTAATGCACAAAATAGAGCTTTCCTATAGCAAGAGTCACTGTTAAGGATGCAGAATTTTTGGGGGTGTTTTTCCACCGTGACTGATGATAATGACTTTATTGATTTGTAGCATTGTGTGCCTCCTGTTTCCTTACTTTCATCTGTTTTCCCTGTCCCTACACTCTCCCCCTCACTGTTTAGTGCTTTGCATTTTGTTTTTGCTCAGTTAACTGTGGAGGGAGTGTGCACCTAACATCTTTTGGGGCTGGGCTGCCAGCCAATGGGTCAGTTCAGTGTGCTTTTAGCGCTTTGTCATTGAGTTCTGCTGATCTCCACGTTTTTTCCCACCCTCTCCCTGAGGCCCTCCCGGGAAGTGGTGCTGGTGACATCACTAATAGTAAACAATAGCATTTAGGGTGCGAGCAAACTGGTTGGCTGAACTATGCTCCCACAGGTCCACCAGTGTAGATTAGGTACAATTATAGGCACTAGTTGGGGAGTGCATTCAGAAGCGCTAAGTTATGTCTGTTGCTAGTAATGATAATGATAGGATTTTAACTGACAAGTTTGTTCTAATGATTTATTGATGTTTCTGTAGATTTGATGATGTAAATTATTGTGTAATTATAATCATAGAAACAGAAGCAAGTGGTTGGTTTTTGAAGTGGATAAATAAATGGTCAACTTATTATCAAAATTGTTACAATGAATAGAAAAGGTTACTGATTTTATGTGATCAAAGGTATTATAGTTAAGTCAGCACCAAATGATAATAAACTGACATTTGCCCAAATGCAGGGAAATTTGTTTCCTCATAAAAATGTTTTACAAGCGGTTTAGTCAGCTTGTATGCATCTCCTGCACTTGGCATCCCTCTCTGATAATACAGTATGCTTCTCCTCCATCTAGTCAGCACTGACACTAGGGGAGCTGTGTCCGCTGCTCTCAAATAGTGTATTTATTTGTTTGATTTTGATTTTATTTTGGTCAAGTTGACCCCTTAAACAATCTACCCAGTAAATAATTAATATGTTAAGCATTTCAAAACCTGGATTATAGGGTACTTTTCCAGGATGAGTGTCAATCCCTAAAGTCAACATCAGACTCAAAAGTACTCAAAATTTTATGGATTATTGATCGTTTTACTTCTTCGGAGTTGTAGCTGGGTCATTAGGGGAGAGTCACCAGAGAAAAAATTGGTAGTCCACAGATTTTCCCTCTCTAAGTGCTTTTGCTAGTTATCTGATGGATTGATGCTGAAATACATGAATTCAGGAATCATACTGAGAACTAGACAAAATCTCTGTACATGCTGATCCCTTAACAGTGTGTATTATCATCACCTTTGGAAGCTGCAAGCAGGAGTCCTTAATTTGAAGACTTCTAGGTTGTTTTAAAAAAGACTCAGTGCTGTCTTTACAGCTGCACTCACATAAGGATTTACCATTTATATTTTCTTTTATAAAAGTAAAGTGAACATCTCTGATTTTAACCACTAGTATAAAAAAAACTTTACACCCTTTTCTGTGGCGAGAATGTGATTTTTCACAAAGGCACTTATTGGTTCTAGTCTGTGAAGGTATTGATTTATTCCTTTAAACTTAAATCAAGAGCAGAATTGAAATTATAATAATTTCTAACTACCTTAATCCCAGCTAAGAAAGCCTATGTGGCATTCTTTGCTTCCCATTGTTTTCTTGACAGCTGTGGCTGGAGCAAGTGGCAGTTTGTCATAATTCCTACTGTACTGAAGCCTCCAGAATCATGATTTGGTTGACGCTATGTTGGCATTTGCAACCAGAAGCTCACAGGCATTACCTGGCCTGTCACCTGTTATTGTAATTATTGGATGATATTAGCTGTCAATTACACTGATGTCCATTCATATGCCATGCTTAATCTGGTAAACAGGAACCCAATTTACAAAATCAACATCATGTTTTATTGAAGAAGGACCAAAACAAGATCTTGAGAACATTAACTCACACAGGAAAATGTGCACTGTACATGGAGATCCATGTCCCCCCTGGTGGCAATTCAGCACATTGGTACTTCCTGAAGATCCCACCAAGGAAACCACAAGAGTCTGTCCATTTTTCATATGGTCTGTGGGTTTGGGGATGATCACTTGTGACTGGAAGGAGTACATTTTTGTGACCGTGAGAGCTGTGGCTGGAATGAAAGGATTATATTTTTGGGTTCTCTTTGCCCCTTTATCTCAGGAATCATCTCCTTGTCAAATGTAAATATCTAATAACCTCACATCGCTCATATTCATGTGAATGCAATATCTTAGTGATAGCCTTGAGGGAATTTACATTTACCTGGACTCAAAGCTGAACTGATGGTCAAAGATCAAGGCCGCTTGTTGCAATTGCAATTTTTAGTGGTGTATTTAATGCAGTGTCCTGCACCAAATGAACGAAACTAGATTCTTGGTCATGTTTATTTATAAATTGTAGATGAGGACTCTCACATCGATGTCACTTTGGCAAGCACACACCACTCTCACCATACTCTGTTCATTCTCGCCAGGTCTATTTCACTCTTTTTCACACACACTCGGTCACATCAACCTATTATTCCACTCTTTCCATCAGCCAGCCACTTTCATCCATTATCCTTGCAATTAAATTGTTCCTTTCCGGTTGAGGGCATTTACAATTGAATCAAGATTACCTTGTCTATGGTCAACTACAAATGTTGTAGTTTGTTTCCAAAATGTAACCCATTCTGTGTGAATGCTGGATCTGTTTGTGGTTTTTGATAGCAGTAATTACTATTCTTTATTTATATTAGTCATGTTGTGGCTGGCTGAAAGTAATTGTGATTATACATATATTGCAGAGAAGAAAGAAAGAATCACCTCCAAGGGTTGTAATGTTAGAAAATGGGTGGAGTCTGAAAAGTAGCTGGGGCCGAATGCAAGTAGAGTTGCACTCTGTCACCTAGTTCTGTGATGCTGATGCTTGTAGACACCATTTATAATTCTGCCTTGTTATCCAAGAGAGTGACAGGGCCCCAACATTACTTCCACTCCACAAAAGACTGGATCACAACAATGGAGAAAAAGTGGACAAGGAAAAAGAGCTATCTTACCCAATTGTCCTGCATTCACATGTACATGTAAGGGTTCTTAGCCATGAAGTAGGCTAGTGCCTTCAAGCTTACTATGCTTGATATTTTGCAGTGCCCCATGGAAAAAATATATATACATACATATATATATATATATACTATGACAGTGACGATTTATCCAATTTATTAGCTGTTAAATTCTGTATTTTAACACAACTAATTCCATTCAATTTTGTATTATGATATTTATTGAGATATTGTGATAGTCCCCACAAACCTTTATTGATTTTGGCAATTGTAATATAGCTCTGAGTAGCTTGTGAAGTCCAGATCTCTGATGTGCTCTGATTGTTCGAGGCTCTGTGCATCTTTAGATTTAGTCTGTTTGTTAAGAGACAGTAATAGCAGTAATAGTGCTGTGTTATCTGTGCAATTTGCTTTGCTGGTGTTTGGTGCTTGTGTTTACTCTTGCTAATCATGCAAGTAAACGCAACTGGCAACTACTCAGCTGTGGCTAATGGTGGAGCTAACCAACTGCCAACCACAAGTTACCAACAGTGAGACCAAAAGCTTGAGTCAGGTGACACGCATATTTTCAGGACTTAGCAGATAGTACAACTTCCTCATTCAATCTCCTAAGCCCCCTACTTCTTCTCTCTGTCTTGTTTTCATATTGATATCCATCATATTTCTCAGCTCTTGAGGTGGGCAATAATCCATGAGAGGCATGGGATGATCTGCACCGTTGTGGCTGACACAAAACTTAAGTTTTTGCCCAGAAGACCTGTTTTTTTGGTACTGGTCCACGTCGATATTCAGTGGAAATTACTTTCACTACACAACTCCTAAATCAGTACCAATGTTTTTCAGAGCTGCAGAAAGGGCGAGATGTCCGATTCTGGAAAATGTAATACTATGAAGATGTTGTATCCAACTATTGCAAAGATTCTTACACTCACCAATGCCCAATTTGAGCATTACTAATTCTAGTATCAGAACATCTCTAAATGAATGCTGTCACTGAATGCAGGGAATGCACACAAATCATATGGTCAGAAGTCCCTGTGGTGTTAGGTAAGCGCTGTAGTTCATAATGAATAATCACAGATTATAGTTTCATACTTTGTTGGCCATTTGTGATGGTTGTAAGAATAATACAATACACACATTTGAATACTAATATAGAGGTTGACTATTATGACAACAATCAAAGCTTTGAGTCATTCAGGCCAGCCCTGGAGAGACAGAAACTTGCTGCTGCACTGGGATTCATCTTGAATTGCCTGTTTTTGCTGATTCAGAGGTGACTAGACAGTAACATTGCTATTCTGTCTTTACAATAGCATACAGTACATTCTGTTACCAACCTGCAAACACGTTGGGTGAAAGACTTCAAAATAAAGAAGAAAATGTTTAAATTATTAATCTTTGCCATAAGAATCGGTATTCTTGTTCTTCCATGAGTGTCCCACTGAAGGACTGTTTAATCACATACTTGGATTACATTGCATTAAGTATTATCTGGCTTGTTTCTTTTGTTCACACAGTGTAATAGACGGAACTGTTTTATAGATTTGGGTAGAAAGTGTCAGTAATATGCTTTTACTTCTTTTGCGTCACCTTAAATGTCATAGGTATGCATCTCACAGATGTTAGATCTTGGAGATCACTGCAAGATACCAAATCATTATAATTGTTTCAGGTGTCAAGGTGTCCTTGGATGGTAGACATGTCAACATATCCCATACTCTTGTGCAAAAACACTATCTCTGAAATGAAAAGGAAATAAATGCATTATAAGGAGACTCACCTTATTTTTCTCAGTTCAGAGAAGTCACTCATAGATTAAGAAGAAAAGGGTGTCACAACCAGCAGCAGTGTCGGTGGTGTAGCACCTTTAACCACTTCCTTTACTTTCCCAAAGCTGGAGGACAGCAGACAGCATAGCGTGAAGAAATGTCTATCCCCCGGCCCTCATGTTAGGAATCCTGATGAGGTTTATTGGGGCAGAAAGGGCACTGTTTTCCCCCTGAGGCTGTAGCTTGAACTCAAGAACTATTGCTCTTGTCTCTAACACACAGCCCATCCCTCTCACTAAGTGTGTCTCTGACTCATGTATTCACTTAAAAATGTTATATCAGTCTACATAATACTATATGGATAAACTGCCAAGGTCACCTGTTGAGAGTGACATCAGTGCATTTATTGCTAGGCTACACTTGAATATAGAAGCTGTTTTGAAGGAGTGTGACAGTTTGAGTGTAGGCTCTCGATGGCAGGGAGTGGAAAGCAGTGATGTCATGCAGGCTGTGCGTTTTGTGAATGCTCCCACATTGTGTGACTCGGGTATATTGATTAGATAACAATCTGTGTGTGAATATGTGCTCTCCTACACTGGCAGGCTACATTCATGAATCAAGCTGTTGAAGATGCTGTTTAACTGCACCACTGAGATAAAATCACAGACCTGTTTTAAAGAGGCATGAATGGTTGGATGGCTAAAGAAGTTATTGTCAGTTCTGTAAGCTACTTGGCAGAACACCCTCACAGCTTGGCACAAAAACCAGCTGAGGAAACTGTATCATTACCTTGGAATCTTATTCCAAATCTGCCAAGTTTAGTAGCTTACTGTGACATCCAGGGATTTGTGGCAATGTGCAAGAAGGATATGTCGTATTTCACTTCCTGGTATGGAACACACCTCAGTCTGCTCTCTGCAGCCTGCAGGCAACTCCCCAAGCCTCTCCCAGTTTTAGACAAGGCCCCACCTCTCCCAGCACCAACAGCACATTAGCTGTGATTTGTGTAGCTCTGCTTCTGGTTAGAGACAAAACTTCACCGGCAACTGTGAGTTGAGTGGGTCAGTGTGCTTCATGCTGCTGAACGGAGTAACATTTAGTAAAGAGAGCAATATTTAGTGTTCAGTTTATGTCATGGTCACTTTTAAATTAATGTGTGAGAAACTGAGGTGTTAGTTAGTAACTAAGGGTGTTTAGAAAAAAATGTTATGGGTCAGATTTTGTCAGCTCAAGAGGCTTTCCTTTAGTGGCCTAGAATGCTTTTGCATTCACACTGGCAAGAAATTCCATCACAAATCACCTAATCACCATCTGAAATGGGTCCCAAGTGCATCCTGGGTGTGTTCATGCCTGTACTTTGTTATCAGATTACCTTAGACAGTTACCAGGTCTGAAGACAACCATAGGCCCATTTAGAATGCTTAACCATTTTTTTGCATATCTAAATTTTATCCACATTGGTATTTAAATAGGATTTTTCCTATTTTTTTCTTTCATTTGAAGTGCAATCAGATCAAATTTGTACAATTGCTTCTGGTTTAGAACTCATTGCATTGGAAATTGCATTGGTCTTATTGCACCACACAACGACAACGTCTAAACTGGTGACATCTCTCACTGCAAATCGAAACTGGCTGTGATATACTATTTTCTTGCAACTGAGGAGTCCTGCACCACAACTTGGCAGGGAGATAGCTTGGAGAGCTAAATGATCCTCCTCCATTTTTCCTGCATCTGTGCTTGAAATCATTCTCACAAATAGGCATCCCTTCAACCCATGCAGATGGAACGGTTATATATGGACACACAACCTAAATTAGATTACTTGCAATTAACATGTGATTTTCATGGAGTCTAAACACAGCCATAGATAGCTTAGGATTCAGAGACTGTCACCATCAGCCTGGCTTTAATTTAAAGTTCTTTGACATAAATATGTTTTCCATGTCAGCTGCATTTGATGGCCATCATGATGATCATGTGATTGCCATAGCCTGGTTGTCACTGCACTGTGTCAGATGATATTTATATGAGGTTGAGACTTTCTCAACTCTTCCCTGTGGTGTAGTTTTTGTAGACTCTTGAGCAAAATGTTGATTTTGTCCCAAATCTGGTGATTGCAAAACTATCCCCATTTTGTGTCTATTTTCCATAATGATTCTCATAAAATATGAAATGTGTAGACTATAATGCAACTCAAGTTAACCTTAAAACCTGAAGAGCTTTTTGAGAATCTTGCAGTATTTGGGGTAGATCCTTATAGTTTACTGATTTCTTTCCTCTTCAGTCAGGAAGACACTTTCAAAGAAATGTCTGTATATCAGAGTCCTGCTCCCAGAGGGTTGTTCATCCCTCCCTCTTTCACTTCTTTTTCTTACTCCATGTCTGGTCTAGTCCCAGCCTCTCTTTTGCTGCTACTGTTGCTGCAGTTTCCCCAGCTCTGCCACAGTTTTCCATCAAAACACCAAACCTCAATGGAGCATTCAAGCCCAGGCCCGCTCCACCACTGCCCTTCCCTCCTATCCCACCCTGTTCTGACTCTGCCCTCTCTCTCCCGTTCTCACTCCCTGCATTTTTAATGGCTTCATCAAGGAAAAAGTCTAAGATGAAACCTTAAGACTTTCACAGCAAGATCATCTGCAGAATTTAATGGACTAAGGAAGTTTGATTCTTAAATGTTTGTATGACTTTGTAGATTCACAGTAGGATCCACAGTCATCTTAAAAAATATTTTAATAAATACTGTGTGAATATTACACTGCACTATTAATGTCAGAAAATCGAAAAACATGTCATCAAAGCAGATTAAAAATAATGAGCAACAGTAAATGCTTTATTAAAATGTTTACAATCAGATTAATCATATATGAATTCTGCTCTAGTTGGCCTTTTCTCAATTTGCATTTTTCTAATAACTGTGTATATAAAGACGTTGAGTTAAATGGAGTAGAAAAAAATAGCAAATGGACAAATAATACTTAGGATGTGAAACCATAGTTGTGAAGTAATTAGAGCTATGAGTGTGAGCTGGGGATACTTGTCAATGAAGGGAAAAGTTGACTTGCAAGTCAACCTTAGTGGCTACAAGAGTCAGTAACAGTGTAGATAAAGACTTTCTGCAGCAAACGTCTCTTTGGATTTGCTTCATCTCAACTATAATTTCTTACTGACAACCACAACAGTATGCCCAAGTGACTGTATGGTAGATGAACCTCAGCTACAAGCCTGAGAAGAAGCTAATTTTGGAAAAGGGTCCCAGAGTGGGAAAATCTCAAAGCACCGTCCTTGCATTTTTGTGTGTACAACCAATACACTACATCCTCTTGCACTTGCATTTGCTGTCACTGTATTTGTGATTTTTGTCTTCCTCTTCTTATGATTGGAGATTGTTTGGTCTATTCACTTCATGATAAATTCAATTTCCTTAGTCTTAGTCTTTTCTTAGTCCCCCTGATATACGTCTGTGTTGTTGTGATTGTATACATGGATGCATGATATTGGACTTATCTGAAATGAATATTTATGTAGTTATACATTTACCCGGCACACAAATGCAGAGGTCATTTAGTCTTATTTGTGGTCAAATTTGCATAATATTCTGCATACTCATGTTGCAGCAGATGTAGATATACATTTTCTTCGTTGTGCAAAATTAATACAACAAAAAAGTAACACTTGGTGAGTGTGCAAGCATAGCAGTGAAGGAGGTTGCAGCCTATTCAGCTGCCTGTTTAGTCGTTAGTCATATCAAGGGATCTTGACGTGTATGTCGATATCTGGTAATAAATTGTAAAGCCAATGCTGGCTGATATTGTGTTTGTGGTGCTAATATCTTGCATCCCTTATATAGTTATTCTAATAAAACTTTATTTTTAAATTTTTTTCTCAAATCCCGGGTTTTCAGTTCAGTTTGAGCCATGTTAATTTGAAGGCAATAATTTGTGCTGTTTCCTGTTTGGAAGTTCTATTCATTTTGGCCCAGCATTTTAGTTTATTTTATAACTGCACTAGCTTAGTGAACACTGAGATGGCAAAGCTAAAAGAACATTTTATTTTCCACTTGGCCGGGGAAACTCAATGTTGCAATTAACTAAAAACATTATGTTGTATTTATTTTATTATTAGCAGGGGTGCTTTGATTTTTGAAACATGACTTGTGTTGTTAGTGCCTCATTCAAGAAATGTATCAGTCAGTTTTCATTTAGGGAGAAAAATTCAACACACTATGTACAACTCAGTCACTCACTCACTCAATCATTTTATTTCATCATCACACTTGTAGATTTGCAATAAATCATAATTGCAATACAAATCCAATTGGCACTCAGTATCATGATACAATCAAGTCATAACTAAATCATATTGTCCCAGTCCTAATTCTTAGTCTCTTTTTCCTTTCTCTCTGGTTGCTATGGACAGTATGTTGAAAGGTAAACAAGGAAATGCAGTTCCTCTAATAACTACTTTTTGAATTGCCTGCATGAGTCAATGTATCATCTTTGTTCAGCCGAGTATATTTATCACCCCTTTTAATCTGAGCTGCAAATGATGTTGTCTGCCTGTCATGCTCACACTCACAATACCTAATAGTATGTGTATTTCATTTGCCAAAAAACACAAAACCCACCATAAGCAAAGTATGTGAATGAAAACTGTATTTATATAGAAAATGCCATGTTTCATTATTATATACAAATATTAGAACATTGTTATCATGTCCTCCTCTTGTCTGTCCATTAGTAAAAATGATGATGAAATGATGGCACTATTTCTCCAAAACATATTGCTGTTAGTGTCCTGCAACACCCGTTTCTGGCCATTATTCAACGCCAAAATTCAAGCAGAATAGAAGTCGCTGATGGGTGCTCCTTTGAAAGTGTCCATGTTGTGGATTTCTGTGGCTTTCATGCTGCATTTTTGTGTTCTGTCTGATTTAGCTTTGCCAAACATTTGAACACATACAAGGAATCTGTCTTAAATTCCATTTTGCCTAGAAATTCACTTCATGCCTTTTAGTTTAATTCATTCAAAGTCATAACACGTGATCTATGAATCAAACAGACATGGATGGGTGGGGGCATACAACCACAAGCAGAAACCTGGCGGTGTCAGGATTCTGTGCAGTAGGATACTTTGGTTTGCCATGTAGAAATGCTACCTATAATTTAAAGTGTGTAGCATTCAGCAACATTGATCTATGTAGTTGCATGTTGCAACTGAATATCCCTCAGCTCAACGCTACCTTCCATGTTTGTTGGAGAACATAGCCTTCAATCAGCATCACAACTGAGAAAATATTTAGTTTGTTCATTGTAAGCTAAAACATGGTGGTCCATGTTGAACAACAATTCACACAATCAGCTGAAGAAAAACTATCCCGTACCTGTATGCTCAGTGATTTACTGCCAGTTGCTGTTTCTTGATCACCACTTGTTTTTATTATTTGATTTTTTTTTGTTTGTTTGTTAGCTCAAATGCCATAAACATTTGTATGCCACTCAACATCTCCAATGTCCAGATTGGATTTTGTTCTTAAATACTTCACTTACTGCTTTTTAGGTCTTCTCAGTCTCTGTCCTTTTTATTTACCTCTTTTTCTCTCCAGCCTTTGAATGTGTCTTCCACATATCATTTTATGGTAGGGGTTAATTAGCTGGGATACTGTTAGTACATTAGTATAGAGTCATTATATTGGCTTGTAAGTTAAGTATATATGTGATGCATCATTCTGCCCCTTAAACTCAGTCTGACTGTCATGTTTTCATTTGTTCCCATATGATCTACCAAGAACAACATGTGTCTACTCAGTTTTGCCGGCCTTGAGCTTGTGTGTACGCATGTCCCAGTTCGATGTGAGTTTATGTGCTGACTTTTCCATCTCTCCACTTCAGAGGTTTCTTAGGGGGTGGACTACGTAAAGTTACGTTTTTCTTTTTTTCAGCTGGAGGCTCTGGAACTTATTACAGTCTGAGGCATTTTCATAATCGGGCCATTCAGCTGTCCCTGCATGGGTCTGAATGGGACACACTGTCGCCAGGAGAAAGAGAGTAAATGTGGGCCAGTCATTCGTGAGACCTCCTCCTTACGGAAGAACTGGTGTTCTAAAATATATAATTTATGTTACAAAGGTTCTGTATTTTATATTGTGCTTTTGAATATTAAAGTGCACTGTTGCACTGTTGACATTTTACAAAGCATATAATATATTGTGTTGGTATATTGTGTCAATTTCACTGTGTCAAACACAGCTTGATATTAACATTATGGAACTGAGTAAACAATAAAATCTGAAAATCAGTTAACATTTATGGGGTGATGTCCTGGTTTAGTCATTAGACTCTTCCATGTTTTTCACATTACTACAGTAAAGATAATACATCATAGTCTATTTTTAGTCTTTGTATATATATAATAATGTAACCTTCAATCCAATTAAACAGGCTTTTACTACATGGAAAGCAATGTAACTGTAGAAAAATAAGCTATGCTGACTGCAAACCCCATCTGGAATGCTAAAGAGGTGTATGGCCACCCAGATAATTGCCACAGACTATTCTTCTTCAGGAGGCTTTCCATACATAGGAAAATGTGTTACATCACCCATTCTTAGAGACTCTGTTAGAGAATCTATAACAACTTACTGCAAAATCTAGCAAGTCAATAATGGAAAGCATTGCCTTTTTCCTAAATGATACTGACAATATTCCTAAATTATTTAATCGCTCTGTAGCAGCAGTTGGTTTCAGGGCAGCGGCTTCCCCCATGCAAATAGGTGGCGGATATTATTATGATATTACTATCAGTCATGATGTCTGTGAGGAACTAAATCGTGGCAGACGCAGTTTGACATCTGAAGACATTTGACCTGGAAAAGGCCTTAATCTGTAGCCAAAGAACTCAGGATTATCATGTTTATCAGTATGTGGGTCTCATTCAGGGCATCTTGTTTTTCACTCTCCATGTAGTCATTAACAGTTACTGTCTGTTAGTCTGTCATGTAATTTTGGTTGGAGACTAATGGTCATTCTCCTTTATCTTGCAGGTTTCCCAAGAAAGCAAACAGGTAAGAATCTTCATTTTCTCCCATTTAATTGTGGAGACATGCATGCATTTTGCGGCAACACACACGCATACACTTGCAGAGCTCTAGATGAGGGAAATGAGGCAGGATTTATCAGGCCTGCTGTGCTGCAAACACAGAAGTCTTCAGAGTTTGGACTAAACATACCCCACACCCTAACCCCCCCACCCATGTACACACATACACATGCACACAGTGACTGACAAAGGGGTCCCTCTTCTAAGGGCGGCCCATCACTGCCTTTCACTGTGAACAGAACAGTGGCCTTTCACAGTTGGGGCTGGTATAGGCTGAGGCAGCCATACATACCCTCCCAAGGTTCAAGCTCGAGTCTGGCTTTGTGGCACCTCGGCTGAGGAGCGTCCTTTCTCTGGCTTTGCTCTCTGGGCACTCTGTTGAGTGGCACCACATCCTCCCTGGCTGTCACATTATACAGTAGACACACTCAGCATGATTCATACACTTGAAGGACCTTATGAAACACTATTCTCAATGATGAAGTGAACAATTGTTGTTCTTGTGTGCCACTGTAACTCCCCCTGAACCTTCATTTGCCTACAGATTGTGCATATACAGTGCAGTAGTACAGCAAGATGAAAAGACATTATGGAAAATGTTATACTAGAGAAGACTACAATTTGTATGTTGCAGGATGATCTTTTTTTCACATGGGGTTTCCTCTCTGTCTAGAACCAGCAGTATTCTCAGTAAAGACCATCCCCCAGACAAGAAACCCAAAAGTGACAAATCCTCACTTCTCTCCAATGAGTTTGACCCTACAGGTAATTTCCTGCTTTTATTTCCAGGTCCATACTGATCTTTTTGGTGGTCTTTTTATTCACACTCTCTTTTTACTTCAGACATACTCCTTTTTTTTATCCTGCCTTTCTATCTGTGTATGCCTCACTTTATCTTGCTACCTGCCTTATACTGTATGTATCTGTATGACACAAACATACATCCTTATAAGACAAGTGTGGGGTTTGAACAAACCATGCTGGGATTGTGAAAGGTGGTGTATGCATTTGTACTTGTGGGGTCTCAGGTGAGATAATTGGGTCTTATCGCTGACAGTTTACTTTGTTTTTTAAAAGTTGCTCTACCTCTGGACATTACCATATGTCTTTATTGTCTGAGTCTGAAGTTACATGTTAATGTTTGTAAACAGATTAGCTCAGAAAGGTTAAATACAGCAACTGGATGTTAAAGGTTAACTTGGTTCTTATATAAATCACTCTTCTGTAGGTTTTAACTGCTCTAAGTAGTTGGGTGGTCTTGATATTGATGTTAAGGTCTAAAGTCACAAAGCTTGTCATGCTCTCCTGTTTGTGTGTATAGTTCAGGTTGAGATTGTTAAGCTCTGTTACAGAAACAGACTAGTTTTACTGGGTGAGACTTCCACATTTTATCTGTCATCAATAAGGGTAGAGAGATTTGAGATATGACTTCTGTATTCAAAGCAAAAATGATAATCATCTGCACCACAAGGTGGCTTATCTCATAATGCAACAGAACACAGAGAAGTTATGGTCTCTCAGTGGTAATGCAAGACATGCACTACCTAATTGTATCACTGCAATAAAATCTTTTTTGTTTGTTGCAAATGTTTGAAATAACAAGAGAGAGATCAAGTGCATAATGGCCACAGAGAAGCAAATGATGCTTTATTCACCTGAAACATACATATTATTGTCCTTGTTAGTTTATTTTTTCCACACTTCTTTCATACTTAAATGTATATCATGATCTTTTGCATGCCTGCATGATGGTAATCAATATTTGAGTTTGTCTCTGTCTAGACATCAGTAATTGGCATGAATCTTTTGCTCTATTTTCTTTTTGTTGCCCTTTCTATCACAATTAGGTGCCTGTGTTTATTAGGGGGTCGGCAGGAGAAGTCACATACTCTGGAAATAGATGTTAACACTGATTCACCTTTCCATAACCCATAAAAACTAAAATATAGTGACCATTTTATTCAGTCATGTATTTTTTGTTGCCTATGTAGCAAACTAAAACTGATTGAAAATTGCTTATGATGAAGTCCTAACATGAAGGCCCTGTTTCAGTTTCCAGCTGTGCATGTTTTTTTAAATTAGCACACATTTTTTAATGATTAAATATTTTGTGGAAAGACAAAAGGTTTCTTTAATGATACATGGCCTTTAACAATGAAGTCACAACAAATAAGTACAGTAAAATCTGTAGGAGAGAGGGTTGTTTTTCAAAGGTTTTCAGTTAAGTTGTTAATTTAAGTGACTATACTCCTGCCTATTCCAAGTTCCAACTATTGTTTTATCAAACTACCTATTTATTTATTTTTTCTTTTCCCATGATTGTTTCTCTTCATGATTTTCTCTTTCCTGTTTTGTTTTTCCTTTACTTTTGTTTGTTCCTGTTTTCTCTATGTTGTTTGTTTGCTGTTGTGCTGTCTGTGCTGTGGTCTGCGTGGTGGGGGCTGTGAGCAGAAGCTCTGGTGGTGCAGAAGAGTGGCAGCAGCAGTGTGCTAGCAGAGGGGAAGCCTGAGTCCTGTGGTAAGATGCTCCTGCTGGAATGGCTGGTGTGACAACTAGTATCTATATATACTTCAGACCCTGGCGTAAAAATTATACTCAGTGATAGATGATGATAGATGATTTTTAATTCTATGTGATTCATTTCAAGCCAGCAAGTTTTATTATCCACTGCTTTTGCATTTTGTTTCTGTGCACCTTTTTTTTAGCTCCATCTGCTGATCATTTGGTCTATAAACTTGTGGGACGAAAGATAATTGTAATTTTTAGAAACATGATAAAGAATGATGTGATGTTGACATCATTTGGTTTTGTTCAACTAAAATTCTAAACCAGATATATATTATGTAAAGATTACATTTTGTTTACTATTATCAAGAAAAGCATAAGATCATAACAATTTAGAAGCCTCACCTTCAAAGCTGAGCAATGGGTTGAGCCTATTTGCCCCTGTGGTGTGAAAGTGTCATTTTAATCGTTTTTAAGTGCATCTTGTGCATCTTAAATAATTTTTTCACTGTTATTGGTCACTATGGCACAGGACGGTCTTGAGACAGAAATAGTTGGACAATGTGAGATTACATACCATATGGCTACTAGTGGATTACTGGCCCCACAAGCAGTAAATTGACAAAACAAATTTCTTAAGGCGGCTATGGAAAAAATGGCAATTTCTGCTGATGACAGTCTAGTCACTGTCTTAGACACAGCAAGTTAAGATAAGACTCTTCCGTTGTGTTTAACAAGGTATTTGTGCTTTGTTTGAACCAGTTACATCTATTGTTTGGCCATCCACCAGTTCAGCACTGAGGACATTCTCGGATGAAAAGCTATTCTGCAGTTGAGACTCAAAATACTTTGACCTGTAGATTTTTAGAAGTAGTCTGACCTTTGTATGTGAAATTGTAATGACTTTGGTTTCATCTTTTTTGTGATTATGTGGCTGCTGAGCTGAAGTATTCTGTCAGCACTAAAGGTCAGTTTGTTCTCTAGGGTATATTTCCGTGTCTTTTAGCTAAAGGCGCCGATTATGGATCAGTTAAACCTCTGAATAATACATTATCTTTTTCAAATTGTGCTGATCAGCAATAGTATCAGTACTACCTTTATCAATCAATCTCCAAAATACTGTTAAATGTAGGAAAAGGTAAAACATTTCAAATTTACACCAGCCTTTTAACCCATATGGCTTCATCTGTTTTTTTGACACCCTTGCCCTCTCGCTATGCCCCTTCCCCCCCTGCTCCCTTAGCTCTACCTCAACCAGAGCCCCCCCCCCCCAGAGACTGGGGCTTTTGGCCTGGTGTATCTGCTCTCTGTTTTTTAGCTCTTGTTCTTTCCATTCAACCCCCGCCATGCCACTGTCCTTGTTGATTGACTCTACCCTGTGGTTGATGCTGGACTGATCAGGAGTCTCTGACACAACAACAGAGCCAATTGAGCTGCCTCCCTTAGTCTGAGTTTCTAATAAATAGAGATGTAGACAACTTGCTTATATTTAAACGTCAATTAACTTCCTCTCACTAATGTCAAAATTTCAATAAGAATTTTTCTTTTTGAATATTTTTTATTAATCACATTGTGTTTCCTTTTGTGTGTACTGTCCTGTCAGTCAGCAAAACATTAGAAGCTTATTCTTTGTTTATTGTTTATTGTTTATTCTTTGCCACGCTAATGAAACATCTTGTCAAAAACTTGGAGTAATGTTGGTCCTTCTGGCCTGTGAGACAACAAACAAAAATGGCCCGCGACCATCAAGATTACTATCAAGATGTGTTAGTTCACAATTCATGTATTATTATTGTAAATATTTTATTACTTTCAAAAGTTCCTTGATATTCTTAATGTTATGATTTTGCTTTATATGAATGTAATTAATTTAAATTCAGACAAACACTGAAATAATTTTTTAGCTGTACCTAAAGAGTACATAAAGATATGGGCTCCTGGTCAACCTTAGAACAAGCTGTCCTGACCCGACAAACTACTTGTTATCATGACAGTATTGTCTAGACTACTGGAGATGGCTTCTGCTGACATCTTCAAACCTGTTCAAGTGTTTCTCAAGCATATTGGTCTTCCTGGTCCTTTTGAAGACACTGTTATGTATTTCTATCCTGTCTGTTTCACTTGCAGGTCTGGTCCAACGATGTGTAATCATCCAGAGAGATGAAAATGGCTTTGGGCTCACTGTCAGCGGTGACAACCCAGTATTTGTGCAGCTTGTCAAAGAAGGTAAGGTAGAGTCTCAAATTAAAAAATAAAAGAAGAAGATAAATGTGTTATTACAAACGCTTTCCTTCCTTGTCTAAGCTATTATAATAGAAAGATGGGGTCACTTTACAAATTCTGACATCAAACGTAATAGTAGTGTGATCTGAACTCGTATGTATCAGGGGTAACTGGGACTAGTGAGGTAATTTGTTGTTAATATCCTCTTTTATAGCTGTAGCTTTTCTGCTTTATCATGTCTTTAATAGACTACTTGCATGGCCCCTGACAGTGTCTCATTGTAGGCTGTTATCAGGCTGGAGAAAACATTACAGTGTCTGTACAGTAGTGGAAAGAGACAGAAGAGGAAGGAACTGATCTGGGACTTTTGTTGCACTGTCATCATCTGGCAGTGTTTGCCTTTCCCTGTAAAGCCATCCATGTGTGCTTTTGTTAATGACTCATCACAAAGAGAAGTCTACTTAGTTTCATTTGAATAATTGATAAAACTTGTTTTTCAGAGTAGCAAACATACTGTATGATGGTGTGGCTCCTCTCATTCTTGCATGCTAAGAATTATTAGCAAAAGTCTGAATTAAGCATAAATGCCTAAAAAGTAAAACTTAACACTTGCTCTGAAACAAATAAAAGCCAAATCACATTTAGTTGTGTCATTTAGTCATAATTTACCAGTCACACCCGTCAGACTGTCCCTGCTTCAGAAACTGGTTAAAATGTCCACCCTAACACAAAATGCAAGACCCAAGATGCACATCACAAGTAATGCATTTTACTATATTTTGATTAGAAAACACTTCAGCTGTATGCTGCTGACTACAGAGTCAGACCAGAATCTCTTAATAACCTGTCTCATGCCTCAATCCCTTTGTTTGTGGTGGAGCTGTGAAACAGGTCCTTCTTGTAATATAACCACTGTTATGGTGTTTTAAAATAGTCACTTTGCAACATCATGTCTGTCAAGACTCTATAGTGTTTTAGAAATATCAATCATTGCATCAACAATCTGCATGTTGTCTATTTCCCCTCTGATTCTTCCCTCCATTTAATTCATTTTTCATTTATTTAACTTCTTTCCTGTCCCCTTTTGCTTTTTAAATTGTTTTCTCTCCCATGTTTGTCAGATGGGGCTGCTATGCGAGCAGGTGTTCAGACAGGAGACAGGATCATCAAGGTATTGTTCACATTGTCACAATTTTCTAGTCCAAGGCCAATGGAGAGGCTGTAGAGTGCCATCTTGTGGTCACTTACAATCTCCCCACTCTGAGATTGAAGGGAGTCAGTGTCTTTGTAGACCTTGGGTGCTATTCAATGTTACTGTTTTTTTTTAATTGTCATGATTGTGTCATTACTGTTTTCCAGGTTAACGGGACTCTTGTTACACATTCTAATCACATAGAAGTGGTTAAACTTATCAAATGTAAGTTTTAATGTCTATATGTAAGCCATATCCACACTGGGAAAAAATAACTTAAATTAAAACACATCCCCTTGTAATACTTCTGCAGCGGGCTCCTATGTGGCCCTCACAGTGTTGGGGCGCCCCCCTGGGCTCGCACAGATCCCTTTGACTGAAGCTGAGTCTGAAATGGTGGGCGTTAGCATTTCCTCTCCAAACTCTCCAGCAACAGAACGCCCCTACAGTCCTCAGGGCAGACTCTCTTCTACACATCCATCATGGGTATGAACAACATTAGTTACTGCTTCTGTTCTTTTTATATATCTATATCATTGTCTTGTCTAACTTTAATTGCAACTTCTCTTAATTTCGGAATCTCGTACCCATTGTTTGTGTCCTATAAATTCTCTGTTGCTGTTTTCAATGATTGTGGAAATGAAATACAGTATTTGCTCAGGTGGCAATCATCTAGTTCAGGTCAAACTTTTCCACATACTTTTCAATGTTCCTTTTCTTTTTCTATTTACAGGATGAAAATAGCATCCAAAAGTTTGACACCTTGCAAAAGATGCAGGAGTTGCAGGTTGGCAGAACAATTATTGCCACTTACTTTTTTAAAACAGTGTCAATCGGTTTCTTTTGTGGAGGAAATTGCAGTCAAGCAAATGGAATTTATTCCACAATTGTGTATTTCTCAACTCAGTAGTGTAATCATATCAATGTGTCAAGGGAGAAGCCAGGTGCTATGTGTACAATATGATTGTTTCTTATGCACTGATTCCCTGAAATGCCTTACCATCCCCTACATACTTAAGTATTTAACATGCCTGACTGTATATATATAAAAAAAGTATTATTGGTCCTGAGTCCTTGTGTTGATTTCACTCTTCTTGCTGTCTAGGCTATGAAGGAGGAGTACAGCAAGAACCCCTCCCCCAAACTACTGAAAGACATCCAGGAAGCTAATAAACACATTCCTCGGCTGCAGGGTCAGCTCTTCAAGGCCACTGGGGCAACACAGGTATAGCAAATAACCCTCTTCAACTATCTATCTTATAAATTCAGCCCAGTGAATGGAATACCTATCTAGAAACATGATTCTGTGTAGAGCATTAGGAACAATTTCAGACAACCAATAAACAAACTAGGCTTCCTTTGTGAGAAGCCACTCTTTTGTGTCTGTGTGAAAGCTATTTAATATACTGTACATTTCTCACTGAGCTTTTTTGTATGTGCATCAACATATTGCTTTCTTCATTTTAAATGTTCTGTTCAATGAGATTATACTCTGATTGATTCCCGTGTGTGTTAATTATTTCTATTCTACACATTGTATATGTTTTTATGTAATAATATTATCTATTATTAGCAACAATTGTTTAATCTACTTTTATCCTCAGGAGGCTGTTCCAGGTGGTGATACAGATGATGCTAGCATGTTTGAATCAGAGCATAGTCTCACCCCCAAGGGAGACAACACAGACATGTCCTGGAGCAGCACCCCTGTAAGTTATAGTCTTATAAACTATAAATTTCATATTAGAGTTAAAGTCAGTCTAGGTAAGGTAAAAGACAGATTTTTGGCGAAATACTTTGTGTAATAAGTGAATAATCATTTGACCCTGCTTAGCTTTTGGTACTTTAGATCTAAACAAAGCTAGTGGTGACACGACTTTGTGCTGTTGATTCTGCATTCAAAAGTTTTTCATGCACAATAACAGAAAATAATTATGCCAACACATTCTCCTATTTCACAATGTTAACAATTGTTTAAATAAATGTTGAATCCAGATCTGTTTCTGGATCACCACCAAAATGCATTCTTGATCCATAACCTACGTTCCCAGAAAATTCCATTAAAATGCATCCTTTGGAGTTATGCTGCTCAGTCAGCCACACAAAAACATAACCTCCTTGGCAGAGGTAATTATTTTGCAGTTGTTTATTGTTGCTTCGTTTGTTGAAATATGATCGATTGTCAGTCAAAGCATTTCCATGCACAGTTAAGTCAAGTAGTTTGACTTCAATGTTCAGTTCAGGGTTTTTCATACACTGACAAATATGTGGCGGGCCAAAATCAACAGTGACTGCCACATATTAATTCTGTCTTTTTTTTCCAATGTGACTTCTTTTTCCAATGTGAAAAAAAAACAACTGTTTAATGCAGTCATCTCCCTGCCTGTGCACCTTTCTCTTCCCCTCTCCTCTTCTCTCTCTCTCACACACACATAGCTATGCAGCACACAGACTGACAGCTGATTCGTCTACCCCTCCTCTCCACACAAAGTGGATATGCAGCCAATATTAAACACAGAAGTGGGATCTTTGGCAGAGATCCTGAAGTTAACCTACGATTAGTATAAGTGGTGTAGCCTGCATGATACACAGGTATACACAGTGTACCCACTACAAAAAAGACCAGGTGTTAAACCACAGCCTGCTAGCAGCCTTCTCTATAGGTAAACTCAGGCATGGCACAGTAAAAGCATTAGGTGAAACATCCCCTTTCAGTTTGTTAGTATTAGTTTCCATTTCAGCATGAGGCTAGTTGTTGAGCACCAATCTGAGTCTTCATACATCCATTTACTTAAAAATACCCAATTAATTAAGCACAAAATCAGTCTCCACGTTGGCCCAAAAAATGTACTGGCCTGAATTTCATCATGTTCTTGTACCAACAACCTATTATAGATTCCTAATCCCATTATATGACTATGTCCGATTTTGAGAATTTAGTTTTAGTACAATTTCTGCCAGACTAACATGTTTACATGTATTTTAAAAGTTGGACTATCACAATAATTACTTTTTTTCAAATATCATGTAAATTTACCAAGTGTAACATTTGTTTCATCTCACCTCCAGTTATCCCACAGATTTGGGCCTGGATCTCCAGACAGTATCTGTCCAAGAGTGACATCTGGCCCCAGCCCAAAGAGCACACCCAGGAACAGTTTAAATTCCTGCCACTCCCCAGAGGCAGAGGACACCACTGACCTGGTAGCTATTCTCCTTTGTCTTTATGCTTATTATCCTCAAAATATTTACTTAATTCCTGCTCTTGTTGGTTCAGTAATAGTTTAGAGCTCTCAGTGCAAGTATACTGGATCTGGATATTATAACTATAACCCACATAATTCATTATATGTTACTGTCTTGTTCCCAGGACTCAGTGTCCCCTACCACGGTCAACAGTCCCTCCTCTTCTCGACTTGTCTCACAAATCATTGGAGCGGAGGACGATTATTTTGATTCAGACCAAGAACAGGTATTGTAAAATAGGGCAAAGGTAAATAACGTCACAACTGATGGATGCTAAATATTTTTTAAAAGTTATCTTTTTTAATACGTTTGTTTTAGGATAGTAAGGTGTTTGTAACATTGCAAACTGTTGTACTGTTTTTAGACAAATGGCCAGTGTAACAGCTTTAACAGCATTGAACAGCTCAAGTCCCGGCCTGCCCACCTTGCAGCCTTTCTCCACCATGTCATCTCTCAGTTTGACCCTGCTCCTGTGGTAAAACCTGCTCCCTTCACACCTTGTTAAACCCCTCTACATATTAGTTTCCTTTTTTTGCAGCCTAGCGGACTCTAGTGGCTGCTCCATTATGACTCCTAATCTTGTGTCCACAGCTGTGCTACCTCTATGCTGACTTCTATAAGCAGACCAACTCCAAAGAGACCAGAAGAGTGTTCATGGACCTCCACAATTTCTTTATTGATCGAGGAGCAGTGAGTGGAGTTTTGTCTGTTTCCTAAATGAATATGAAGACAACAAAAGGTCTCTGCATCTCCTCATAGTTGATAGTATGCGTCACTAACTGGTCATCATGCTCATTAACCCATGATGATGATTGCTTGTTTATTGCTGTGTGGACATTTTTGTTTCAGTTCGTTGAGGAATGAAACTTACATTTTTGTTACAGAATTTGAAGGTTGCAGTTCCTGAATCTATCTCTGCTGATCTTGGTAAGTATTTCACATTGGATTTTAGCTTTTGCTTAGTGTCAATTTGAATGCGTGATGTTTTTGTGTGTTATATAGTCCCTTTAAGTTCACTTACTCTACTCTGGTATTTAGTGTACAGTATATATGAGTGTGCATTTGTGAACGTGTTCTCAGACCGGCGGCGAACAGAGCTGATCCCAGAGGAAATAAACAGACAACATGTTCAAACACTGCAGGATTCTCTGCTCCCTGACATTCAGAAGAACCTTGAGGATTTCAGGTAAACTTAACTCAACTTTCAGTGATGTTGTAGGTCTTAATCGGTTGCAAAGTTGTGTTTAACCGTTTTTTGCTGAAGCATCATCTACTTTATGTTTGCACATGTAGGCAGAAGCGCAGCATGGGTCTAACAGTGGCTGAAGTAGAATTGGCCAGACTGGACCAAGAGCGAGTCAGAGACCGTGTCACTCTGGAGCGAGAGCGTTCATATGCTGAAAACATCATCACCAAGATAGAGGATATCTTGTAAGTGGCACAGGTGCACAGTCAAATAACACACATTCCACACTTCCAGACATGCCACTGCTTGCATGCACAGAGGAAAGACTCATATTTCTTACCATTAATAGCCAATCAAGCACTTTTTTGTATTGCTTCCAGATTAACTACTCAGACCACAGAGGAAGAGAAATGGTAAGCAAACTTTATCTTGTGGGGCTCTTGGTTGATTGATATGGAGGGCATTAAAAAAAGTCTATGTCAAAGTCTATGGGATTGATCATTTAAAATGCCTTTATGGTCCTTTCGTGTACCATGTAGCTTTTTGAGCATTTAAAAGATCTCCAGGCTTACAAAAGTCAAGCATGACTCTAGAGCGTGACTATGTGTGCTTATCACATATGCACCCAAAAATCTTTGTAGTGTGACAGTTTTTTTTTCCTTTGCTTGCACTGGTGCATCTAACCTTACCAGCAACAGAATCAGCATTGACTGCCACCTATTCATTCGTCTTATTTCCCCCACCACAATTTAAAATTGTGTAAAACTGTGGATGTTAAAAAATGTCTTCACTGCAGTCTCAGTGAAACCATGTAATTATTTAACTTTGACTGTAGCAGAGCCAAGATTGTTATAAACAGCATGGGCTTTTATACTCTCTTAAAGCATGTTGATGTTTTGTTTGTTATAATTCTGAAATTGTGTTGTCTTTAAGCACTACAATGCAGTATGTCATCTATACATACATGAAGCACCTTGGAGTGAGGGTCAAAGAACCTCGCAGCCTTGAGTCCAAACGGGTCCGGATAAACTTTCTCCCCAAGATCAAGGTACTTGGTCTATAGTTCATCTATGTACATTAAGATTCATTTATTTCCCTTTACCGTCTTTGTGACTCATTGTTCTATTTCGTTTTTGATAATATACAGAAAAGCATAAAGACAGAAAAAGAAGGAGACGAGAAGGTGAAGAAACCAAGATTTCCCAGTATCCTTGGACCCCAGCGTCGGCCCAGCCGCATTGAAGCAGGGCCAGGTGAGTGGTGACTTAACGCTGAGCAAAAATTATGACTTGATTTCTACGGCTTTCTTTTTTAAAAATTAATTTTGATTCTATTTAGTGGGTAAAGCCTTGGAGGGTCGCCCCCGACCTCAGAAACAATTATCTCAGCCTACACTGGGGGCAAGTGAACACATGGAAACTGGTCGTTTAAGAGGCAGCCAATCAAGCGAGGGCTCTGAACTCACACACTCCATGTCTGTGAACACTTCATCACCAAACAGCACCAGCTACAGCTCAGATACAAGCAGAGATGCTGATATAGGTGAACTATTGAAAAACGGAATAATCTACACCATTAGAAAAAACTGTCAGACTAAGTGAAGACTTTTAACTTCTAACTTATTTCTCAGGTGGAACTCCGACCTCAGGTCCACACAGACTAAGTGATGGCCTTCAGTCTGACTCTCTCGATGGGTTACCATACCCTGTTTCGCACTTTGACCTTTACAGCCTGGACCAACTGCAGGAGGATGACAGAGAAAGTGACAAGTGAGTTTATAGACTCATTTGAAGCAACACATTGGCTTTGGTACAAAGTGAATAACTTATATTTTTGTTTTTCTAGAGCTCATGAGGGAACACCGAAAGCCTTAAGAAGGTAAGGGTACATGGTCACTTTGACAAATATATCTTTTAAGAAATTGTGATACTACATTGACAATTTTTAGGAGCCAAATATAAAGCCCGTGATTTTGTTTTGCTGTAGGCTTGAAGGATTGGGTCCAGCTGATGTCCAGAGTGAGGACGACCAGGGAACAGACTCTGAGCACGATCCACCAAACTGGCAGCAGCTGGTGGGGAGAGAAGTCCTGGCAGGTCTCCGGCCTCATGAAATAAAGAGACAGGAAGTTATTAATGGTGAGAACAGAATATTGCATGCTTTTGTCTTTCTCAGAGAAAATGTGAAGTTTGCACATGATTTAAATACTGTTGTGACACATCGTATACAGAGTAGATGAAAGATGGAGAAATGCCAAGAGCCTTTCCTGGGATCCTTCTCAAGTTTCTGTCAAACATATGCTATGTTAAGCTGTGAAGATCATCCGCCATCTTGAATTAACATCTTGCAATTTGTCTGCAGAGCTGTTTTACACAGAGCGGGCACATGTGCGGAAGCTGAGGGTTTTGGACCACATTTTCTACCAGAAGCTCTCCAAAGAGGCCATCCTGCCTCCTTCTGACATCAAGAACATTTTCTCCAACTTGGAGGAGATTCTACATTTGCATGGTACACATACTCACAAATATTAACTCATTAAAAAGTTATTATCTATTCATTTGATTGCTCTGAACTTTTAAGAACATTTGAAATGAAAGGTAACATGGTTAGAGGCATTAAAAAGTATTGATTAAAAGAAATTATATCATACAATGTAAGTTGTTTATACACTCATCATCCTCACACGTTGTACACACATTGACGGTTCTTTGCTGTCTTTGGTGAATTTCAGTTTCCGTGTTGGAGCAAATGGTTGCCGTTCGGAAGAGAAATGAGTCATCAGTAATCGATGTGATAGGAGATGACTTGCTTTCTTGGGTGAGTACAATTCTCAGGGTTAAATTGTATTTCCTCTTTTAAACATTTTCCTGTATTAAATAAATAGAAGATGATTGATGAGGTTGTGTATTGTGTAGAAGGAAAATAATCTGTTTGTCAAACTTGCTGTATTGCAAAAGATTAATTTTTTGGCTTTAGATTTAGATAGTCTCATTTAATTTATTTTGAAATATCACCTGAGCAGTCAGAAAATGGTCATGAACTAATTTTATGTTTAAGAGAAAAGCTTATTGGCAATGTTTTCATACTTAAAATTAAAAAAACCATAATTATGACACAGAAGAACTACTCTGCCCTCACAGTCAATGAAAATTCTTCAGTAAATGTCAGACCATGCCCCAAATTTGGCTGATATCTTTGCATTTTAATATAATGTATGATAATTACATATGAGGTTGGCTCATGTCAGTTGGCAAACATGTCTCAAATGTCTCAATAAGGGATATGTCAGATAAACAGCATTGATCTAGTCTACATTTAAATTTAAGTTGTCTCTGCTGTGAGGATTAAAGCCTGGTCCCGTTTTGGGAGGAACTGCTCATTATAACGGATAACCATTCAATATTTCCATGGCAACTACTCCTGATCCAGATTGACTAAGTGGCTGATGTCTCTCTCTCTGTTCTTCCCTGTCCTGTCATGGGCTGCATGGATACAGTTTAGTGGTGGAGAAGAGGAGAAGATCAAGCAGGCAGTGGGAACGTTCTGCAGTAATCAGCCTTTTGCTCTTGAGATCATCAAGACCAAGCAGAAGAAAGACTCGAGATTCTCTTCGTTCATCCAGGTACTGACATTATTGCTCATTTGGTCACAGCAAAACAGTTAATTAGTGAATTCAGTCAGATCTACAGTCTAATTTATACATTTTGCTGACTACATAATCTTCATTTATTTGCAGGAGGCAGAGAGCAACAGACTGTGTCGCCGGCTGCAGCTTAAAGATATCATTCCTGTAGAGATGCAGCGGTTCACCAAGTATCCTCTGCTACTCGACAACATCGCAAAGTACACAGGTGCTGTGCTGATGCCTCACACATCTTCATGCAAATATTAAGCATGTGTGTGGCCTGAAGTTAAATTCTTAATACACTCTAAGATTAGATAAAATAAAAAAAGTTAAGCTGAGAAATATTAGACTTGTAGAATAAGAGGAGAGCATGCTGTGACACTTGCTGTGATCAATAGCACACACTAAAGCACCTGAAAAAATGTGATGCTTAAATGGGCATAACCAGTGTATTAATTGATATTTTCCTATTTCAGATATACAGTATGGGTGCTGACTGAACTACAGATTACAGTATAGAAATTTAAACTCAAACCGGTTTGAGATCATATAGACATTGTCCCCGCATTATATAATTTGTCCACTAGAGAGCAGTAGCATTTGTAGCTGTGAAATGTAAAAGCACTGTTCACATCTTGGTCAAAATTCATAGGGACCGAATATGTTGTTTATATAATTTTTATTATCAGCTATTGTGTTGTGATTACATTTACATTTAATTACATTTACAATTTACAATTAAAGTTAATAAGCTTAGTATCAGATGGGCTAGACAGTCACAAAGCTTCTAAGTGAACAAAATGAATCCCTCTCCTGCAGGCTTATATAGACACTTGAAAGGACAGTTTTCAAACCACTATTTTTTTTTTCATAACAGTAAAGCAAAGAGAAGAAAGTAGGCTTGATTTAGTCCACAGGAAGGCAGTCAAACAACATTGTGGATGACAACTGCTGTTAAACACTACCAAACAACCAACCACTCTTTTATTTTTAGCTTAAGTCTACTATTCTTCACTATTCTAATCCCATCACTCTTAGTTGGACAGTTCAAGTTCAACTACTGACTTTGTCATGTAGAAATAAATCCCTGCACTATGACAGTCCTTCTGCATTAATATTATTCTTAATATTATTTATAATTACTATTATTATAAAGCAAAGGTATATTCCCTTTGTAGCCTGAATGCAGTATGTACTTAAATAAAAAGAAAACCAACTCTTCAGATGGGAGAGCAGTGGATTGAAATGAACCAAATGTAGTCTTAAGTAAGATTCTGTGCAGTAGGGAGTTACAGAGACAAATGGAGAGATTATCATTTTAATGGTCCTGGAGTGGTAGTGCACATTTTAGGAAATGTATCAGCCATTATTTGATTTATCACAGTCTGGGGTTGGGGTCTCACACAGAGCGAAAGCACTAATGATAAAGTATAACCGGCTATTATAGGATCATGCTGCCCCCCTGCTTTGTCATAATTTTTGAGAATGATGGTTTGTTAATGGAAGAAGGAAATATAAATTTGTCGGACAGCCCCCTTGATAACTAAGTTTTTTTTTTCTTATTTGGTATCATACCATCTTTCAGACAATACAGTGGAAAAAGACAAAGTGAAGCAGGCGGCAGACTGCTGTAGGAAGATCCTAAATCATGTCAACCAGGCTTTGAAGGTATCTGAGGACAAGCAGGTATGTTTTTTTAGTCTTGTTTTATTTTATGACATCCCCATCCCCTTCAGTCTCAATCTAAGTCATTTTCTTGTTTACTGCCCTGCCAAAGTTTATTTCTTCACTACTGTCTTCACTCTGCAGGCGATGGCTTACATATACTCATCTCTCTTTTTCCTTCCATCCCTCTGATAGAGGCTGGAGGACTATCAAAGAAGACTTGACCTCTCCTCTCTAAAGCAGACAGACAACCCTATGATCCTGGAACTAAAGGTTTGCTGTCCACATGGCCACTTTAACTTTAGGTTATTTACACAGATAGATTTTATCAGCACATATGCTGCTTGATATATATCTGGCTACATGGAAATGACTCATCGACCAGTGGGAAGTTCTGTTAAGTTCATGATTTAACTAATATCTACGTTCACATTCATCAGAACCTGGATCTAACTAAGAAAACAATGGTGCATGAGGGACCACTGTCATGGAAAGTGAACAAGGACAAGACTATTGGTTTGTAAACAGTGGCCAGCCTATTGTGTCCTAAGCTGAGCATTGCCCATGGTTGGCAGTAAATACATTTGTTGCTTCTATCTCCTCTCAGAGTTGTACACACTCCTCCTGGAGGACATTCTGGTTCTGCTTCAGAAGCAAGATGAGCGTCTGATCCTGAAGTGTCACAGCAAAAACCTGGCAGGCACTGCAGATACCAAACATATCTTTAGTCCCATCATCAAACTCAACACTGTGCTGGTGCGCTCAGTGGCAACAGGTCTGTCAACACCCATAACCTGATGATTCAGAATGTGTCCATGAACGGATAGTAGAATTATACTGTTAAACCCCAACTCCTTTCGACCTTCTTTCTGTCCAGACAACAAGTCGTTCTTCGTCCTCTCCATGTCAGAAAATGGAGCCCAGATCTATGAGCTGATGGCACCCACAGTTGCAGATCAGAGAACGTGAGACAAGATATCTCCTGATTGAATTTGACTGGTTAAACTTGTGTTGTTTCAGTTAAGTGGGCTAATATCTTTTTTTTTTTTTTTGGTGGCTTAAAAAGGTGGCAGGGTCTAATTATTCAGAGAGCTGATGCCATGAAAGTCAAACCTCACAACGTCATACCATTACCTCAGAGCGAGTATGTTGCTTTAATTTCTTTGCATCATAATTAGATCGGTTGGTTTTCAGGTTGTTTTTAATATGGGATGTTTTGTGTCAGCGGGGACAGAGACGGAGTGGAAATCATCACAGCAGGCGTTTCCAGGCTGAGTAGAGATACGGACCGCACATCCACTGGCAGCACCCAGTCCACAGGTACCTGTGTCCACACATCAGTTAACTACTTAATTATTCGATCCTTCTTCACTGTGTATATAATCCCTCTCAAATTATAACTCCTCTGACAACTATAATTATGACTTCTTAGATAAAGAGAGCAGTCCAGCCTGTAGAAGTGTAATGCAAAGCTCTCTGTCTGGTAATAATCCATTTGAGAGCGTGAAGGCAGCGGAAGAAGAGGAAGAGGAAGGTTTTGTGGGCCCAGAACTTCCTTACCAAGTGGCCGAAGATGGCAGAGAAGGAGACTCGTTTAACACATTTCCCTCCAGAGCAGATGAAGCACTGAAAACATGTAAGCATGAAGAACAGATGAAAAACATGGAGCATATGGAGTGAATTCACCAACTGTCAACAGATATTTATGTAAAAACACCTGGATTTCTTACTTGATTTTCAGTGGCGGCATTAAAGCAGGTATTGGTGACCCAGTTAATGTCCCAGGAAGCTGCAGAGCAATCCAATCGCTCCACAGGGGCTCGTCTCCTCAGGACCACCTCTCTGCGGACCCCTATTGACAGCCGTTCACGGGTGATGGTCCACAACGGCTCAGAGAAAAAGGAGGACCCAGTCCAGGACCTAGGCTCTGGGGACACAGGCTTCTTCGACTCTCCTGACGATTATGGTAAGATTGAACATTTTAAAGTCCCAGTGTTTAATATGCACTAGATAAGTTTTTATTCATAACAACTGTAATATCGATACTGCTCATCAATGCTGTTTTATAAATTCATGTGAATACAGGGGTGGGGGACAGCTAAAAGGAGTGTCTTATTTTTTAAGTGTTGAAGCTTTAATTTTTATATTGTATTGCCTTTTTATTACTTCATATAATGTGACTGCTTTTCTTAAATTAATCTGCATTAGTCTTTATTGATCCTAAATCCTTTTAATGTTAATTCTGTTTTCTTGTTCTTGTTCTCCGGTATTATGTAACACAATCATTAAGTCTTAAAAGTGATGTCAGTGATATCTGGAGTAAGCAGCTCCACATTTACATTCAGCCTTCCATCAGTGTTGGAGCTGTGTATCAGTGCTGTAGTTAGTAGTAGCAGAAACATTAGCTTTGTGGAAACAGTCACACACACTGCACTGTCTCCCTTTTACAGCATGTTAAATGTTTTGTTAGCGTGCCACTACATTTTTACAGATGATACAAGTCATTTCATTTTTAGACATTTTGCAAAGTGGCCCGGAAACTTTTGAGAACTTATTTTCCATGATGGTTGGGGTAAACAACTCAGTGCAACATCACATGTAGTTTCCTAATGTCAGCTGCTTCCTTATTATTACGAGATGGCTGAGATTCAAACTCAAACTAAACTAATAAATATTAACGCAATATAAATACTAAAAGCGATATTGTTTGTCCAGACACTTATCAATATTCTGGTATTGAGCAGTGACGAATGAGTAGCAATTTCATTGCGGTACTTGCTACTCATACCTATACACTACCCATAAGTGTATAATCGCTTGAAAGTAAAAAATAATAATAATTATTTTCTTAAATGTAGATTTAGCTTTTTAATTTAACTTTTGGCAAAAACGTTGCTGCCATCTTGTGCTGCCATGTTTCTACAGAAGCCCAAATGCACAAATATTTTTGAAGTGAAATATTACTTTGCAAAGAACATTACACATATAAATAATCCATAAACCAATGGAGGAGAAGGAGAATATGAAGGAGTCAGTGGGAGAATGAAAGAGTGTTTACATCTTTTCTGCTATGCAAAGGCCACCTTACATAGTTTCCTGAAACCCTCCATTAGGAGACACTAACTCAACTGGATGTTTGAACAGATTTAACTTGTTCCTGAAATGTCTCATAAAGTAGTCACATGGTTCAGTTTGAACAGGGCTCTTTGTCCCTTCCAGCTTTCCTGACTTTTTGTATGTAGCAGTTGTAATGAATAACTTATTTTGATTCTCTTAGCAGGATACTTAGTCCTGGAGGGATACAGTGGCCCAGGAGAGAGCAGCACAGATGATGAAATCTTGGCCTCAACTACAGGGAAGCAGCTGAGGACATCACAAGGCTGTGCCGCAGACTCTGGCATCAATTTGAGGTTTTCTTCAACGTCACAGGCCGGCAGCCTCTCCTCTTTCAGCAGACAAGTCCTGTCTCACCTCAGAAGCCTTCAGTCCAACCTAAATTACTTGAAGGTATTTTAACATTTAATCCCCTTCAACACACAAGATCAATTTTGCTACGTGATCTGACAGTGAATTGTTTTTCTCTATACAGGAGGTTGAGGCCAAGTATAATAATCTAATACGCCAAAGGCCGGATAGGCCAGCTGCAGACATGGATGGAAACAAAGGTATAACAGTTCATACTCAGTATAAAACATGTATCATTAGACCTTATCAAATGACCCACTTCTATCTGTTTGTTGTCTGATCCTACACCTCCATTTTATTCCCCCTAGATAAGAGATAGTGGAAGTCCTTTGCCACAGCTTTTGGCTTTGGTCCCAAAGAGGAAGTTCCGACTTGCGGTCTGGTGTCCTGGACTTTGTGGACATCCTATAAGCTTGTTCTCACACTGCTGAGTTCCCCTTTTTTTCCATCACTGTCGCCCGCGGT
Source organism: Brachirus orientalis (assembly GCA_016785285.1). NCBI lineage: Eukaryota > Metazoa > Chordata > Actinopteri > Pleuronectiformes > Soleidae > Brachirus > Brachirus orientalis. Next base: position 5,613,006 of record JAFBJR010000179.1, on the reverse strand, counting down.
TGCCACAGAGAATGAGAAACTGAGTATGCCAGAAACGTATGAAGGGAGGAGGTGTCTTTGTGATGCCGTAGCCCTCCTCCGTTAGCACAAGGCAATCAGGGAAGTGGGATTGCCCCAGAACCTCACCCCTCCACCATCTAACACCCATTTCCCCTGAACTCCCTGCAAGAAAGAGAACTTATACCAAAATGTACAAAGATGTGTGTTTAGAATATATATATATGAAACACAAAACAAGAAAAGGAAAATTTTAAGATAATGTATTAAGATTTTTTTTTTATCCCAAGATGTATTTATTTTCTTTTCATTTTTTTTAAGTGTTTCCACCGTGCTTGCATGCTTTTGGCCATGGCATTACCTTTTTTGGCTGCTTTTCCTGCTTCAGTCACACAGGGTTAGTGTGAGTGTTGAGTGCACACTGGCATACAAGCTTACCTGCTTAGCTTAATGCTGATGAAATGGCAGGAATATATTCAGACTGATAGAGGCCAGAGTTGCACTGGTGATTGATAGATCCCATTGTCTTGAAAAAAAAAAAACTCTTCAACTGTGTTTAAGACTAGAATTTTTATCCAAATTCTAGAAGTAGTGTTAACTAGAATGAAGAGTCTGAAGGCTCTCATCTGGTCCTGTTGCATTTCTGTGCTGCCTCCTTGCTCCTTATCCTTCTCCCCTCATGGTGAGGGGTACTTTGCTTTTTGTCTGCTGGCTTCCCCTCTGTGTATGATTCTAATGCTTATTTTCTCTTTTAACACTTACAGGTGTCATCCCTGTTTTTCCCCTCAAAGTTCAGTGACTCTAATGCTTATTTATCCCCTCCTACACTCTGTAAGTCTTGCTTTCTCATCAGACCTTGAGTATCCTGCCCTGGTCCCTCTCTTCTACAAAAGAGCGGTCATGCTCTCTGTATTACAAGTGCTGCCTCTCTCTGCTACTGTTGGCAGTTCTGATCTGACTGCCTGATATTCTAACAGTGTCATGAAGTTCACCATATACTGTACATTGATCAAGTTGGAAGGTTATGCATAACTTTAATAAATAAATGGTGCCACAACACATTCAAAAAGTAAAACCATGTCCCTTTTTTTTTTACCTTGCATGCTAACTGGTGTTTGGTATGTGATGGAATAAGCATTTTGAATTTCAGAAAAAGACAACCCACATGAGCACAAAATATGAGAAAGATCAAGGACACCTCAATATTATTTACTGTATTGTTGTAAAAGGGATAAGCTGTACTATTAATCGATTAACTCTAAATAACCAAGATGATTGATCATGACCGTAGGCCTCTCATTTCATCAAGCCTGTTACCTCCAAAATGAATATCATCCTGCTTTTGCATGATATGTGTCCCTAGGAATTGAATCGATCCTGATTATTTTTTCATTTATTCTCATCCATTGATTTAGCAAAAAGCAATTAAATTATATAAGCAGATGGGATGGGGAAAAGATGCTGTAAATAATTATAGTGCAGAACTTAAAAATATTGATGATAATGATAAATTCCAAACTGAAAACTTCTCTGGGAAAAAGTATCTCAGCCAACGCTTTATTAAAAACTTGAAGGATAGCGGGGAACCATCACCTTCGAGGAAGAAATGTGGTCAGAAAAAAAATCCTGAATGTGATTGGTGGTCACTTAAAAGTTTGGTGAAATCAGATGGTAGAAAAACAACAGTAGAAATCAGGGATATGTTTAATAGTGAAAGTAAGAGCATTTCAACATGCACAGTGTGAAGGGAACTCAAGGGTTTGGGACTGAACAGCTGTGTAGCCATAAGAAAACCACTAATCAGTGAGGTCAATAGAAAAAAAGGCTTTAATTTGCTAGGGAGCATAAAGATTTGACTCTGGAGCAATGGAAGAAGGTCATGTGGTCTGATGAGTCCAGATTTACCTTGTTCCAGAGTGATGGGAGCATCAGGGTAAGAAGAGAGGCAGATGAAGTGATGTATCCATCATGCCTAGTTCCTACTGTACAAACCTGTGGGGGCAGTGCAGTGATCTGGGGTTGCTGCAGTTGGTCAGGTCTAGGTTCAGCAACATTATGTGCCCAAAGAACGAGGTCAGCTGACTACCTGAATATACCGAATGACCAGGTTATTGCATCAATGGATTTTTCTTCCCTGATGCCATGGGCATATTCCAAGATGATAATGCCAGGATTCATCAGGCTCAAATTGTCAAAGAGTGGTTCAGGGAGCACGAGACATAATTTTCACACATGGATTGACCACCACAGAATCCAGACCTTAACCCTATTAAGAATCTTTGGGATGTGCTGGAGAAAGCTTTGCTCAGTGGTCTGACTCTCCCATCATCAGTACAAGATCATGGTGAAAACATAATGCAGCACAGGATGGAAATAAATCTTGTGACATTGCTGAGGCTTATTGAAACAATACCACAGTGAATGCATGACGTAATCAAAGCTAAAGACGTTCTAACGCTTTTTTTTTTGGTGGCAACTTTTTTTTGGGCAGTGTATAAAGGCTGCGCTTCTAAATTCATGGCTAAGAGAAGACAGTACTCTATATTTTGTTTTGGTTGAATCATTGTAAAGTTGCCTCCAACTCCTTAAAGCTATACTTTTGTCTGATGATGTGGAGAAGCCATTTGACAGGAAGTAATGTATGACTGCTTGTCACTTTGCATTCAGGAATACCTTGGACTTTTGAAATAGGACGTATTGTGTGTGAGTGGAAGAAAAAAAAAGCGAGTTGCACATTTCAGTGTTTTGCACTATTTTCTTGCAGCCACTTCAAACTTCATACGTGGTTCAAACCTTTAACAACATAGACATTTTGGAGCATTCTATTGAAATGTGTTGTTAGAAAGCGAGGGTTTATGCTCAACATCCAGGTATCCAGGAGGTAAACGTGATAGGACCTCCCAGCGTATCTCCTACTCTATATATAGAGGCTTGAACCTCCGCTAGCCATGTGTCTTTTGAACATCCTGCATTGTAACTAGTAAAGTATTTCTCTCTATTTGAATTTGATGTTTAGGGGTTAATAAGAAAAAAAATAAGTAACCTTTATTATTTGTTAAATTGTTTTATGTTTAATAATGTTCAGCTATCCATAATTCTTATTTCCATGTTTAACATGACTCTGTGTTGAATGTACTATTTAATTATGAAAACACAATTTCTCATTAATTTCTTCTCTTCTACAACAGAGGCATTCATCGAAGAATTAACTGAATCCATAGTTCAGGAAATAAACTGAAAGTGCAATCATAATTCTGTTTGTGACTCCAGTCAAAACCCAAAGCTCTCATACATGTGTCAAGAATTTCCTTTTGACCTTAACTGTAAGGAATTTTTTTGTAGGCAATTGGCAGAGCTAAATGTCAAGAGGAAGAGTCTGCTGCTTTTAAAGGAACCGTCACAGAGGTTTGAAGAGGGAAACCAAAGAAGGGGATTATTATTTCCAGCAGGTGGCAAACTTTAACCATTGAAAGCCGTGTTGAGAAGACCCACCCTGAAACCTGCAGTGGCATCGGTGTTCCAAATAACACAGCAAATACCTGCTGAGATTCCAGATTAATCTAACTCCAGCGTCATTGTGAAGATTATCCCGTAGGTAACTGTGTAAGCATGTACTCTGACTTTATAATCTGGGTTTATGACTAACTCAAGTCACATAAGAGTCACATTTTGGTCGGTGTGTCTGAGTGGGAATTAGGAGGAAGCCTCACAGTTGCTTCACACATGTTTCCCCCCTTTTCGGTCTGTAGAGAGAAAGAGAAGTGTGTGTGTGTGTGTGTGTGAGAGAGAGAGAGAGAGTGTTGTGACGACACGAGTCAAGGAATGAATGGAAGATTGATAAAAAGAGGGAGAAAGGGCCATAAATTAAGAGGAACAGAAAAGAGGGTATGAACACAGTTGTGGAAAGGACACAAGGACGATGACGAGAGGGCAGAAGGGGAAGAGAGGGGGCAATAATTGATTGTCTACTTTCTCCACATGCACCTGTCACCGAGCTAATTGGAGTGGCGAAGACACAGGGGAGAGAGGTGTCAGTCATATCAACGCCGTTCAGGAGGGCACTTCATGTCGAGCTCCGATGAGACCAGTCTTTGTCCTCCTCCCACTTTAGGTATGCAACAGCGCTGAGGTTCAGGCAGGAAAATGAAGCTTTGTCTTTTTGTTGGAATATGAAATTACTCTCATGTACAACCAACAGCAAAGGCCTGCACCATTGTTTTCACCCACTAGGCCTGTCGAGTTGTGTCATCCTTTAAAAATAGCCTAGACAACAGTCACCCACATGTTTTCATGTAGTGTTTTGCACACATTTGGGGATAAACAGTTGAGGTTGTAAATTCAGTGGAGGATCTGAGCTCTTTTTTCTTACAGGCTGTACTGTTGCAAAGGACTGATGTGGGTGGTTACAGTGACATGCATCAATGTGGTTGTTGTTGCTGCTGTTGCCATGGGTCCTTATTCCAAGACAAAGTTCCTTGACGAAATAAATTATCTTTAAAAGGACACAAACGAGGTTTTCTGGCAGAATATTTTCACAGCTTCACTAGCAGGTTTGCCAAACTGTCACCAAACTGTGAAAAAAGCTACATATACTCAAACTGACATACAGCATGTACTGTACGTGTGCATGTGTTCAAAAAAAAAAAGAAAAAAAAAAGAATTTCTCATCAATATGCTAATCCATCTACAAGTGCATCTACTGCCATTCTGGTATTCCAGGTCTTATATGTTTGCTCCTGCCAGTCTGCAGCCGCTGCTCATCCTGTATCTCTGCAGAAATGAGTAAAACCGCATTGTTCCTGCATGACTAGTTACAGCAGCCGGTGTTGTATTCCTTGTCACTACCCTTGATAGAACTTGAAATTGCCTCTCAGCAAATCATGCACTGAATGGGCCTCATTCACTTTTTGGCGCGCTTCATTTCAGTGCTTAGGTGGAGTGTGCTGTTCATCAATATTAATTCATGTGTTTGCAGCAGGAGGCATGCACACGCGTGCACGAATACACACTGAATGCCGAGCCACTGCTCAGCAGATCGTCTAATGTATGTGATCCAGTATATACACTGTATATGGTTCAGTATACATCAGTGTGGTCAGCAAGACTGTGCGAGGTCAGTGGGTGAAACATAAGATCAGCCAATAAAATAATTGCGTACATTCAGCCATTACGTCTGCTTAGATTTCCTCACAGTCACAGTGGGATTGTTTTCTCTTTGCAATAAATCATTGTCTTGTTGTGTGGTTCTGATCAAAGCCTATATTTCAGTCTGTGGAGGAAAGAAAGAAATAAAAAATGAATATAGAATGGAATGCCTCTAAAAACTAAAAGTTGGATTCAAATGTATCAGCTATTCAGATGGTGATTTATGGTTGTGGCCATTCTCTTTTTGTTGTTGTTGTTTTTTCCTAGAGGGGAGGAGGGGAAGGTGTTGTCAAACTAGAAAAATGTGTTTATTCCCCAGTCCCCTCTATACGCTTTTAGATATTCACTTTATATTAAAATATTGACATTGACAGCATCTTTTTAGGAAGACTTGGAAAACAAACAAACACATTTTTGGACGATCTTACCGAATCATGTTTACACTCAGGCTGAACAGTCAAATGCATGTCACAGTCAATCACATACATTTGATGCTTCCTTGTAATATGTCACCTCAATAACCTGACCTTATGAGATTGATTTTTTTGGCTACACTTCTCCCCCGTCCATCGATGCAGGAGCCAATGTTAGATGGATTGGACTGAAAATCAATGTGCTTTCCACAGTCTGATTAATCCATAGCCTCTGGAGTAATCACTGTCCCAAGCACAACAATGAGCCAGAAGAGACGTGAAGGGGATGCGTTAAGCCGAGGCTGAGAGATAAATGAACTGACTCCTTCAAATGGGAGGAATATGCTAAAATGTGTGCGGCTGAAAGAGCGCAAAATCATGTATGCCCAACATAAAGGATACCTGAGCCTGTTCACTGGGACCGCCTATCCAATAATAAATAGGCACCAATGAACCCTGTCTAATCACCACACCTGAACTGGATGGAGAATGTGGGCATAAAGCCTGAGGCAGGTCGGCTGGCACTGGGCTCCCCAGTTCAGTCTGCTGTGACAGCGAAAGCTCAGAGGGCGATGCACAGACGCCGAGCTGTTGAACTGTAACCTGGAAGCCCGTGAGCCTCAGCACAAGTCGATGACACTGTTGGCAACCAGCAACAGTGAAGTACACAACTGCTGCTTCTGTCACGCCAAAGTAACTGAGCAGATAGGTTGTCTGGTTTTGTTTCTGTTGCCACGCAGGAAGAAAACAACATTAAACAACATAAATTTAAAAAAAAAAAGAATCCAAAATGAAGACAAAGTGAGATGTTAAAGGCTCATGCGGGTTGACTGACACATGGCTGATGTCAGCTGTTCTGTGTTGTCGTCTGTGTGTATGACGTGTCCTCAGCCACAGTGTGACAGCGATGAATGGAGGCTGTCTGCCTTTTCCTGATGCTCGATTTGGTCAAGAGGGGAACGGGATTAGTTATTTATCATCCTTAAAATATGGCCACTACAAAACCAGACACATAAAGAAAAGGAGTAATTCAGAACAGAACACAATAGATGAAACCCATTTTTTGTAAGAACTAATAAGGAAATTGTTGGATATTTGTTTTCTTCCTGTAGCTGAAATCTGGATACGTTCCTCAAATTGTCCAGAGGAACATTATGTGAGAACACAAATGTCCTTAGTATTTGCTCCGGACATTTTCTGGAACCTTTCCTGCCAGCCTCCTACAATCAAATCTTCAGGTTGTAGATGTTCAGCTTCTCCCCCAAACATGGTTCAGCTTGATGCCACCTGCCACCATGTATTTCCCTGCACGTGCAGTAAATACATGGCCTAGAACTTAAAGAAAGCAAAGAAAGCAGGGAGAAACATTTTTGTCACACACAGGTCACATCTGCCTACCGGCTTATCTGAAGCCAACTCTCCGGCAAAAACCACACTACAAAAGTGTGAGTTAAATTATTTACTGAGATTGAGACTGAGATGGAGAGTCTGGTGGTTGGTCTGTGAGAAAAAAAGTGAGCCAGGTGGAGGGAGACTTAGAGCTAAGGTTCCATCTTGGTGCTATCAACCCAAGCTGATTATGAGTTTCTCATACAGAACCTTATTTCAGACATTTGAATGTATGTACAAAAAAGGAATAAGGGACATTAAGGAATATTGGATGAGGGTACAGATGAGGTAGGATGAAGGGAAGTGTGGGTTAAGGAAACTGTGATAAACTGATGAAGGTATAATCATAAAAGTGTAGGCTTGACTGATCATTATCCTGCTCCTGAATCTGAGTTGAGTAATTCAGTTCTTCCCATGAATGGTGTGTCATCTGAACTCGAAATGGCAGAGTTAACCTTTCGGCGAACAGTATAAAAATATTTACACAAATGAATGTTTCTTCACTACTGCAAAAATAATAAAAGAGCTGTGTATCTTACTGTGTATTAAGAGTATTATCTCAGGAGGCGACTTTGTTAGCACAAGTTACACAGCTGCTGCTTTACAGTATAACACCTCACACTGGAATTAAAAAAAAATAAAAAATAATACCCTAACCCTGATGAAGATGGCTGAAAGATATGGTTGCATAAATCTGACAGTATAAAAAGCAACGTGTGGCTCCCTTTGTAAATCCTTCCTGGTACACTCACACAATTATGAGTCACTATGTGTGAGTCATCTAGGAATCATGAGTCTGTTTTGTTCGAGGAGCACACATACTGTCCTCAGCCGTGTGATCATTTATGGTGGGCATGTGCTGTGTGAACAGGCGCTTGCAGTATTTAAAACCTTCAGCAAATCCATAATTACAACATGCCGTCTTCCCATGAGCCGCTGCTGCTCAATTCGCTTTATGTTTTAAGCATGAGCATGAATTTTACATGAGCACTGAAGCTGAATGAATTTGTTTTACATTGACAGTGTTTGTAAACAGTGGTTTAAAATAAAGGCTTCAATCTTGAAAGGTGAAGTAAGTGGTGCATTTTTTTTTATCTAAGTTTTTCAAAGCAGCCAGAATCTATAAAGACAAACAAATTCAATGTAGGGATCTTTTCAGGTTTATTTCGCAATCTGATCAAAACTTTGCTCAGTCTCTTACTGAAATTGCAGTTAATATTTGAAAAACTAAAACAATGACACTAATAATAATAATAATAACTATGTATTCATTATTTATCGTTTCTGGCCACTGATCTCTTTTGATCGCGATTCTGTTGTTGTGATCATGGTGATTTATAATTTGGGTGGTGGCTCACTCACTATTAATCCAACACTGGAGAGAAGTCGGTTTACTGATCGCTGTGATTATTTTGTTTTATAATTTGTGCGTGTCAAAAGCAAAGTGTTAATAAATAAAATGTCTTTTTGACCCATTTGGTCAACTAATCTTTAGTCACACAAAGTAAACTAGGCCAGCAATCAGAACATGAATAAGACATTTCAGAACAAGATTTGAGCGATCGGTGCACTTGAGCTGTTTGGATGAGCATCTCCTCGCTCGGCTTTCACATCTCCAGCCATATCTCAACATTAGATAAGGAGCCATAATACACGCTTGTCCGAAAATCCTGAATGAATGCTGAGAGACCAAGCTGGGGTCAGGTTATTTAATCTACCTGACTTGCTCCTGCAAAGTGCTGATCAATACTGTTTCAAAGAGAACATCAACATCAGGAAGGAATGAATCCACTTGAAAGCTAAGAGTGAGCAAAGATTGAGGGTGAAAAACAACAAAGCCTGACTGGAATTTCAATGACTCTTTTGTCTGTTGTTACGTTCTTCACAGTCTAGACTAGTCATTTGGAACATCCAGGAACATCCCGTCGCCTGGTTTAACTCACCTGACATCATCCTGCTGGCACAAGTTCAGTGCAGGCTAATAATCCTGGACCTGAAGACCAACTGGAACTGAAGTTCACTTAGGGCTCCTGTGGGGAACGACAGTCGAGGGTCCCACTAAACTAGTTTGCAAGGACACTATTTGACAGAGATGGAGAAGTAAAGGGAGGTCACTTATTAAGTGTTGGCCCCCAGAGAGGCTGCAGCTCCAATTCTTTATCATTGTAACCCTGAAGACAGGGATAAGAGGAATAAGGCTATGTTTTCCTCTTAAAACAGCTTTTGCAATATAATGTATTGTTTTTTTTTGACCACTCAGGTGTTTTGGCCTATCAAAATATTACAAATAACCTTCTTATTCTAAGCAGGAGCATCTGTTCTTCGGAGAAATCTCATTTTGGTAATAACTGATCTGGAATGGTCTTTTCATTTCCCCTTCATGGAGGTCACGGGCTGTTGTGCAGTGCTGCGGGCTGTGATGTAGAAGGCTGATTTTGAAAATACACTATACCTAGTCACTCTCAGAGAGGGGGAGAATGAGACTTGTGCTATTTAACCCCTAATAAAGTCAGGCCTGGTGATTGACGCCTGTGCCTGATTACTCATGAGGCAAGAGAGATGAAGATAAGAGCGGATGCTGTGCTTGATGTGCAAGTTAATCTTTCCCCCAACTGACTTTCTTCATTTGGGGGTCAAGGGGTGCATCTCCTTCCTATTTTGACTGATGACTGCTCCTGAAAAGCCAGCTAAACCAATGCATGCCACGCTTACGCAATAGAGTGTGAGCAGCCATTTGCATGCTTCAGTGGCTCCTCTGTTTCCTACACCGCACTACTTTGTGTGCCAACTTGAGTATAGCTTCCTATACCTGTCAGCCAAATGCCTCACAAGTGAATTGAGGCTCTCCTCAAACGATTACTGTCACTTGAACGCTCACACCTGTCCTCACTGCTCATATCTCCTGCCTCATACTGAATGGGGAAAAACACTTAACTGCCTGAGTGCCTTAGATGAGAGCAATATGCCTCTTCTGTGTGTCTTGGTTGTTTTTACTAACAGTTATGAAATTGACCAACCGGAGATTGTAACTCAGTGCATCGCCATCAGACATTCATCACAATCAGCTGCAGCTGCAGCACATGCAAGTCAGCTCCTGGTGGCATCTAATTGTGTGATTTCTGTTGTATATATAGTATTTGGTGTGGGTTGGTGCTTTGGCACTGATGTAACAAGTGAGTCTTTGGTCAAATGTTATACTTCTTCAATGCTTCAGTCCTTATCCAGTGTCCATCACTCTCCAGACACTGGACAGAAGCCAGAGCCATTAGCCTGTTGTCAGTCTGAGAGAGAACGGGGTTCCATCCTGTTAGCTGATGAAATAAAAGAGTACCACCATTTTGGTCAAATAATATTCTGGTAGGATCCTTTGGGAATAGAAGTGGTGGAGGGAACGTGTTTGTGTGCACACTCACGGACACACGGAATCACAATCTGACACATTGACACATAATATCATTTATATAACACTTTTCTTACTAAATGTTGAGAAAGTCTTTAACAGTTCAGTCAAGCCCAACCTAATACTGTATAACAAGGCTGGCTGCCTGGTAAGCACGCACGCACTCGGCAACAGTGGCAAGAAGAAACTATCTTTTAACAGAAAGAAATCTCTGAGACAACAAGAACAATACAACAATAAAATAGCCAACCTAGAGATTAAGCCTCCACAATAAAACCAAAAAGGTAAAAATGGCACAATGAAAGAAGGTGTTCCGATTCACAGCTACAGTGGCTCATGGGGTGAAACCACTAATTGATGCTGTTTGGCTTCATACTATTTACTCATAAATTAGGAGTTTAATATAACAAATGAGTCAACCATGCCTCATGAATGCACCAACTCCCATTCTAATCCCATTAAATTAGAGCATTATCCTGTAGAAGTGCCCACTCCATGTCTGCCTTGACGTTATATGAATAATGCAACTACATTTCACAATAATCTGCACCAGGCTTTATAAACTTTATAAACATATAACTTTACTAACAACTTTATAAACATCACAAAACAAGAGAAGAAGTACAGGAGCAAGAACAGAAGGTTTCAAATCTGAAGAGTTGGACATTAAATATTCATGACTGAATGTGCAACAGTGAAAAGTTTTTTGGGTTAATACAGCTGGTTATTATTCATTATATGTGTGCAGGTTGAAAACTCAGGCTATGGGCTTCGTCACGGTTATAACAGTGTTAAGGGATCACATTTTGGCATGGAAGCACCATCAACCAACATCACTGCAAACAAAGAACAGCAAAATTACATTTTTTTTTTCATGTACAAAAAAAGGTTCAACTTAAGGCAAAAAACTGTGAAATCATATCTTAACTGCTTTCACATACTGAACTTTACTGATTTTCTGGAGACTGTCTCAAGACGTCTGAATGCTAAGTGCAAACACAAATGTCCACAGAGGTTGTGGGAAACAGTCTCAGGACTGTAACAGTTCACACTACTCTGAATATTTCCATGCCACGTCACTAATTCTCCTCTCATTTCCGATCCTGCCCTCCTCTGCAATCAGCCCATTCCCTTCACCTGCTGTTCCACACCTGCAGCTCCGCTGTTAGTTCCCCTGTATATATACCAGTTCCATATGTCAGACTCTCATGTTTTTGCCAGGCTCTCCTGTGTTCCCAGTCTTGTGGTCTGTCTGCTCTGGTCTGTTTCATGTTCTGACCTCTGGTTTCTTGCCTGCTGTTTATTGGATTTGTTTGCCTTGTTGGACTGACTCCCTGTTATTTTTGACCCCTGTTTTTTTTTCTTATTTTGGATCAAGTAAACTGAACACTCCTTTGAATTGACTCCTGCTTTTTGGGTTCTTCTCTGCCAGTATGCCTCACAAGGAAACTCCCTTCTCCTGCCTCCTGCTTCCTGCATGCTTAAGCTAAGTATCTTCCCATCACTTGGACCCTCCACACATTCTCCTGCTGCTACAAATTCATCTCACCCAGGCAATGTTGCGCCACATTCATTACAATTAGACTGTCAAACTCTGGACAATGTCCAGACACAATTTCTAAGATTTAAGTTCAATTTTGAAAATGGCAAAACGATGCTGCTTTAGAAGAACAGGATTCAGGATTTTAAATGAATGAATGAATTCATTTCGGTTACATTCATATGGTGAGATCATTTAACACAAACGTGGTTTATTTTTGCCTATCCTGTACAAGGAGAAACGCAGAAAATCAGAAATGTAGAGAAAATAATTAAGACTGCGCTAAAATATAGTACTGCACTCTCCATTCACATTGTAAGCTGTTAATTATTTTACATTTCAAATCTTTTGAATCCAAAAGAACCCAAGAGTTTTAGGCAATTTCAATTAATTGAGTTTGTTCCACAACCTGACTCTCAAAACTGACACACATCGATATTTAATATTTACAGTTTCCTTCTTAGTTTTTTTTTTTTTTTTTTTTTTTTTAAATGTCTGAATGCTAACAGTTTTGTTCACCACACATTATCTCTATAGTGTTTTGGAGTAGATGATATTTTAACATGAAAGATCCTTTGAAGAACTGATTAGTGGATTCCTGATATCCAACTTTTTAGATTTTTTTTTAAATCACACATGGATGACAGTTGTCATGGGGACCAGACTCCCTCCGACTAATGAGTGATATTTTACTGTGATTTACAAAGTGAGTCCAAACCATTACTCTATTAAGCGACACCGCAGGTTTACAAGTTAATATGGGAAGTCAATGCCAAAGTAGCTTGTCAACAGAATAATGCTTAGGATGGTAATGAGGGAAAGTGCTGACAAACCGTGTTCTGATTTGTCAGTGAATTGTATTCCCTGTTAGTGTACATTGCCAGCTTTCTTCAATCAATATGTCACTAGTGATGCACCCACTCTCTGACTTCAGCATGTGTCATCCAGCGTGAGTTGCACCACGCACCCTTGTTCACATTATGGTGAGGTGACTGTACCCTTGTCCTGTCATTTCAGCATCAGCAGCCTTATTCACATCCATCCTGCCCACACTTTGCTTCATGCTGTAGCTCGCTGGGGATTTACAGGTAATATGTTTTTTTTGCCAATATTGCCTGTTTGCAAAGTAAGTGTGAAGCCTAATTTACAAAATGGCTCCCACACACAAATGTGACTTGCTTCAAGTCAGAGGTGTTAATGCAAGCCATAAATCAAGGCACAATTTTGTTCACTCGTACTTGATGACAGGAGACAGAGAAAGTGGCAGGTTCTTTGCATGCAACATGTTAATGAACACATCTATTTTAATACAGGGGGTGCCTTTTTTTTTTAGTAATTGATTCTACAGTTCCAATTAGATGGTGCTCGGTAAAGCATATACTGCACTGTGCTTCAGCAAGTACTATGCGACTGTCAATGTGCCTGTTTGACAAATCAGACTTTCAGCCGCAGTTAAATTTTTCTGCCCCGATGCCTCGTTTTTCAAATCAGACGATGCAAACGTCTATGAAATGGCACATCCGGTATACTTGTACATGTTCAACGCACTCATGAGATGCAACACTGCACAGACAGTCTGTGCAGTTTCTGCATCTGTTTGAACAACCCATCCACCACTGCACTGTATGGAGGTTTCAAGAAAAATCAGCAGTGCATGTATGTTTTCAGTGTTTGTATGTGTAGATAAGGTAGGGATTGGTTCCTCCTGATATTTACTGATGGGTAACAAGCAAATGTTGGGAAGAGACTTTACTCTGTACGCACTTTTGCAAATCTAGACTTTTGATAATATTTATTCATAGAGCATCGGGAGTTATAAATCTTCACTGTGGACATTTCTCTACATCATATTCTTGAGGTGTCGCACAGTTCTCAAGGGTAGAAAAATATACCGCTGCACACTTCCAATGACTAAACAACTCTTCCTTTTGTGCCCACAGGCTGATTTGTCTAGTATTGTCCCACAGCAATATAATGGTCTTTTTTTTTTTTTTTCATTTTGATGTCATCCCCTGCATACATAAATTGGCTATGAATCCCTGGCAATTGAAGTTTAGGTCAAAACATGTCTGATAAGTTAGACTGCAGTGAAATTTTCCAAACTTTGTCTGAGGGAAGGGCAACAGTCATAAGATCCTTTTGGTATTTTGGTTTTTTTTTTCCCCCCAAAAAATGCTTCAGCTGTAATGTAATTCAACAGGCTTGTCTTTTTTTTTTTTTTTTTTTTTTTAGAAAATATGACGGGAGCTTTTGTGATCCCTGGATGATAGTTTTATATTTTGATATTGTGATTTCTGAATATAAAATGGTTTCAAATGTTTTTAAAATAACCACCTCAAAATCACATGCATAAGTTGATTTTCAGCTTCTGGTCGGGATCTTTGTCAAAACATACATTTGAAGAGACATGTTAAGGCAGGAAGTGTAATGTAGAAAAAAATAAGCATTTAAGCAAAGAAGTAAATTCAGCCTGAAGCATATTACGTCTTATTCACTGAGTAAAACATTTAATGGCCAAAATAGCAAAGGTTTTTTTCACACTTGGAGGGCTGGGACCTTGGGAAAACAGCAGGTCAAACAGGACACCTTAATGAATTGACTGTGACAACAGTTCATTAACCAAACCAAAGATTCATGGATATGTTTTTCTGTGCATGGCAACCACAAAAAACTGTACAAATGATCTTTAGAGGTTTTTTTGACAGTATTCTCTTGGAAATCAACCAATTTCCTGTGTTGTTAAAGATCCTAAGATCTGAGGCGGGATTACTTCTGGTGGGATAGACGATTGCTGTGTCATTAAAACTTATTTGGCAAACAAATACATATCTTAATTTCTCATTTCCTTCTTATGCTCCACAGACACATACGATACGATACTATATTATTATTTTTTTTAAGTTCTTAAGTTCAAACATTCATGCAGTGCATCTATGTGTATTCTTTCATACCCATTCACAAAGCAAAGCTGTCAGGAGCAACGTGGGGTTAAGCATCTTGCCCAAGGACATGTCAGCATGTAGACTTGGGAATCAAACATACAACCTTCCAGTTGAGACACATATTTGCTCTACCACTGAGCCACCTTTGCAAGGTCATTTTTTTCATCTACAATGAAAACCCCAAACGACACAACAGCGTGTCTGGTTGTAGGCAGAGCGACCTGGAGGCTTGTTTGTTTCTCGACTGCTAAACTCCTTTTTTCAGCCTTTGCTTGTTTCACACCTGTTCCCAATTACAGCAGCCTCCTTTGTGTACATAAGTCTGTGTTCCCTTCACTCCCTTTGTCGGTTTCTCTGTATGTTTGCTGGAGCATTCTCTCAGCGTGTCTGTTCCTCGTGTTTCCATGTGCTTCACCTTTTCTGCTTGGTTTTGTTCACCGTGTGCGTTTGTTGTTCCTGCTTGTGTAGTTTATACTTGCTCTCCTGTCTGCCTCGTCATCACCTGTGAGAAGCCTGTCTTCACTTGTCAAATGTCACTTCACGTACTGTTGAGGAAATCAACAATGAGAGACACGGACTTCTGAAAGGCCAAAGACCTTTTTTTTATTAATTACAACAAAGATTTGGTGTGTCATGCAGCAAAGAATAATCGAGACATACACATCCTTTCATAGAACAGATAACTTCTGGTACGTGTTAATGCTAAAATGTCCCTGGAACATTTCATATTTAGCTTCTTTGTAAAACATTATTTCTCAATACAATTTTACCCTTGGTTTCAGTGGTTATTGCCACATGTTCAGAAGCAAAAATGCACAAACTTTATTATACTTAACAAAATGTTATATGTAAGTTAATAAATAAAATAAAACAAATATCACCTCCACGCGACTCTCTCTGTATTTCTCAGTACAACTGTTTAGATGTCATGATGCTTCCCAGCAACATTTCTGTACTGCACACAGGAAGTGGTTTGTGGAGTATGACTGGCTGTTGAGCAGTATGATGGGATATATGCTTCTTGGCCCCACCCGCCCCTGAATTGCCAGCGTATAAACGAATGCTCCAGATACTGGATCCGGCCCTCCTCAGAGACTTCTACCGGAGGTACCCGGATAAACCTGGTAGGTCCCCAGGAGGTGCCCGTTAGAGGGGGGGTACTGTCAGGGTCCGGTTTTTCCCTGCTTCCTGTCTCTTATTTTGTTAAGTCTTCTGTTTCCTGCGCAACCCTGTCTTTGTTTTATTATTTCAGGAGACTTGACCAGGCTGCTGGGCGGAGTCCCTCCTCACACACCTGCTGCTCATTTCCCTGATTTCCCCCCCGGTCTTTATCTGCTGGTTCCTCCTTGCAGCAGGTGTCAGCGCGTCACATTTGCAAACCGGTACTCACACGTACTAGTCTCCACTCTGCTCTGCTCGCCTCTATGCATTTTGATTCCTTTTTTTCTAATTCGTATTTTTCCTTTTTCCTAGTTACCCCGGGAGCAACTCGCCCAGCCAGCCTGTCAGTCTCCTCGCCTTTTGTTTGTTCTTAGTTGGCTCACCTCGTAGTAGTTTCTTTGTACCTTTTTGTTAATAAACCGCACGCACCTTGCCTTTTGCAACCTGGCTTCCGTTTCCTTCCTTTTGGTCCATACATGCCCAGTGTAAAACGTAACAATTTTCACGTCATTTAGGCTCATGAAGGCCAAACAGATTACACCGAAAGTTACACACTGCAGCTGTAAAGTTTCCACAGAAGACAAATCTTGACTGTCTCAGAGACTGAAGATATTACAGGCACAACAAACATGAATTTCTGGCCAGCAGATGAGTTGCAGTCTGGGTAATGTAGGCAGGCACCAGGGTTGCCGAGTGATTGTAATACCCAGTGACAAGTTAACCACTTGCTTTTTTGTTTTAGTAGGGGAAAAAATCCATCCTGATGTACAAGATAATCATAGTGATTTATGCAGTAAGTTTGGAGAATGAAAATTGGCCAAATACATATTCATCAAAGCTTTGTGTTTATCCCATGGGGCTTATGAAAAATGTATATCAACTACAGACACAAATATCTCATTACATCTTCATTCTGATCACATGATGAGATGTGGATGAGTCATTGAGTTCCACTCAAAACAAAGTGTTCTCATTTTTTTTTTTTTATCAATAATGGATCATAAATTACTGAGCACACTCAGTAGCTGAGAGTATGGTATGCAAATCACCTTAGTGATAATGCACTTTAGAATACAGCTAATATGCTACAGAGTTTGTGCACATTAGAGCAGAATTCATTCACCATTATTCCTGAGGCATTATTTAAACATCTAAACGTGGACTGCTACTCGAGGCGGATGAGGATGTGATGCTCTTCAGCATTTCTCTGCAGCTGGTAATGACACATACGTTTTGATTGCTGTGTGGAAGTGGCTTGGGGTGAAACGTCAACACATTACATCCATTCATAGTGCTCCTTGGGATTTACATCAGCCTTCACCTTTTACTACAGTGTCTGGTGCCTAAGCAGACATTTAGGTCCATGTCACAGTTTTAATGAGAGTCGGCAATGTGTAAATAATGACCAGTCAAAGGGCAACAGGGAGCTGCAGTATGACCTGATTGGTCACCGGCTAAATCCCTACAGACCTTGACAGAAACAAAAGTGCATGTCAAGGCTGAAGACTGGTTTTGATTGACCTTAAGGTCAGTATATGAACTGTCCATTTTTTCCATGTCACAGTTTTAATGAGAGTCGGCAATGTGTAAATAATGACCAGTCAAAGGGCAACAGGGAGCTGCAGTATGACCTGATTGGTCACCGGCTAAATCCCTACAGACCTTGACAGAAATAAAAGTGCATGTCAAGGCTGAAGACTGGTTTTGATTGACCTTAAGGTCAGTATATGAACTGTCCATTTTTACCTGCACTGGACAAGAGAACACCTTATTGCTGCTGCATGGGTGTCCTCCCTGTTGTTGCCACAATCCCACTCACATTTGGACTGGGTTAAAGACATTTAAAATGTGTTTTCCTATGGTAATAGTTATTGTTTTCTACTTTTATGAAGCAATTAACATTACAAATTATACGTGTTGCCAATTGTTCATTCACCATGCCGCATTTACATACATTTTATGCCGAATAAATAAATATTTTTGCTTTCTTTTAGTGTCCTTTGGCTTCTCAGTCTCTCAAATATGACTCTTCTGGGGTTCTTTGCTCCTCTTGACATTTCTTATCAAGAATCCAATTAATCGCGTGCTTTAGATCGCGCATATCCTTTTTCTTTTGCACATTTTGTTTTGGTGAATTCAGTTATCAGTCTTAACCGCAACCTCTTTCGGCGCAGCAACATCTAATACATTTATTTTAACATGTCGAGTTACTTTAATGTCAGATGAGCTTTGCCGGTGAAGTAGTGGAGGTGTGAGTTTCAAACGCACCTCCGAATGAAGAATCCCGTGCGTCCTCCTGCCCGTACGTCTGGTCAGCTGCGGTGCGAAAAAAAAAAAAAAGGAAAAGAATCCCCCTCTTCTCTGACTGCTGAGAGTGAGCGCGCAACAGAAGAGGCAGAGACTTCGCGCCTGCACCTTCTTCTGCTCTGCGTCGTGCTTTGCAGCGGACCGCAGTGCACGGATACAGCCAGCCGACTGTCCGCGCCGGACCACAGCTACAGCCCGGGATGTGAGGGTTGGACACAGCGGGTTTGACTGCTGCGCTTGTTTGGAGGAGGGCAGCTCAACGCGACGCGGATCCTCCTGTCCTGCTGTCCTGCTGTCCTCCTGTCCTGCTGTCCTCCTCTTCTCCTCCGCTCCTCGTCCCTGACTCGCAGCGGGATGCGGGATAACGCAGCATCAGCGGCATCTGAATTATAACGCGCAGATCTTCCGGTTCGGCAGGCCGAGCAGATCGCACGGCAGTTTGGAGAGTGGAGATTAACAGCCAAAACAAAACTCTGGGACTGTTTTTCTTCTGGGGGATAAAGTGAGAAGGCATATTTTCCCAACTATTTATGAATGTGGATGCTTTATGTCTTTTTTTGCTTTATTTTAGCGGGCGCTCGGATGTCCCCTAAAGCAGGAAATCTACTGATGAGGTTTTAATTGGATTGCTGTTGATCTCTTTGTTGCGCATATTATCATCCACCCATCGATCTGTCCTGAGAATCTCGGAGGGGCGAGATCCAGAGAAGGGAACAGACTGTCGGGGGGGGGCGGATTGAGTTACGGTGCAAGGGTTTTCTGTTGGCAGCGGACGGACACACACAAAACCCGTGCCAAACTAACGCACAATATGTTTTGAAGCTGGTCAAGAGGCAGCGCAGAAAGCACAGGTAGGGCAGTTGAGTTTTTCTTCTTCACGCGGCAGAAGTTGAGCCCCAAATAAACGCCGTGACTTTCTTTCTCCACATTAGAGTTGAACCTTCATTTTCCGGCTCCCTGCGCCGCAGTTGCATTGGTGAACTCGTGCTGGAGCCTAGTTGTTGCATGTCGTTGTGCTGAGAGGAGGGGAAAGTGTGTCCTCGTGCAGTCGCCGATTTTGGAAAGACTGAGTGTGATTGAGTGAAATGGCTCACACGGATCGTTAGTTGACACGAGGCAGAGGCCGGTGTGTGTGTGTGTCTCAGTCCGTCCTGGCGGGTGTTTGGAGGGCGCGCGCTGATCAAGTATTCACCCTAAGTGGAGCGATAGAGAGCAGGCGTGATTTCCTGTAGGTGGTGATCGATTGTCGTTGTGGGGTCGTGTTGATTTGAAACTCCTCACAGACCTGCTGCAGATTTAAGCTCAAAGTCTCGCCACTTAGGCTGGACTATCTGTTGAAAGGATGATTGGACATGCTGTCCAGAGATTCGGAAGCAGAGAGAGGACCACGGGGAGTTTTGGCACCACCTTGTGGTTTAGATCGGTATCTGTTTTGCCTCCATTCATTGCATCCACAGGTTTTTTTTGGTTGTATTATTATTTATATCATGAGACACATTTTTTTACAACCTCAGATAATAAATGCATAATGCATAATAATAAATAAATGACCTCAGGCAACAAATCGTCACAGCTACAGCGAAAAACTGCAGCTGTAGTTTTGTACAAAATGGGGGGCCTGTAGCTCACTGTCATGGATCCCTGAAAAGTTTGCATTTATCATTCATTAAAATGATCAGCATATACAGTATAAGCTTTTTAATAAATATATAAGTTAAAATATTTTTTTTATCTTATGGAGGGCATGAGGCTTCAAAGAATTAATGCCAAACATGAGAATACGTTTACCTGTGTATATATAAAAGTTGTTACCACCAAGGATATTGAACAAGGCATACATTTATTCTGCTTATTCAAACTTTTTTCCAGCAAGTTACTACTGAATACTCTACTGGCAACTGCATTATAACCATCTGTTTGTGACAAACTAGTGACAGCTTAAGGTAGAATTTCTGCAAGCTCAGGTACTTCGTGTTGATCCCAAAATGAAGAAATACTGCATCCATAAACATCAACTGCTTTGCTGGCTCTGTTTCGAAATAAGTCAGATATTTACTTCACCAAATCAGTGTTGTTCTTAAGTTCATCTGCAGCTTTGGCATTGCAGGTTCACAGTATTTGGTTCCAAGTGCAACATCTGATGCCTCAAAAGGAACACTTGAAGTTTGTCAGCTCAGTAATTGGGAGTGGCAGTAATGCTTGGCTGTATGCAGTTATGGACTGGGCACAGAGCTGTAAATTATTGGCCTGCTAATCCAGCATCAGAAGTTCTCCTCCAAAAAAAACAGCTTTAAAAGCCCGAATGAGAGGATTATTCTTTCACATTCTTTCACAGTTGAAACAGAAAAAAGAGGAGTCACTGGGCATTTACCAACACAAATTACATGTTTGTGCCGATATTGATAAAACATGAAACGATGTTGAAACGGCTTTAGTGCAGCAACAATTGAGATTATAAACCATCACATCTGTTCAGGCTCCAGTTTGAGGTGAAGTCTGAAGCCTGAAAATTAATATAAGACCAAACTGCTATTATCACCAAGGTCAACAATACACGGTTACATCCCACACACAGATGTCCATCTTACCTACAGTATACATGTACTGTGGCATTCTTCACATTAGACACTGTGGCATCAGCCTGTTCATTTACTGGGGATAATAATTATTATCATAACAGAATTGAACTTGTTGTTCAACTATGTCTTTAACTTAAGTTTGGTGTTATTTAGACCGCTTTCATGGCTAGTTTGTTGTCCTGAAACTGGGGGTGTTTCTCACATAAACTGGTACGACCTACAGCTCTGTCACTGCCAGAGACAACTTTGGTAATCAGAGTATGAGCTACACATCGAAAAGAGTGTAGGCTTATAAAGGTGCTATATAATTAAACTGCTTACCTGATGTGTCTTTGGAACACAAACTGTCCGATGAATATGTCTCCAGACCGCGTCTTCTCCTTCTGAGGTATCTATGCGTCTTTTCTTATCATCATCAGATATATGACATTGTTTTCTCGCTGCTGCCTAGTTTCTCTTGCCCAAATCGGGAATGTTAATGAACTGAACAATAGTACATCACCATCCAGTGAACGGCAAACGGAAAATTTCCCACACATTTCTGACCATTCACAAAACAGTCCACAAGCATGTAGCATTGAGAGCATGTCAAGTATAGACTGCAGTGTGAAAAGAACTAAGGTGAAGTGCACCAGTGGAACATATTGCTCCCTTAATCAAAACGAAATACAGATATAAAAGCACCCTTACGTTTTCTGCACTCCAGTGAACACATCACAAAAGTGTTAGTGTCACATTCAAGATCACATTGCCACAGTAGCTGCTCCATTCTGTACAACCACTATTTTGGCATGTTTTTGCAGGAAACGTTAATCTGTCACTCATCAGATTAATGATGTTAAGTTCATGTCAGGACAGTGAACCAGCATTCAGGAAATCAGCCATCATTAATCTAATTATTTACACCTGTGATTTTCCTACTGTGACTTGCCAAAATGGCCCGTTATGACGATGTGTGACAACTGGTCACAGTGAATTGACAGTGAGTTTTATTAGCGTTTGTCTAGTTTTCTGTTGTTTTCCAGTTTCATCTTAAATTATCGACTCATTCATGCACCTGTCTAACATTATTTCACTGTGGCACCTACGAAAAGAACATCTCCGGTTCTTCAAGCTACTTTGGCAAAATGATATTTTTATCTAATCTAATTTAAGACTTTGAAAGCAATATGGTTACTAATTAAATAATATTTAACGGAAAAAAACTCCCTAAAGTTCATTGTAGTGCAGTGAATGCCCTTTCATCCTCTAAATTTGACATACACATGTGGGTAATGACTTCAGTTACCCCCTTTTTTTTTAGCAAAACATTCAGTTATGACAGATTTTAGCTCAACAACCAAGTCATCCCCATGTCACAGACAGCTTTAGTCCAAGTCCCAGACCAGCAGCATTGTTGCTCTCAGGTAAGATGGAGGCTCAGTTCATTGGCATGGCCCCACAAGGGAAGTCTCTGACAGACGTAAGGTACAGGCCATGAGGATTCCACCCGTGGATCGTCACAAAAACCTCAATTTTCTAATTTAAGTGGCCAAAGTGAAGCTTTATGTTTGTTTTGTCATTATGTGTGTGCTGCTCTCAGTGGATGAGCAAAGTGTACTAGATTGCCCAATTTTACTTGATACAAATGCACGTAAACGGATACATTTAGTGTTATCCTGTGACTGTTTGTAAATTCCACTGCTGTGTTTTACAGCTTCTTTTCTGAGATGTGCATGGAATGGCGCTGCTCTTTTTTATTTGCTGACGCCTTTGGAGTTGTTTATATACACACACACCAGAGTTCTGTAATTTGCTGTGCAGTACATTATGAAGCAGTTCTAGTCTTTTAAGGAGCAAAATTTGGCACTGACAGCTGGTGCACCTTGAGCAATGGTCGGTAATTAGATTAAACAAACGGCCATGGTTTGAGCACATTTGCACCAAATAATGGTTGCAGTGAAATTTCACACCTTAATTTTGGTCTCAAAAAAAACAAAAAAAAAAACAGTTTCAATGTCATTTTTTTGAACAGTGTCCAGCGACAGTAATGCACACACATTTACTGCTGGGCCACAGGCCAGAGCTTGGCTCACTGGGCTTCCACGTGCTAATTTGTACAAAAAAATGTTTATATTACCTCCTATACGTTGGGTACATCAGCCATATAAAAAACTGTTTACCCCATTAATGATATTGCAGATTGGCTTACGAAATTCCTAATTTAATGCACACATAATTTTATAATTGGTGCATATTTATGATAAAGGTAACTCTGTTACTATCTTGGCAAAACCAATACTGATTATGGTATTTAAGGTAGAGGGATGCTAGAGGCATATTTTAGTGTTTATTGTTTTCAAGCAAACACAGCTACATGTCTTTGATTCATTAACGTGTTGTACTTAGGCGGCACCTTTCACTGCCTGCTTTAGTAAGCAATGCAGTCACTGTATTTTTATTTATTTATTTTTTTACTTCCTTGAGTGAAACATTGATTAGAAACATGACGAAGCTAAATATATCTCAGTTGCACAAAACAAATCAAGTCCTTTCCATCAGGTGCTCTGAACTAATAATGGCAGTTTGGCAAAGTCATTTGACACATGATGAAGAAGCTATTACAAGGTATTACCTCTGTATATTCAGTAGTTAGCTGGTGGTGATTGGACTACAGTTGTTTCCACATAGTAGCATTGTTTTAAGTTGCACCTGTATGTACGGTGGAATATTTCCTTTAGCTGTAGTAGTGATACATGACTGACTACAGTTGTTCTCATAAGTTTACATACCCTGGCAGAATTTGTGATTTTTTTGGCCATGTTTCAGACAATATGAATGATAATACACTCATGGTTATTGGATGGGTGAAGCCATTCATCATCAAACAATTGTGTTTGCCCTTTTTAAAATATTGTGACGACAGAAACTACCCAAAGGAGCTTGATCAAAACTTCTAAACTTCTACCTACTAAAGGTAACCATCCTCACCTGTGATCTGTGTGCTTGTAATCAGCGTGCGTGTATAAAAAGTCAGTGAGTTTCTGGATCTCCTGACAGACCCTGACACATTCACGCACGTTCACATTTCTCGACCAAGAAAGGTTTCAGCCACAGCTGTCAAGAAAATTGTCCGCGATGCAAAGAGAAACTGACTTCAGCTGACATAGACTCTCTGAAAAAACGGAAGTGGCTGTTTCAAGATGCACATTAAAGAGGGATTTGAAGAAAAAATGGGCTGCACAGTCGAGTCGCCAGAAGAAAGCCATTACTACACCAATGCCACAAAGTAGCCAGTTTACAATATGATAAACAGCACAGAGACAAGCCTCAAAACTTCTGGAACAAAGTCACTTGGAATCATGAGACCAACATTTGGAGAGGAATCAAAAGCACATAATTCCTACTATGAAACATGGAGGTGGATCACTGTTCGATGTTTTGGGGATGTGTGAGACACAGGGAACTTGGTCAAAATTGATGGCAAGGTGAATGGAGAATGTTATCAGAAGATACTGGAGGAAAATGTGCACTCATGAGCCCAGAAGCTGTTCATGTTACGTACTATGATGTTCTAACTTGACAATTATCCAAAACAAAAGGACAAGTTGACCTGTCATTGGCTATAGCAGAAAAAAGGTGAAGGTTCCGGAGTAGCCAGCTCAGTCTTATGACCTCAACATCATTGAGCCACTTTGGGGAGATCTCAAACGTGCAGTTCAGTCAAGACAGCCCAAGAATTTACTGGAACTGGCGGCTTTTTGAATGGGCAGCTTTAGAAGCATAGAAGAGCATAGAAGAGCGTAGAAGATGGATGGAAATTTATTAATAAAACTGTGGGAATTTTAAGTGTGCGGTGAACTCTGGAACTGGCGTTGGCACCGTTTATGCAGAAGTTTCTCCTGCCAACATGCTGGTGTAAACTTATGGACTGAATTTGTGAACGTAAGTGTGGATGGTTGTTTGTCTCTGTATGTTGGCTCTGTGATAGGCTGGTGACTTGTCCTGGGTGTAAGCCGCCTTTTTACCCAAGTCTGCTTGGTTTGGCTCCAGCGATAATCGATTTATTGACTCAGTCTGACACTGCAAGCGGACTGCCTTTATACTGAAACATATCACAGTGAAATATATATTTTGCCTCCAGTTACATTATCCGCAAGAAACATTAGGTTATGAAGGCTTATTGTGTTTTTTTCTGTGAGTGGGTGATGGATGATCAGTGGTAGACCGAGTCTTCTTTCCACTGAAAGTTTGAGGGTTTGATTCCTGTCTCCGCTTGTCTACATGCCAACGTGTCCCTGGGAAAGACACTTAACACTGTTTCTTCTGACATTGTGGAACTGAATATGAAAGATGTGTGATAGAAAAAAGCTCTGCACACAGATGTGTATGAACGTGAGAGTGAATGGTAGAAATGTGGCATGAAGCCACTTTGATT
The DNA here is from genome assembly GCA_016785285.1 of Brachirus orientalis. Classification (NCBI taxonomy): domain Eukaryota; kingdom Metazoa; phylum Chordata; class Actinopteri; order Pleuronectiformes; family Soleidae; genus Brachirus; species Brachirus orientalis. The sequence continues at coordinate 5,587,716 of JAFBJR010000179.1, read as the reverse complement.
CAAGTAGTTCAAGAGAAAGGGTCATATGAAATGTGGGTAATGACTAACACAGCCTGCTAATCAACAAGCAAATGAGCAAATTTTGGATCCAAAGCTGACCTGAATGTATAGTTTTACAGCTGACCAAGTTGTTATTTCTGTAGCTTTGCCAACTGGGTATGTAAAGGCTATTTGTAATAGTTGTCTGTTGTGGCTGGCCCTCCTGTAGTGTAAAGGTTTTGACTCAAGCAGTAGTATTGGCATTTTGTCTGCACAACATGCTTTCCAACTATGCTACTTGTCTTTAAGTCCAAGTTCAGACCTTCAGCTTCCCTTTGTATAAGTAACATATTGTTACAGATGGTATTTCTTATTGCACAGTATTTTGACTGAGACTAATGAGGTGATATTTCTTCATCATTTTAGCTTTCATTGGTAAGCATGGATTCATGAACTATAAAAGAAGTCGTCAAAATTGCTTTTAATTTATGTAGACATATTCAAATGTAGTCAGAAGTGAATCTATTTTCACTGCTGCACAAAGTCAAATTTAATTTCTATAAGATAATTTCATATACAAACAACCTCAACAACCAAATGCTGTACAAACAATACACATACAGAAATAAGCAACAATAAAACCAGAGTTGAAAGCCAGTGAAAAGAGTTGGGTCTTGAGCAGGGTGTGGGGAGATCTCACATGAAAAAATAGCATTTTCCAAAGCTGAGGGGATGCCACCACCGTCACGACGATCGAAGTCAGTTGATATCAGTTTACTTTCTGTAAGCATGTGCAGCAATCGGGTACTTTGCTATATTCGTTGAACTTTCAAACTGAAAGAGCTATGGCGCTTTTAATTACCTGTGTCTTCCACCATGTGGTGAGCTGCTGTGTAGGCAAATGTAAGAGTGAAATAAGTGACTGCAGAAAGTTATTTAAACAATATATGTATTTATAGTTTAAAATGTTTCAATGCGTGGCAGAGATACATGCATCGACTGGAGCATGTTAACCACAGAGTCCCTTCTTACTTTGTACCACAGTAGGTGATGAGTCAGAGTTGAGCCTCATGCCCTTAGTTCAGCATGAGAGAGTGAAGAGGTGCCGCTGCAAAGAAAAAGAGTGAAAGAAATACCATTTCGTAAGCACAAGTAAGAAAATAAAACTGGATGTTGAAGTTGCCTGATTTATTTGTGGATTTAAAGTAAACACCTGTTAATGCTAATGTTAACTAAGTAGTGATTGAAGCAATTTTAATGTTAAACTGGACAAAGAGGTTTGTAATGTTTTGCCCTTGAGTAATTCATTAATTATTGAATTAATTACGATCATTTCTCCACATCATAGCTAAACATAGCTAAACATTTTTCACTTAAGTTTAAAAAAAAGCACACTTTATAAAGGAGAAAAAATTTGTATATTTAATTTTAATTTTTATATTTTAAACTTATATTTAATTTAATATTTAATTTAATTGGTGTATTTAAGAATTTAGTGAATAATCATCAATGTTAAATCAGTCTGGCTGTTGGTGCTTTTATTCATAAAAAGAGGAAAAGTTGCAGAAGAGGGAAGCTAAACAGACGACTCAGCTTCTATGATGAATAAGTGCTAGCCTGAGCAAAGACGGTATTACTTCTGCAAGAACCATTTGCAATGTGCTGACAAGAAAAGCGAAGTAAGATTCATGGTCTCATTGCATTCTTGATCAATTGACAGATTGGTCATGGGAGCCCAACTCCCTGAAGGTGTGAAGGTTTACCAGCTACTGCACATCCATCCTTTTGCCTCTGAAGAATGCATACACCAACCAAAGACAATAGCCACAAAAAATGTCATTTGCTAGGACGCTGGTATTCCTCCGGGGACATTAGACAACCCGAGTACAGACAAGACAGATCTTTATCATATGCACTTTGCAAGTTTTCAAAGTGTAACAGAAGGAAAAAGGGCCTAAAATGATGGATTGTTGAAGATTGACGCTAAACAAAGTTGTTCAGCTCTTGTCATATAAAATCAGCACAACACTGTACAAGTCAAGACCTGCCCACAGATAATTACTCACCCATAGTCCAACATGTATGTGACTCCTCTTGGACCTATTTTAATATTTAATTCTCTTGTGACACTTTGTGTTATGTACAATGGGTAATGATTTTAACTCAGGATATGTATGGACCCAAGTAAAGAGCGGAAACCAGGCAAAAAGCAAGGTGATGACAATTCATTTACCAAAAAAAAAAACAACAAAAAACCAACAAACTTAGCCAAATAAGGATAACTAAGGGCGAGGAGACTGACTGGCATGCTGGGCGAAGGTCTCCCGGGAAAAACTGGAACAAAAGGAAACGAGGAGTCAAAACCAGGGCAAAAACCCGACATGTAGTGAGGTGCAGATCTAATCTGAGCTGAACAGGTAAGTACCACATTGAACGTGAGATGCACCGACACCTGCTGCGGGAAAAGGCCCGGCTTAAGAAGGCACCAGGCAAATCAGGGAAATGAGTAGCAGGTGTGTGAGAGGAGACTCTGCCCGGCTGCCCGGTCAAGTCTCCTGAAAAGACAAAGCAAAAACAGGGTTGCACAGGAAAACAGTTACCAAAATAAGAGGCAGGAAGCCGGACCCTGACACAATGTACCTTTTGAGGTAATCTGACTGTTTAAGATGATCCAACAGTCATCTGAATAGTTGCAAGTTAAGCTTCTTCCTCTTGCAAGGCAAGAATATGTGCAAGGAAGGCTGCCGTAGATAAAGCATCTGCCATGATTCTGTGCTGCCTGTGATTAAGACAAAATGAAAATCTCTGATAGACACTTCATAGAATGTATGCATTCCTACCCTTCCTGAAGTGTAGTGCAGCAGATTGTTGAAGGTACAGCTGACATTAATTCATTTATGGGTTGATATTGGTATAAAGATTTTTTTTAATATAGTTTTTTATTTTTATCAACATAAAACAGAATAAAATAAAAATAGCCAACCACTCGGCTCCAACACAAATGTAGAGATAGACAGGTGGCTCAGGACTTATGTACTGATATTAAAGTATAAATATACATCACCCATTCCCACTTATGTAAGTCCTGTTGTAAATATAGTTGCAATATCTGTTCCAATATATAACATAACAACCCTCCCATATACATCTATGAAGAAATGGAGAAATATCGCAGCCCGTTAGGAAGCATGGCAGTGAGTGGATAATTATAAAGTAACTGGATCCATCTAATAAAAAAATGTCCTGCACAAATTCTGCCAATATATTAAAACACTGTATCAGTAGAAAATGAGCCAAGCATCCAATAACCACAAACTAACAACAAGAGAACAAACAGATGCTCAAGTGCCTTTTGGCATCAAAACAAAACACTGTCTCTCTCTAATCAAAAGAAATATTCAGTGATCGGGATCCCGGATGACAGAAGACATTTCTATCCGGAGCGCTGAGCAGTGGCACCATCATCAAGCCTTTCACACAGTCCTGTAATAAGATTCAACATACTCACAACCTGCGGCACATCGCCCAGAGAAACATGTCCAGCAGTTGGGAAAAAAGTATACAGTATATAGCTTCAATGGACCTCAAACATTTTTTTGCTGCTGAAAAAACCTGAAAGATCATCTCATGGAGTTACCATGTTTCACAGCATGGTTCTTGTTTCCCATGTTCCATGAAGCACTTATTACCCAGTTTGTCCTGATGATTGTGAAATCTCACCAGGATGGGCCACATTCTCTGGGAGTAGGAGGGCATTTAATTCCACTTATTGTGGTATCGGTGTGCAGTGTTTTAGGCAGCCAGGATAAAAAAACCCCAAAAAACAAACAACAACAAAAAAACCTGTTTGGTCATTACCCTCCACTATGCGTATATTCTTCATCTGATCTCTGTTCTCCAGGTCATCATGTGCTCGTTTAGCTGATACCTGTTTCTCTCGGGCTTTCGTTTTACTTCCAGTCGATCACCAGCATCCGCTTAGCTTCTCACCAATAACCTTAGAGACAGGAGCTGTGATGTCCGCCGCCAATTTTTCCTGCGTCATACTATATATTATTGGTCTGCCTCAAAAAGTAGTTGCTTAAATTCATTATCATTGAGTCACAGGAACCCACTGTACACTATGTAAGGGTAAAAATTGTTGATATTTGAAGCAAACCAAGATTAAATTAGTAAATACTGTACAGTAGATGTCAGTGTCCAAACAAGTTAAATGAGAAAAATGATTTCTTGACCTTTGAGTTAATGACTCATCTGTTCGTGGCACATTTAGTCATTTGTGGCTGTCAAAAAAAAAAATTGTTAATTCCTTGCGTTTTCCAAACCATAGGTTGAAAATCTTTGGCTGTCTGCTTAATGTGCTTTCAGCATGTCTGTGTCAGCATTGCCCACACTCAATCAAAGATAATTTCCGATGAGCGAAAAGCACCACTCTGTGTCATTTTGATAAGTGCACCATTAACGTAATATTTCACAAAATGTCAGCAGCCGTTCACCCATATAAAAGAAAACTTACCAGCTTACCAGTACTACTTGAGCGAGTATAAGATTTATTCACAAATGTGTAGAATACAAATGGAATGCATGCAACATTTTTTTTAAATGAAGGACATGAACTTGATGTAAGGAAGTTTTGTATTCTCTCTGTACACGTTCTGTCCATCATCTACCACTGAGGGTCATGCAATAGTTTAAATGTAAACTATAATGTAATTAAATCAGACAGTTGTTAGTCATTCACTCGTGCAGTTTCACAAAGCCCTCCAGGTCACCATGCATCAGAGTGAATTTTTAAGATGACTTTTCTTATGGACTCTGAAATGGCCTGAACCTCCATCTAACACTAAAGCAATGGAGAGATGACATAACATGAAACATGATTTACAAACATAACTTATTTCCAAACAGAATTTGAACAAAATATGAAACACTTTTTTCTACAACATACATTTATTTGACCAATTATTCACAGCAGATAATTCTAACATGAAGTAATAGGACAAACGCAGGTTTCTGGTCATGTCTGGTAAGTTTCTTCCTTTTGCAAATTATTAATACACAAATGCAAATTCTTCAGAACTAAAACACATTTAAATAATGTGAATTATTGAATGACTGAAATAACTTAGTAAGTACCTGTCAATATTAAATAATAAAAAGCTTTAAAATTATAATTATTATATAATAATTATGTTATTTTATATTGTTATTATTTTTTAGTTTATTTTATTTATATACACTTTCTGTATTTGTCTTTCTCCAGACTCCACCCAGCCTGTTTGTCTGTAATGAAGGTTCTACAACATACATTTGTAGAATGTATGTTGTGTATCCTTCATGAATATCAGTATACATGTCATAAATACCTTTTCTACCATATAACTGTTCATCAGAGGAGAAAATATATGCCCATTATAAGAAATGTGGTCACTTTCATGAAGAAAATACATGAAGCTAGAGTGTGCAACTTTTCTTCCTTTTTTTCATTTTTAAACATGATACTATCTCCCAAAAATGGTTTAAACTTTGATTTATAAGGTCATGTAATTTACTCAGCACAAGGAATAAGATTCCATAGCTTTAATGCAGCTTTGTCCTGTCTGCATGGTCTTGGTTGCCATAGCAGCAAGTCCCTTCCTACCACTTTGTGTCATTCTGGTAATATCCTAGTTAACATACAGGTCCATCAACATTAGAAGGCAGTGCATTTAGGCCTGTCAGATTGTGGCTACTGTTTGATTACACCAGTATTATAGCAAAAGAGTAAAAAAAATAGTCATTTTCGATCTGTGATGGAAATCTTCTTATTTTAATGTTTATAAAATCTTTATAAAACCTTAAAATTCTACAAGCTGCATTGTGCCAGGCAGATTTTTTTTTTTTTTTTTTACATATAGATCTATGAATTTAATCGGATGGTGACAGACAGCAGAATATTTTGTTATGGCACTCTTATGGGCCTCAAGAGTAACTAAATAAACTCAAGAGGAGCAGCAGCAGTAGCACAGGCTGTGAACAGCCAGCCACTCTGAAATCTGACATCTTTTTTAAGACATGGCACTAAGCCTCAGCATGAAGAGATGCCTATTCTTGATTTAAAAGCATCAAAGAACAAGTAGTGCAAACGTGCAAAATAAATGGGAAAAACACTGGCAAATGACTGAAACGTGGCTAATGCAAATAAATGCGTACCTGCTACATTAGTATAGGTTTGATGATGTAAATGATAATTGCAGTGGCTCTCATTTACCAGCTCTCTAACAAATATCTGATGGAGATTTCATGTCAAGACAACAATCCCACACGAGCAAATGAGGTGTTTTTCAGACAGGTGGTGTTTAATATGGACAGAAACTAGACCACGGTGTGCTAAAACTGCTCTGAGTACTGCAGGTGGTCCAGACACTCATGAAAAACTAACCACGCGTAATTATGTCACTACACAGCTGTATGACACTATTTGTTGTATGCTGAGATGTATTCAATCTTTAAATCTGAAGACTATCATTGTTTTTTTCACCAATGTTGGTTTGTCTGTCTGTATGTTTGTTTGTCTGTTAGCCAAATAACTCAAAAAACATGGACAGAGTTTGATGAAACTTTCAATAGATTAGATTTTGGTGCTGATCTGAAATGCCGTCTGGATGCAGGAACGTATCAAAGGACTCTTTATCATTGCTTGGCCGAGGTCTGCGCTCTCTAAGTGCTTCTAGTTCTCAGTGAGTTTAAATATATCGCCCATTGACGTATGTAGAAAATGAACATTGTTAGAATTGATCCTGGTACATTACTCTTCCATTGGCTGAAGAAAGACCTCTGTGTCTTCCCAATTTCGCCCGTTGACTTGAGTTCCAGCAGATCAACTGGCAGGACCTGCTCCAGTTGTTCATCTGTTTGCTTTCACTAAGAGGCAACAAGACCTTCTGTGTGTCGTAGACTTTATATGTATATAGATTGTGGTTTTTTTTAAGTGCAGCCATTATGTCTAACTCCAGAGCATCCACTCAGTCCTGCCATGAAAGCAGTTTGGAATACAGTCATGCTGACTGGTGTTGCATGATACATTTTTCAGCCCCCAAAGTGCAATCCATGTGGTGGAAAATATGCACTCATTTCTTGTTTTTTTTAAAAAGGTTATTATTTGTCTTTGGGGACAAAACGTGAGGTCTCAGAATGTGAAAGCAAGACATGGTGGTGTTCACAGCATCTACAGTGCCCTTTTGGACAAAAAAGCTTTTTTGTGCGTTCACTTTTAGTCATCTTGTGGAAGCTCAAATGTCTTGATCTTCAGCATATTAATCCTTCGCTGTAGGGAGGAGTATCGGTACTGATCAGTATCAGTATCATCCGATACTGGTCAAAATCCCTGGACCGAATATCAGACAGGTAAAAAAAATTTAAAATCAGATACAATAAAAAAGCATTTTAGCTGAGTCATGCTTGGCCTGATTATTTCTTCTTTTGAGGAGAACAATATTTGTTACAGCTTCATAGTGCAAAGATACCCGTGTAAACCTGTGTGCGACTGCATCAGACTAATATTGATATTGCTAGATATTCAAGTTTATGATATAGAAGTCCCCATTTCTGTCTTTGTACTGATTCATTCTGTTCTGACTAACACTGAGAACCAACCAATATTCACCATGTTTTACTGTGGAGCCACGCCAGTGTTGTAGTCCAGCTTTTTCTACTGCACTTGTCTGTCTCTTGTTTCCTTTTCTCTGCCTAAACTGTCTAAATGGACATTTGACTTTTAGTGGTTTGGCCCAGAGTACAAGAGAACGGTTGCCATTGACTATTTTCTCTCAGACTTGAAGAGCAGCAAAGCTACGCCTCTTCATCATATACACACTTGTTGCTCTACTAGACCCCACTATTTCTGCTAAGACCTTTCAGTATATGGCATATGCTATCTAGTAGCCTTTTTAGTCACTGTAATTGGCTAGTGGGAGTTGTGATTGACATGCTGCAGCAGGGACTAGTCATATCCCAGATGCAGAGGCAATTTTTTTTAATCATGTTCTCTAGACTGGGTCTACTAAGAGATGTAAGGTGGATTATGGTTCAAGGAGGATGTCCTTGCACAGGGGCCTTGGGAGTATGACTCTTCACTGAGTTCTGACTGGAGGGATGAAGATATCAGTATTCACATGGTTGCCCTCTCAGGAGTTACAGAGTTACTTGAGAGATTGCAATGGAGAAGGGAGACTGTCAGGGAACTCAAATCATGGGGCCTAGGATTGTGTGTAATCTGTGAACTCATTTCATTCTTATGAGCGCGGCAGGCGACAGTATGGGTGTTAATAGCATTTTAGATATGATGACCTCAGAACTCTGCCTCCTCTTCATTTGGAATATATGAATTGCAAAGATATGAACTGTGGCAGTTTGTCCATGTAAAAGGTATGAGAAGTGACTCTGTGCCCTTCTCTGATCTTCTCTGATCAGATTTACTGAAGGAAAAAAAGCAAAAACAAACTATTAAATAGGAAAAAAGTAAAGAAATGGCCCTTAAATACTAGAGCCATTTTTCCTGTCAGGCCATGCAGAATGCCCTGGGCTCTTGTACTGGCTTTGACAACACACATTGCTTTGAAATATTTCACTAAAGTAGAAAAGCATATTATTCACACATTAACACAATAAAATTGTATTTCTGCAGTTACATTTAAATCACTTGAATCAGTTAAATCAATTAAATTGGTATTCAAATCGGTATTTTTGAGTATGACCTCATAGCCACGATTAACAGTTACACACGAACACGCTACAAAGAAAGCAGTTGACAGCCATGTAATATAACAACAGCCTGACAAAGCTGTGCTGTTTGGGACAGCAAATAAATGCATTGTCGTACTGAAACTCAAGACACGGAGACAAACAAAACAAACCAGTTAACCATTCCTATGCCACCTTCAATCAGATGGAAATAGTCTGATCGAACACTGGGAAAACAAATGGCAGCTGACTATGTTTCAGTAAAAAAAACGCAAACATACAAACAAATAAAAAAAAAAAAAAAAACACAAAAAACTGACACTGCAAAGTTTTCTTCTGCTTTGCTTTGATGTTGTTGGGCTTGTGTCAGGTTTGCTTGATGAAGAAGAATGGATGAGGTGGAGGTGAAGATTGAGGAGAAAGAGCACTAAATGGAAGAAATCACTGATTCATGAGACTAAAGAGCCAATAAATCAAGAAATGGTCAGTCACACTTGGTGTAATACTGTCCAATGGCTGATGGGTCCTTTTTATTTATGAGTTATTTTTATTTATTCTTCTATAAATATGCCACAAAGGAGTTCATCTTGCTTCTGTAGATCATACAGGTTTAATTACACAGCATACATTTGCATATTTTATATTATATTTGGTGACCTGATATAGGGAGTACAGTGTAAATCTATTAATGGTTTTATCAGGTCAGCCATTAAGTTTGATATATGGGAATTTGATGGTGCATGCTATGGATGTTGCTTATACTGCAGTCATATGAGGAGGTTTCTTCTACCACAGTAAGTGTCATATGTGGTCGGTGGGTTCATCGCAAGATTTAAAAAAAAAGGAGTGGAAGTGGGTGAGCGGGTTAATGTGATTATCTCCACTGACCCTGAACCTCACATCTCTGCTGGATATTTTACCATGGTTTACTGCACAATGGTGTGCGGTGTTCTTTAATTCAGGTCTCTTTTACTCTCAGACCAATACATTCATATATCAAGACCTTGGATATTATCACATAGCCCTGAAACACTTTCTGAACCAGTGCAGCTCCGACTTTCATCCATTTGTTATATGTGGGGAGAAATAAAAAGGTACAGAACATCATTCTTTCAGTTCTCCGTGCATTAATGCTGACCACAGTGTGAGATTTGCAATGAATGAAACTCCCTTGTCCTTGCCAGCATGTCCATGTGGCTGGGAGACGGTATGCGCCGCAAGTTTGTCCGTGGTTTCCATGGTGGCCATATCACGTTTGTCCACATGGGCTTCATCATCTTTTCGCAATTGTAGAGGATGATTTTTATGAACACATGGATAATTTCTCTCTGTAGCCAACATTAAGTCATCACTGTTCTTTGTGTGTGACACTCAGAAGATACTACTTTTTACTGTGTGTGTCCTGGACAAGGATAGCAGCCTTGCTCTCTTCTGTGGGCGTTTTTCTGTGCACTCGATGTGTGCTCCTACTCCCTGTGACTAACTCCATTCTCACCAAGTTAAATCAAAATCTATCTATGCATTAATGAGTTAGTTTGTACACACACACACACACACACTGGTTTCCATGACTTCAGAGGACATTGCATTAGACTTGGACTTTAACCATAATTACTACTGCCCTAACCCTGACCCTAACTTTAACCTAACCTTAACCTCAGCCTAACATTTCTTCACTGTAAAATGTAGTAATTTAGGTTATGGGAACATTTTGTCCCCATAAGAAAGACAAGTCTCCATAATGTGACTGTGTAAACAGATTTAGGTCCCCACAACATAAGGAAGACCGATTACAAACACAGGTTTACACAGGTATTATTCTTAGGAAACTGCACTGACTGTCATTGATATGGATAGCCTGAACATAGGGTTATCCTTATATTAATGAGTAACCGTAACCTAACCACAATACTTAATCTTAACCAGATCTTCAGAAATTAGGTTCTGCCTCATTAGGACCAGGTTTTTGGTCTCTATGAAGACTACTGGTCCTGACAAGGACAATATTATGCCAGAGGAGGTCCTAAAAGGTAACAGTCCATGCACACCTTGATTTAACATGATGCAATTGTAGGTAACTGAATAAAATATACAGTATATGTAGTGGGTGAGCTTTGTACCAGTAGTCATTTTACTAGTGGTAAACATTTTAAGGCATTTTAAGGTATTCTCAAAAAAAGTGGACCCTTTAATTTTCCATTATGTTATTTTTCACACTAAAAAACTGTGTCCTTTTCTAGTATGTAATGCTGAGTGTTAGATGACCTCTAGCTTTATCAAGTGGTAGAGTACATAAACCTATCATGCTCTCGGACTCATCCCACAAGACAAGACAAGACAAAGAGGGCCCCCAGTAAAGACAATGTCATGGCTGCTAAAAACTTTATGGATTTTTTAATGGTCCGCCGGTCCACCAATGGTCCTGCAGCCCACTGGTACAGTGACTGTGAGAGGAAAAAAACACATGCAAGGCAGAGTTGCAGAATGGAGGCTGAAGGATGTCTGTTTGACAGTCAGAGAAAGATGCATACAAACAAATGGTATCAACTGTCATACTGTTGTTGTTAGTTGAGAGAATAGCTTCATGATCTAGTTTGCCAGGACTTAACAGGTTTTCTCTTTTCTCTATTACTGTCTAAATTTGCCTAATGAGTAGAGGTGGGGGGAAGCACGTGTAGAAAGCCTGTTTGTTACAGGCAATTATTGTACTGTCCTACTGGTCTTATCTGTGGAAGGGTTGAGATTATAATCTGTGGACCAGCTTCTTCGAACCAACTGCAGTATGTGCTGTGGAGTCTGGTATTGATTTCTAAGGAGCAGAGGAAAAAGAGGAGGGGGCTGCAGACGGAGATTAGTGAACCTTGATGTTCTTTGCTCGTGGATGCTTTTAGCCGTTGTTGTGGTTTCTATAGCAGGTTATTGCTTCTATACAGGCAGTGGACTGGATACATAAAATGATACATCACCGTTAGCCTGCCAGTGTGACAGCTCATTCATCCACCTGTTTCCCTCTCCTGTTTTTGACTATTTTTTGACAGAATGTATTTTTGTTGAAAATGCGTGTATTATGCAGCCTTTGTTTAGCAGCAATCACGCTGTTTATTTTTGCAAATTGTGTCGCATTAAGGCCAATTGCTGTAATAATTTAATGTAAATGCACATCTGTCAGAAAGCCCCGGCTTGCTGTTCCAGTATTTCTATATCTAAAATTAAATGTGGCAGTTGAGTTAATGCAAGTCCTTGACTCAAACATACTTAAATTTACTCCTTTTTTTTTTCTCACACTCCCACTGCCTACTCCCTGGCTTCAACCCAACCTCAAATAGAAAGAGATGTTATAAATAGAAAACCAGGTTTTTCCACAAAGACACAGAGTAGCTGTAGCTAAGGGGCAGGAGACATTTGGTCTCCTCATTCTAATCAAAGAGCACAAAAAAAGAGGATAAAAATAGCAGAAAATGTCTCAAAGACAGGATGAATTAGCTTGTTTGTCTAAGACAGTAGATGGTTTACTAGAAATAATCAACATAAGACTTGGACTACAGACAGTTTTCCCATTTTATCCCATTTTGATAAAGAACTTTTGATCATTTCAATTTTAATGCAGTAATGAATGTACAGTAGTTGTTGTCACCTTGCATCATGATCTGCTGGTCCACCATGCCCACATCCACGTGTATTGGATAAACCTGTCAGACTGTAGTCGAACCTAAGTCCTAATGAAGCAAGTGGTGTAGCATAGTGTGGTCTACTGTAGTGAGCATCCTGGTGTGCTGCTCAGCATTCACACGCATTGAGTACAACACTCCTTGCTGTAGCAATAAAAATGTGCACTCCACAAAAGCCCAAGCTGTTAAAACATCTGCTGACTTGTCTGAAAATTTCATTTACCTGGGAGAGTAACGTAAGAATCAGGCTCCCATCTTTTAGTTGCAGCAGCATTTATTTTCTATGGACACATTGTCCACTAAAGTAGATTTGTGGTCAGGCTGCCACTGGCTTCTGTGACATCTCATCCTAGTTCTATGCTTATAACTAGTAACAAGACAATATACAATATTGTCTTGAATAAAGAAAAGCATCAATATTATATGTGAATGACTTGAATATCCTGTCTAACTCACCAGCATGAAGTGCTTTGAGCTATTTCTTAATGCACCCCTATGGGAAGCTGCATCTTTCCTCATGACTTTGATCCAATTAAATTATTTTTCACTAAGAAAAAATGTATCTATCCGCAATGTTTCTCAGCCCTGTAAGTGCAGACAGAAGGCTGCACCTGTATTTGATAAGGATAATCATGATGCAAATTTTTAAAATGCCTACTTATAAACATGATGCATTAGCTTGCTGTGCAAGAAAAGAGCTACAGTTGAGCATGTCGAGCCCAGCCCACTCTACGCGCAACACATAAAAAAGTGACAGACACAAAGCAGTCGAGTAAATTCTGTGATGAAGAGAAGGTCAAAGGCTATCTCCCCCAAATAGATCTGACACATTTGGATTATTGTAAGTCATTGCATTTTGGCAATGACCCATCATTGATGCCTTGTCTGCAGCTCGTGCAGAATGCTGCAGCACGTCTTCTGACTGGTACGTGTAAACATCAACATATCACGCCAATATTTGCCTCGCTCCACTGGTTGTAGTTTGTTTTTAAATCCTTAAATGGACTGGCACCGCAGTATCTGGCTGAGCTGATGCACATGCACACTTCAGTCAGAGTGCTTAGGTCGCCTAACCAGCTCCTACTAGAAGTCTTTAAAGCTAAACTAAAGACCAGGACTGACCGAGCCTTTGCAGTGACAGTTCCTCAGCTTTGGGACATCAGACATCTCCTGGCACAGACATACCCAGACCCTTGAGATCTTTAAATCTACTTTAAAACTCTACTTTTGTATGTGCTTTTATTAGGCACTGTATTGTTTTATTTTATTTATTTATTTATTTTTAAATGTTTCTACATCTTCTATTTCATTGACTTTCGTTGGTTATTCTGTTCAGGACTTTGGTCATACACAGTTGTTTTTAAATGTGCTGTATGGATAAATTTGAGGTGAGTTGAGTATGGGTTTCTTGGACCACCAGTGCAATTCTCTATCCATCATGAACTGTATTATAATTAACTAGTTTTCAAATGAAAATGACCAATGTCTCCACCTTTTATTTGCAAAAACAGCATGTTTAAACAACAAAAACATTGCATGAGTGTAAGATCTGTCAAAGAATGATCTTTATACATAATGATGTTTATACATTTTGGAATATGGGAATCCTTGCCCTTTGGTAATGGGTAATCATGTAGACTACACCAGTGGAGGCAACATGTCATTTCTGAGGTCCTAGCTAAGATTAGGGATAAGGTTTGGCCACCCACAATGATATGAAGTCAATGAGGATAGCAGTAAAAACTTTGAAAATCGGCCAGTATGAAACCTAGTCCTTCTTTATTGAATCAATTATTCATTTTTTGGATTATTGTCTAAAACATAATATCTTTTAAAATTTTCATATGTTTTGGCAGACTTGGCCTGCTCCACAAAGTAAGTTAATAAATAGATGCAATGTAAATTAGTAACAATTCTTTTGAGCGCCAAGTGCTAAGCAACCTTGATCTTAGCTGTTTGTAACATTGCGGGAAAAATGCAGTTTTTCAGGTCTAATGTTATGTCAAAGATTTTACTCCTTTGAAAAAAAAAAGGATGGCTCATAGTTTGCGGCATTACATCACAAATTATGACATTTGTGAAAGCTGACATTAAGTTTTACATCTCAGTCCACACCAATAAATTACTTCAACAGCCCGAGGCAAAATCCTGATCTTTACACACACAAATGATTGAAAGGATTTAATCAGTATGAAACTTGTGGGCTTGTGGGAAACTTGTGGGAAACTTGTGGGAAACTTGTGGGCTTTGCATATTATAGCAAATATAGCTTTGCATAATATAGTATACTATGACACTATAGCTTACAATACAATACTATAATACTATAGCTTATAATACTAATATATAATACTAATACTAAAGCTTATTTTGTGTGATGTGAGGATGAGCCCCTTTTACTCTTCCAAAGTTTTACTTCTTAAATTTAAAGATTGACATCATCTGCTTTTGTATAAGTAAATATCAGATTAATTCTCATTTGTTGCCTGAAGACCCTCGAGCCTCTCTTACTGCTACTCCTTTGTCTGAAGTGATAAGGCCTCTATTTTTCATTCTCTGCTTTTCATCACAGTACAAAGGTTTATTAACTATGCCACAATGAATTACTTTGGAGTACGATTGCCTGTGGGCCTTCTGGGAGGTGGTAGTGTGTTGTTCAGGGGGCATCTGTCCAACTCTTAATAAAACAAGAGTGCAGTGTGGCTCAGGTGCATTGGACAATTGCTCCTCAGAGACACAGAACCTTCACAGATCAATGTTTAGGGTTTTTTCTTTTAGGCTCCGAAATGCATTTTCTCCCCAAGTTCACAGCATTAAATCTTGAGTGAATGTGCTGCTCATTGTCTTAAAAGTGTCTTACAGATAGTCAAGGTTTCTTAACCATCCATTAACTGTTACCATCAAGAATTTAGAATTTAGAAGGGCCGTTGTTTATGGAACATTAAAAATGTAGTAGTTGTTATTCTTTAATAACAAGGGGTTCACTTGGGTCATTATAGAGGAATAGAAGAAAGGATTCACTCATTATCACATAGAGCTGCTGTGAGTAGAGCAAAAGGGAACTCAATAGGCCTTTTGAATATTTCATGTCAGTTTTTGTGCAGTTCAACCATTGTCTTGTCCTGTACAGTTCAATAAATATCAGAAGTTGTATCTGTGTGAACATGCTGTAAAACTTTCCTCAGTCAAAATATTTTCAAAATGACGGAACGATTCATTCTTTTTAGAACTTGTTCAAAAGGAAAATCTTGACAAAATAATGAAATTGAGTGATGATCATTCTGTCTCTATAAAGTGTGACTCTTTATCCAGGTAGGATCTTATTTAGTATGGGTATCAAGGCAAGTGTATCCAATCTCCCATGATACCTTGTGTTAATTATAGGCGCAACTTCCAGGGTGTCCTGTTGCTGAAGTAGACGCGGTGCTTTCTTGGTAACTGAACATTTATCACTGAGATTGATTGGGAAAGTCAACATTTGGGAACATCACCTTTTACACCCCAATGTGATGTGATGATTCCTTGATTTAAAGGCAGACATAGTGCCAAGTCAGTGTGTTAGTGTCCCACATCACCATGTCTGGGTTTTGGTTTCAACATCAGGTGATGTACAAACTACAAGCTGCTCATGCATTGCAGGAACAGCCCAGCCCTGTACCCACACACCTGCCGCCACCATGTTTTGCCCCTGGAACGAACTAACTTACTGCTGCTTCCACTTCTGCTCCGAAAGTTCCATCCGTAATCATTTCTCCAGTAGTGCCTCCAGGAATGAGGTTGATGCCCAGCAGCATCTCTTCCTCCTTTTGCCTGATCTCGTGTAAAGTCCCTCTACACTGGGTTATGATGATTATACTGTTTTTTTTTTTTTTTATCGGTTATCATGTTTCATGTGTTTCCTCTGATATTTCCTCTCTCCAAAGTGCAGTATGCCCCCAACATGTAACATCTCACTGTTGATACACCTCTGTGAGATCAGTGCTACTTTAAAGACCACCAGTAGTTTTAGCCAGAAACCATAACCCTGCTCACATCTAGAGCTTCTATTCCAACCACCCTGGAAATACCCAGCAGCAAGATAGAAATTCCTTCTTCTGGCAGTCAGTGAACAATATTGACCAGTGGAATGCCAGCTACAGTGAGCTGCCAGCATTCAACTATTCTATTAAGCTACTTTCATTACCCAGCAGACCATATGTCATATACAGTGTATTTGTTCAATATATGATCTGATGAAGTGAAAAGAGATTTCTTATTATAAGGAGATCAGTTTCACCTTAAATTTGGGTTTATTGATTGATGATTGAGTGATATAGGAGGGATGAGTTTGAGGGTGGAGAAGCTGTCTTTGCTCGGAGGATCACAGATGTAACAGGAACTCTCTCGCTCCTCACCTGCAATGTGCAGGTTCCTTCCACACTCTGGCATCAGTGAGTTAATGGCTGATGATTATTCGGATTGATCACTCCAGATGTTTGCATATAATTCCACGTGCTTCGCTGCAGCATGTGCTGCTGTGCACAGCCAAAGGATTCAGTCCGAAGCTGCCTCTTTATACTGTATCTCTGAACAGCTTCAATTTCTTTTCTTAATAATAATAACGCTTCACATGTTAGGTTTTATTTTCTATAAAACTAACCCTGTCTCAAGACAAATGTGCATGTACTCTACAGTAGTGCAATATCTGCAATACGGTAATAAGGCTGATTCATTATTGAATCTTTACAATATAAAATATTGCATGTATGGTTTAGCTTCGACAAGGGTGATATGATGCTACATCATTTGTACTGTTGTACTGTAATACCCGACACAGCACTTCATATATAGTTGGCATTTATCTGCTGATGAATGTGCTGTCTCTAAAAGCGAAGGCTTTGAGTCTTAGTGTTTATAGTTCAGGTTTCCACCCTCCTTTAAACTGTCGTAGGCTCCTAGCCAAACACAACCAAATGCTTTTAATCAGCCAGAGTCTGTGCATACTAAGATAACTGTGAATAATGCAGTTGCAGTACTGAACAAAAATAAGCATTTGGCTTATAGCTTGGTTTCTCCATGGGACATTTCAGTCCATTTGATAAATTAAAGGTTAAGTGTAAAAAGAAAGCTATGCAGAGGTGAGCGAAGGCTGTCTGATCGTATTGACCCAATTATTCATCTTCATTCCCTGATGTTATGTGAACTGGGTTTGGCCGTGCTGTAGCATTGTTGTAAGTGGGTGGACAAGGTGACCCATGCTGTAGATCAAACTGCTGAACAACTGCTTGGGGACAAGGTCCTGTCCACCTGACTGGACATCATTTTTCTCCATTTAGCCCCATCTCAGACTTGTAATAGGGAGGTCGTCCACGTGAATGCTCAAGGTTCCTCTGGGATAGAGCCATGTTTTTGCTTATATCACTCTGCCATTAACATTGATTACGTAACATATTACCTCCATCCGAGGGTGGGGCACGAGTTGGGGAATTTAGCTTGAGGTTCACAAATACATAATCTAATTTTATTTTATTTTATTTTATTTTTTGCCTCTAGATGTATCTCCAAACAATAACAGAAGACCTATTTCGACGATGTCATGAAGCAGTGTGGATTCATGGAAATTGTTCTCTTGGAAATGCTTCGGCGACAAAAACGTTAATGAGTTGTCATGATCCATTGGTGACAAACACACACAGTAAAATGCAAAAACAAAAGACATACACTGGCTATTAAGTACTGAATATATCCATCATGACTGTGCTGTTTCATAGTGCATTTGCCCTGAAAGTTATAGCTGCCATATACAGGATAGTATACAAATGTGGTTGTGCATTTGCTATGTGCTTTATGGTAGATACAGAGGTAACTGGAAGTAATGCAACTCGTGCTCAGGAGAGTCTGTATGCTGTGCATTTTGTTGCCTGTTCTGATATTCATTAAAGTTGTTATGTCAGTATAGCGGAGACAAGTAAAGAGGATGACAGGCAATCAAAATTAAACATTTCATTATCTTGAAGAAAAATACAGGTTCCTTCTGACAGAAAGAGCATAGAAATGTTTTGGCTAATCGAAGATCTACTCCTCAAAAATATGTATTTTAGAGGTTTTAATGGAGATATGCATTAGTATAAAATAATAATTATTGCTATTGCTAAAAAACAATCAACACTTTAGTGTTGTTTTATAAATTTGGGATTGGGTTCTGATTGCAGTTCCCCAGCTGTGAAGAACAATAGACCGTTGCCCGTGTTTGTAGAGGGCCACTGACAGGCACTGCCCTTGTAGAAGGGCAGTTCTTTGGTATTTCATTCTGTCAGTCACATTGACATTTCCTTTGCTGCTTTGATGCCTCACCCGTTTCTTCTGAAGATCCCAGTGCACATGCAACCATATAGACAAGATAGTAGAAAAAATACCTGTGTTGGCTGCAGGAAAGCTGTTTGTACGTAGATGGGTGAGAATAGCTATTACTGTCTGCTATAGATTGCAAGTTTCTCAATCATAACTTCGTTTCACAGCGCTATGTACATGCATTGGGAGCCAAAAATGAAAATGAAGTCGCTAGCTGTACTTCAGTGAGTTGTTGGCCGTCTGACTTCAAGCCAGCACTTCTGTGTGAAGCTGCTAGAATCGCTGGTAATGGCTGAATTTGAATGGGAAACTTAGGTAGACTCATTTTATAGAATAACATTCATTTGTTAGTCCAGAAGTTGAATTGCAGCACACACACACACAACACACACACACCTACACAGAGTTAATGACTTCTGTGAGGAGTGAATCATACCAGTTAATGTGTGGGTGAACAACATTAGGTTGTTCAAGTCCAAGAGCTGCAGGACTGTTTGACATGTCAGTCAGGAGCGTTTCATAAATGATAAGTCATTAAAGAGAATGAGGCCCTGGCTTTAAATTTCTTAATAGCATGTCATTAAAGACATTGTAACCTGCATGGAAACCTGCAAAATCCAACATTTATTTCTAATAATTTACTTACAAGTAATTAATGATTTTGTTCATTTGAATTACTGAATTAAGTCATGCACTTCTACTGTATGGATCTACCGTACTCTGTTGTAGAGACAATATGAGCCATAAACTTAATCGTTTCCCTCCACAGCATGATTAAATTTTACTTTACACACAAAAAAAATTGAATTAATTAATTAAATTAATTAAATAAATGAATGAAAGAAAAAAAAATGTCTGCCTGGTCAGTAATTCTAAAAGGTTATTTATGCATTTAATTAAAATGCAGTAAAACTCATGGCTACAAATGTGCAGTTGTTCTTAAATCAACTTCATACCAAAGTTCATAATTTTACAGTTTATAGATAAAACAATGTATCGCAAATTAATTGTTAGGATTTTTTTTTGTTTATGTGAACTTTTATCACAAGGTGATTTGTCTTTAGTAGGAAAAGCCAGAGAAGTTTTCTGATGACATTTGTGTTGTTCCAGAGATTGCTTGCTACCAAATTAATCTAAACACTCACTTGTTTGTTCAAGTAACAATTATATGCATAAATTAGGCTGCTATTACAGGCAGATTCCGATCAAGCATGATAAATGACTGCTCTGTGAATAGCCAAGTTGGGCTCTGATGAATGATACACCACAAAACACATTATTGAGAGCTAATTAAATAGAAACTTTAATTGAAGGTCATTGACTTGTATGCTTAACATCTGATGTGTGACTGATGCACCTTTTTTCTTAAGGGTTGAGATTTTTGAGATGAATTTAGCAGCACTGTGGGACTCTCAACAATGCTCTCTGTTTACATATTAAAGAACTGAGGGGTTTTGTGTGTTGCTTTGCTCACACAATGTTGGAGGCAAAGGTGAACCGGCTAATATTCTTTTCTCCATTGGAACATTGATTGAATATGTATACACTTGTAAGTACAGGTGTAAATACACCGGAGGACAGATTGTTATCCGATCTGCCAAACCACTTCAGCAGGTTTTCGGAGACGCATTGTGACCACATTGACCAGAAGTGTAAATGCAGTGAGTCGCCGATGCATCTCTACTCTACTCCACCCACAACAATTACATCACCGAAAATATGTTGGTGGCTCAAAGCACAGCTAACATTAAAGCGGCGACAAGACTGCAGTCTCCTCTGCTTTTGTCAGTTTTTCACTTGTTGAAGAAAAGCCAAGAAGAGTACGTACAGTAGCGAAGCTTCAACGTGCGTCTAACGTTGTTGTTGTTGTTGTTGTTGATATGTCAGTGCACAGGATGTGACGCTGCTGGAAATTTCTGCAGAAGAGGACGGGTATATGACATAGGCGGGGGGTGACTGTACTGGGACAGCAATTGGATCTTGATGTGGACACTGGAGACAAATTCTAATGCCAGGTGTAAAGGGGGCCTATACAGCTGTCCGTATGACAACACGGACAGCTGAAGTGCTGAGAGGAAAAAAAAAAAAAAACAAACCTTGCCACTGTCCTCCACTTGAGTGCTTGAGTGACATCTAAGTGATTGCAATACGTGCTTTATCATAAGATCAAAGTGAGCTGGAGTTGCTTTGTTCAAGTCAAGCTGAGTGATTTTAGCACTTGGAGTGATGTGTCAGGTGATGATAATTGAAATGTTCTTTCTCTTCACTCCAAGCTAGTGTTTTTTCTCTTACCCCCTCATCTTAAACTCCCTCTGTGCTCCCTGTACGTGTTCCCCCTCCTCTATCACCAGCTCCTCTCAAACATCTTCCTCTCCCCGCCCTTCGACTTGCCACTCCTGCCCCTTTTCTCTGGCTAAATTGCTCTCCCTCTTTCCCTCAATTTATTCCCTTTTTTAGTTTCTGTCATGGGGCAGAGTATCAGTGGTCTGCGGCATCTGCATTTAGGATTCACACAGTGTGTCGGGTGTAAGCTTATAAGAGTAATTAGATGTTCTCTCAATGTTGTTCTTTCCTTGAGAATAGAGGCTGTTGTTTTTACCTCATCTCCTTTCCTTTCATTTGACATTCTAATGTCAGCATGGGCACAGAGAAACAAAAGGAGGGAGAGGGAGAGAGAGGATAACTACTACAGATGAACACTGAGAGAGAGGGAGAGAGGGCACCGAAAGAAAAAAAAGAGAAAGAGAAAGAAAAATAGACCACTGAATGAAAGAGAACAGAATGTGGCCAGTGGAAAAGAAAGACTTGTTTAATTCATTTCAAGCTGTGTGAGTTATTTATCTAAAGTAATCATCATTAAACACTAAATACTATATGTACTGCATATCTTTTTATTTTGCTTTTTATTAACAGTCAGATTTTTTTTTTTTTTTTTTTTTTTTTACAAAAACAATTAACCTCAACAACAGCAATCCAAAAATGTTCTTTTGAGCTTTAGTTTTGTTCAGTCACACAGAAAAATAGTTGTTGTTTTTTTTTTTTTAATTACCGTGGCATGTTTCAACCACTTCCTGTGGTTCTCCTTTCAAAGGGTCACCTGCTGTTACATGTGACATATCTTGCTTCCTGTTTCAAAGGGGTATTTCAACAGGATGTCTGACAGCAGGGGGCGTAGTTATTCCCTGCTGTCTTACAAACCTGTATAAAACAGGAAGCAAGACACGTCACATGTAACATCACGTGACTCTTTTGAGGAAGACCACAGGAAGTGGTCAACACATGTCAAGGTAATCAAACTTTATTTTTCTTTCCCAAAAAAAAAAAAAGGAAAAAACAAACAGCTAATCAACTCATAGCTAGTGATGGTCAAGTGAAGCTTCATGATGTAATGAGGTCACTACTCCTTCATTCAGTTAAACTTTGACAACCAAGTCATTCAAATATTATCATAATATAGAAAGGTGTATACTAACAATAAAGTCTGTTGTGTTTTATATACCTGTTATCCCTTTTAGTAGGGAGAATGTTTGAGCTCACATCTCCTACTATTGAATGCCTGCAAGTCTTTTATGAGCAGCTTAACCACAGCTTCATCCAGCACTTGCTTTCTGGAATCTGTGATAATAATAATAATGTTGATGATGATGAATATAACATGCAAGCAATTAAAATGCTACATGTGTTGGTTTATTTTATGACACATAAAGTATGATTTGAGTAAGATTAATGTTCTACTTTGGCAGGTGTCTGGTCTGTTTGCAGGCTGCGCATTCTCACATATTGCTTGGTAATGCCTGAGCAGTGAGGTATTAAATATTATAGAAAACCTTGTTGGAAGAAGCAATTTCAAAGTACTCCGATATGGTAGTTTTCCCTCCTTTTTTGATGATTCCATTTTAACTTCTCTCACCACTGCCACTACTAACACTAATTCTACTGCTACCGATAAATCAGATACTTCATGCTCCATACTCTGCTATCACCTACAACCCACAAAGCGCTGTGGTTTTGGCATGCTTTTATTTTGAAAAATGACACGTAAAATTAACCATGTGATGTGTCCCATGCAAGCATCGCAGCAGGGCTTCATCGGACATGCCCCTTTCATACTTGGTACACACCTCATAGCAACGCACTTAACAACACACAAAATACTGGAACTAGGAAAAAAAATACTAATTTGAAAAGAATAATACACACACTTATTCACCTATCGCATGTTAAACACTGTCCTAATAATACATTTATGAAATGTAAACATATGTTATGTGGTGCTGCAGCTCAATCTGTGCATGTGTTTTGCTTCCTTTATGTTTTAAAGTTTGGGTGAATCCTTGTCTGATTTGTCCTCATCAGAAATTTTAGCCTGTAGTGGATGTTTTTTTTTCATGTGTCCGAAAACTGACAGCAAAGTTGCTATTTGCAATAGCTGCTCGGCATCGGTGATGCGAGGAACATCCAGGACACACTCTTCTCACACTACAAATTTGTACAGAGATAAAATACATGTAGTGGTGAAAGATAACCCACGCAACATGGCTGAAGCAGAGTGCCAGGTTTGCTGTGCATGGTGCACACGTTGCAGCTTGTGGTGAATGAAGGTGTCTTGTCTCAGTGCACAGGGACTCTGTCATCATTATGTTAATGTTGTGTTTACATTAGAGGCTGAAGGTAGTTGTCTTTAGGCCAAATTGAAATTAACAATTTTAATTGTTAATAATTGTTTCCAATTTGTTTCAATTGTTGGACATTTGTACAAAACACTTTTCACATGTTACCTGGACAGAGGTCATATTTTGTTATCAATATTGTAGCTGTACAGTTGTACTATGCACATGATCCCTGTGGAGAAGTTGTGGCAGTTCTACTGCTCAACCTTCTACTGCTTTATCCTCCACATGAGGGATGCGTTAGTTCCTAATCCCAACTGACAAACAACCATCCACTCTCACATTTACACCTACGGACAATTCAGAGAATTGGCCTAATCCCCAAATCTGCATGTTTTTGGACTGTGGTAGGAAGCCAGAGAAAAGCAGAAAAGCCTTTGTTCAAACCAGGTCACAAACCCTGGTCTTCAAAGGCAAGAGTACTAACCACTGCACCAACCATGTGGTCTTTATTAGGATCCCTCTGTTTTATTTAACAGAATTTGTCATAAATGAACATTGCAACTATTTATATTTGTTTATTTATCTTGCACAATGTAGAATAGTTATATATGAGTTTGCAAACCATCATGTCAATTTCACCACAGAAAAGAATAATAATGATTTCTGCTTTTGGGCTCAGCGAAACACGTAAATAGTATTCGTTATCCAATAAAAGCCAATATCATGCATTCCTACTTTAATCAATTAATATTAAGAAATCCCTTGTTGACACTGCCTGCATCAGGGCAAATACTTTGATATTATTTATTTTAATTTATTTTTTGTTTTGATGTTATTCAAGATTGCATACTGCCAGATTTATTTAGGCTAGAATGAACAAAACCCAGACACAAGACTTCTGGTGAGGCAGTAAACGGTAAAGCTGTAACTGTGGTAGCTCAGGGAATTCCAGTGACAAGCAGACCCAGAGAAGGAGGATGAGAGATGCTGATGCGGAAAAGGGGCCGAGTAGGTCGGTGGGCGTGGGATCTGGAGTGGGGATGACCTCTTGTGGAGCTAGTAGTGGCTTCGGAGACGGAGGCTGCAATCAGGCTGAAGTCAGTTTCACCTTGTGTGCAGCACCACTGCACACTACAGAAAATTAGGGGCAAAGGAGGAGGTTGTGACACTTGAAGCATTTACTTTAATGTAGACTCCTATGACATCAGTGTTACAGCAGTTTAAAATTTGCCATTCCATCCGTTACTGTGTTATCACATCATTTGCTCGTGCCAGGCCGATTTATCTGTTGGCCTCCAATTAAAGGTCACTTCCATTTGGGCAAAACCAATTTCCTTGGGGAAACCCTGCACACATATACGCATAGAATTCCTCCATATGCATGTGCTTAGAAAAATGTCAAATCCTTTATTCAGTGATCAAATACTGTATGTTCAGTTGTGTCTATCATGTCCTTGCATGGACCATTTTCTTGTCAACAAGATTTAATGCCAACTTCATGCTTCTCTACACTAGAGGAGTTCCTATCCTTGAGTGTTGCAGGATCACGTTTGGCAAACAGACAACCACAGCACAGCTCATGGCTCAAGGGGTTCAAAATCTGTCCGTCTTTTTCCTGCTTTTGTAGAACAACTGTCTTCAACCAACTTGAGTGATCAAAAGAATTCACGGCTGAGCACGAAAAAATATTAATTAATTAATCACTCTGCAGGATTCTTAATTTTATTTTATGCATATACATAAACACCGTTTTGTTTTTTTTCTCAAAGCACAACAGCAACCAGAGTTAATTGTGTTTTCACGGAGGCTTTAGCCAAGTATTACATTTACAAGAAGAACATTAGAACCTTATTTGTCTTCTTTTCCAATGCTATTCTTATGTGACAGATTTTTAGTTCAGCATTGTTGTAATTAACATACTGCACTAATGTAAATCTTGAATAGATTACGTTGTGTGTGGATGTGGGTGATGGCAGTAATTCACCAACCCATATTGGGATATAATTGTCTTCAATATCACTGTGTTTAAAAAAAAAAAAAAAAATCATTATACCATATGTCAACATGATGTTTATGCACTGTGCAAAAACATTGTGAGACACAACATGTAATTTTATTTTATTTTTTTTTTTGCCTTAGATTTGTCAAATGTTTCTGTTTTTAACAAGGGCTTCTTAACAAGGGCACACAATTAAATGGTTTGTTCGTTTGTTCATTTGTCATATACTGTAGCTGTTGAGTACTTTTAGTTGCAGGCAAACCACTGTCAAATTAATTCACAAATTTCTGATTAAGTCTGTCAGATTAAATCAAATGCTCCCTAAGCAAGTGTTTGACTATGTGCCTGCATGTGCCAGTCACAGCTGCTGCTCCCTTGTTTTCTCTCTTTGACCAACTCTTGGTTACCACAGTTAATCAGCATGATGTCACTGAATGCTGGACTATCCTTCATTTGCTGGTAATCAGCCTTGAACATAACCTGCGTATGCACAGAAAAGGGTCATTTGGAATTCCTGGGGTCTGACAGTTCAAGTTACTATATTCTGTACTTACATTAGCAGTAAATGTTGTCTTATTATTATTATTATCCCCGAAGATTTTCAGAGTGACACATTATAGGAGTTGTTATTATGCACAGTATATTTGATAGTCAACAGTCTGAAATATTCACCCACAGCACGAGCATCATGAATAGCACTGCATTTAAAGCAATTTATCAAGCATATTCAATATATTTTTGAATACAAGTATTCATTATTTATTATTTTGTTTCCATTTCATCAGAAGAGAATGTCCTTCTGGCAACACTTTACCAGGAAATGTCTTAATATTACATTGAAAACACCAGCACTGTGGGTCATGGAGGCCTGAATAATTATGTCTTAAATAATGTCTTAAAAATAAGCTTCTTTTGTTCCTTTGTAAGACCACAGAAAACAATGTGGCGTTTCTTCATAAGACTATAAAAGTACAAGACATTAGGATATGCACACGTATATAATACAAGTCTGGTTTATAATTTTCCTGAATAAAAACAACATGTAAAAGTTGATCCAAAATTTTGTTGATTTTAATGATTTTCCACTCAGCTCACAGCTGTGTTGGTTGTCCTCAGCTGTGTTGGTTGTTCTCTCTGACATCACATGCACCGAATCTGCCACACAAGCTTTCCCAGCCCCTGGGGAAATACACGATCAAGTGTGTGAGAATTAAAGGTGCAGACTGGATCAATCTCCATTGATCTATCCATTGTCTACCACTTTATCCTTCACACAGGGTGAAGGGTGAGGTCAGAGGTCCATCACAGGGCTGAGACACACACACACATCCATTCACTCTCACATTCACACCTATGGGCAACTTGGTGTGAGTGTGGTTGGAAACTGGAAAACACACGGGGAGAACATGCAAACTTACTGCAGAAAGGGCCTTGTTCCAACCGGGGACTGAACCTGGATCTTTTTGCTGCAAGCACAAACCCAATACCCTGCCATTTGATCAATAATACTGCACCTATAAATTTGAAACCTATAATTTGCACCAAAATAAATTTTGGCTCAATTTCTCAAGAATTTCAAACTTATTATGAATCAATTATTAAAACTAATCAGCAGAGTGATTCAGAATGAAAGTACTCATTGGTTGCAGTTTGTAGATAATATATTTAACTACAACATCACAATTTCTATACAACATGATATATTTATTTTATGTGATATTACTCACATTTTTATCATTTTCAGTCCAGGAATTATACTTATTTTTTTTATCTATCTATCTATCTATCTATCTATCTATCTATCTATCTATCTATCTATCTATCTATCTATCTATCTATCTATCTATCTATCTATCTATCCTAAGTAATGTACCATGCTTGCACCTGATATAATCAGTGAGGAAAAATAGGGAGCTGAAATGAACATTATTTCATTATATTCCCCCCATGGTAAGCACTGCCAATCGACAAAGCCCAGCGAGTTACTGCTGATGGGGCTCAATGTGAATGTGGTGGGAGTGACTGTACACTCCTACAGAGAGGCAGAAGCAGCAGCTGCAGCCAATGATTAATCCTCATGCCACAGCCACTAATGATTTATTTATTAAGAAATTACAGAGCACTAAGAGAGCTGGGCACGATTGATAACAGCCAAATACAAAAGACTGGGTAGGAAAGAGATGTAACACTTCCACCTCAGTGCATGTTCCTGTATGTGGTGTGTGTGTGTGTGTGTGCTTGAGGACCTACACCCAGGGGCTGCATCAAAAGGCTGATTCTCATATTGCCATCAAAGAAAATCTTCCAGCTGCACATTTTTTTTTTTTTTTTTTTTTTTTTTTTTTTTTTTTTTACTGACATGATGCATGTGTCTTTTCTGCCACAGGCAGCAGTTTGGCACTCGCACCAGATTTCTGCTGTGAAAATATTG